>CM076577.1:1159010311-1159375351 GCA_034641835.2 Pinus albicaulis
AGTGAAAGCTCTAAAACCATGGATGGAATTGATAGTGTTCCAAGGGAGCTTCTTCTTCTTTCGATTCACCTCCTCATGAAGGTAATGAAGGTGAAGAGAAAGGTATAAATCTGATTTCAATCATATTTCCTTTGATCATGTAAAAACATGGAAAATTTCCACCTGGCTTATTGGAAAATTGCATGTTCTTTTTGTGGTTTGTTTAACCATGTTGCTTCGAATCTTTGGTTGAAAAAGCACACGAGCAAGGGCAAAGAGAACTTTCTCGGAAAGTGCTTAAGATTTGCTGAGTTTTTCAAAGGAAGGACATGATGTCTCTCATTGTTGGACTTTTGCATCAACAAATCGTCCAAAGCGTATGCGGCTAAGGGACAAACGGTTTGGCGCAAGTGGATCTATGGAGTCCATTATTGATGTGGAAAGGAAGTTTCACATGAGGAAAATTTGCAACAGCAAAAGTCGCCATGGAATTGGCTTGGTGAAGTGGATGGACTTCTTATTGCAGTAATTCATTACTCATTTTGTACATGCAAATTTCCAGATTGGTATGCATGTATTTCGAGTTGAAAAGTTGATGCAGATTGCATGTAAAAGCGATTTCGATTGAAGGAATTTCTTAATTGTTGCAAAATTTTGCCATGGAGATGTAAAAGATGAGTATGATACTCACTTATGTTGCAGCAATATCTTTTGGTTCAGCTCTTGTTCACCCACATGTTTTTGGGATGATGTATACTTGTGGGTATTTGAAAAGAAAGAGTTGAAGTTGCACATGTACATAGAGGTTGTATGTGTAATTAGCGAGCTGTATATAGTTCATTGTACATGATACATACATGTGTTTGTCAAGATGTATCTTGTTGTTTAGCAGTGTGTCGGTTGTGTGCACACTTGTTACAGATTTTGTGTGTCATTTGGTATAGCACATCTCATTGTCAGTAGTTGTTGATGTCGTATGTTGCCTGAATGCTTTTTGGTGTCGTTTGGTGCGAACGAAGTGTCGGTGCAACGGTACAGATTCAATGAGTTGGAAAAGCATGAAAGCAAAGAGGGCACAATGTTTAGCAAATGTCATTGCTTTGGTTTCGGTATGTAAGCGATTGGTATGGCGAAAACTTGGTCGGGATTCGGCACAAGTACATGGCTCATTCGGCAAAATTCGCCATGTGAGCAGTTGGCAATTCGGGGAAATTTTTTGAAGGCTGAAGAGAAGAGGATGTTATTGTTCTCTCATTTTCTGTTCTACAGTTCGGTTCAGAATTTCGGTGAGCTTTTGGGGTCCAAGCTTCTCATTTGGGAGGTGTGATCGGGAGCTCAAATGCGAGCTTGGGGAAAAGCTCAAAAATGAACGTTCTCAAAATTGATTGAAACCAAGATGGTTACATAGGTCTCGTATTCCTGATTCTGGCGCCGCAAGCGGTTCGAAAAACGGACACCGTATGAAGAAGTTGTGCACTTTTAGTAAGTGGGTCGGCGGAGCACGGAAGGGGCCGACCCTCCTCCCATGGAACCTCATCATATGACCGGTGTGGGAGTTTAATGTTAAGAGCGCTTAAGGAGCCTAATATAAAGTTTAATATTTAATTAAGCTTCAGTTAAGTGGAGTTTAATATGGCGGAGATTCTGGAGGCGCTCCCAAATTTAGGTGGACTTCCACTTTTAGTGGAGTTAGCTGGCGATTGCCCCACATTTAGTGGAGGAAATTGGGGCAAAGTTGTTTTGGTCATAACTTTCTCATTACTCAACCTTTTGGAACAGAAATTTTTTTTTGATTTCGTATGTTCTCAGCCTTTTGGACTCAATGGCGTAGGTTTCAGAGCCATTGGAGCTTAGTTTCAGCCTGTTAAGCTTCGAAGAAGATGGAAGGAGCCATCGGGGGCCTAGAAGGATAAAAGTTTGTGTTGTGGTGTGTTCTACTAATTTTAAGGTAAATGAATAGTCATTATTAGCTATTTCATGCCTTTTGAATCTGTTTGGATGGTTTACAAAGTCTGTTAAGAACTTTAGAAAGCCGAATAGCTTCATTTAAGTTCTAGAGGCCATTTTCAAATAGAGTGTATAGGCGAAACCGGAGCGGCGGAGGCCGTTTTTGATGAAATAAAACTCTATCTTGACTAATTCAGTCATTGCGGAACCAATGGAAGTGGTTTCAGATCATTTTGAGTAATTCTACAGCTCGAGAAGTTGATATGAAGTCGTGGGCAGCCTGGGCAAGCCGTGGAGGAGAGCCATTTTTGGGGATGTTGTGCTTAATGTAAGAAATTTATCGGTTGGTATTTGATTTCTGATCATTATTGGATGTATGAGTAGTGGTTTCAGGAGAAACAGAAATACGAGGGATTTTGTGCCATTTTAGAAGCTCGAGAGAAGCTTAGTGCACCGACGGAAGGATGTATGCCCATGGAAGCCTAAAGTTGTTTGCGGGAATTAGACTGACCATTAAAGGGATTAAAATGGTATTCTCAGCCCTTTGAATCATTCTTGTATTCATTGTGGTTATGTTTGGAGCTTGTAAAAGAATTTGATTACCTTAATCCCAAAGAGTCTAGTCATGTTGACGAAGCTCAAAGGAGATGTAGCCCAAGAGATGGGGTGAACTCCTATATTATGTTGTTTGTTGTGTTTTGTATTCTATGGCTGAATTATGTTACGTATACATGTTAAGTTTCAGCAAAAACAAATAAAATTTAAACACATAAACGAGAAGAAAAGACTTACTCCTCTTCCAGACAAAAATTAAGCAGAAGCTTCAAGTATGTGTATGTCGAAGACTTGAGTGTTAACTTCATTATTTCTTTGCAAGCCAGTACATGGGGGCACGGTAGCATGCGGAACTCATCCTCTCTTTAGAGGTGACATGTCTAGGTGAATGCCCCTACAGTCTATCTGTATAAGAAATAAGAAGTTTTCACATTTTTAGGAGGTCACTTGGAGTGTATAGCTCAATTTAAAATTATGAGTATTTGCACTCATTCACTTAAATGAAAATGGATACCTTGCACCCTTAAACAAGTACATTCCATTTTAAGATCGGATGGTATCGAGCACTAGGTTTGCTTAAGTGACATCACTAGTAACAACGAAAGGTGTCTTAAGCGATGTTGAAGATTATTTTATTTATTATTACTAAACTACTTGTTGTTTGAGTTGCTAAACTCTTTTGTTGATTTTATAATGACAGCTTTCCATAGTGAGTTCTCAAAATCGTCCTCCTTCACAAGGTGCATTGAAGGCTTGAAGCAAGAATTTTTCATCATGATGAATATGTTGAAGAAATGTATGAGGATGAAAAGAAAAAGAGCTCACAAACTTTAAGGCAGTTCAATTCCATGAGGGAAGAGAAGCAGTTGCTTTCGACCAATTGCATGAGTTAGGTACAACTCCTTGTTGCCAAAGCCTTAGCCAAGTATCGGCTTGAAGAGAAAGAGAGTAAACAGAATTCTAGTTTGTCTTCAATTTCTTATAGAATGTTTATGTTTAGTTCTTTTGAAAACCTTACGAGCCATAAGGGTCCAAGTTGATGTGGAAATGGGATGAAGGAAAAGGTTTGGAAAACATACTGAGGTATAGTTGAGCCAATAATGGTTGAGGTAAGGCCTAATAATTTGGGTCTTGGCTATGGAAAATCTTATGGAGAAAGTTCCCAAGCAGCCATGAAGGAAGAAGGTGTGCATCAGCATGCATGACAGAAGTGGGTGAGAAAGCTCTAAAACCATGGATGGGATTAGTAGGTATTGTTCCAAAGACTTCTTCTTCTTTAGATTCACCTCCTCATGAAGGTAATGAAGGTGAAAGAGAAAGGTATAAATCTGATTCAATCATATTTCCTTTGATCATGTAAAGCATGGAAAGTTACACAAGCATTGGAAAAGAATTGCATGTTCTTTTTGTGGTTTGTTTAACCATGTTGCTTCAAGATCTTGGTTGAAAAAGCACCACAGGAAGCAAAAGAAATAAAGAGAACTTTCCTCGAGAAAGTGCTTAAGATTTGCTCGGTTGTCAGAGGACATGATGTCTCTCATTGTTGGACTTTGCATCAACAAATCGTCAAGCGTATGCGACTAGGGACAAACAATTTGGCGCAAGTGGATCTATGGAGTCCATTATTGATGTGGAAAGGAAGTTTCACATGAGGAAAATTTGCAGCAGCAAAGTACATGTGGGTGGCTTGGTAGAAGTGGATGGACTTCTTATTGCGGTAATTCATTACTCATTTTGTACATACAAATTTCAGATTGGTATGCATGTATTTCGGTTGAAAAGTTGATGCAAGATTGTATAGCGAGTTTCGATTGAAGGAATTTCTTAATTGTTGCAAAATTTTGCCATGGAGATGTAAAAGATGAGTATGATACTCACTTATGTTGCAGCAATATCTTTTGGTTCAGCTCTTGTTCACCCACATGTTTTTGGGATGATGTACTTGTGGGTATTTGAAAAAGAAGAGTTAAGTTGCACATGTACATAGAGGTTGTATGTGTAATTAACGGCTTGTATATAGTTCATTGTACATGATACATACATGTGTTTGTCAAGATGTATCTTGTTGTTTATCGACTTGTGTCGGTTGTGTGCACACTTATTCTGATTTTGTGTGTCATTGGTATAGCACATCTCATTGTCAATGGATTTGTTGATGTCGTATGTTACCTGAATGCTTTTTGGTGTCGTTTGGTGCGAGGGAGAACGAAGTGTCGGTGCAAAGCCGGTCAAGATTCCATGAGTTGGAAAAGCATGAAAGCAAAGGGCACAATGTTCAGCAAATGTCGTGGCAGTTTCGGTATGGCGATTGGTATGGCGAGAAAACTTGGTCGGGATTCGGCACAAGTACATGGCTCATTCGGCAAAATTCGCCATGTGAACGGTTGGAAATTCGGGGAAATTTTTGAAGGCTGAAGAGGATATTTGTTATTCTCATTTTCATTACGGTTCAGTTTCAGAATTTCGGTGAGCTTTTGGGGTCAAAAGCTTCTCATTTGGGAGGTGTGATCGGGAGCTCAAATGCGAAGGCTTGGGGAAAAGCTCAAAAATGAACGTTCTCAAAATTGATTGAAACCAAGATGGTTACATAGGTCTCCTATTCACGATTACGGCGCCGCAAACGGTTCGAAAAACGGACACCGTATGAAGAAGTTATTGCACTTTTAGTAAAGTGAATTCCGTGAGCACGGAGGGCCGACCCTCCTCCCATGAGACTTCATCATATGACAGTGTGGGAGTTTAATGTTAAGAGCGCTTAAGGAGCCTAATATAAAGTTTAATATTTAATTAAGCTTCAGTTAAGTGGAGTTTAATATGGCGGAGATTAGGAGGCGCTCCCAAATTTAGGTACTTCCACTTTTAGTGGAGTTAAGCGGCGGTTGCCCACATTTTAGTGGAGGAAATTGGGGCAAAGTTGTTTTGGTCATAACTTTCTCATTACTCAACTTTTTTGGAATGAATTTTTTTGATTTCGTATGTTCTCAGCCTTTTGGACTCAATGGCGCAGGTTTCAGAGCTAAATGAGCTCCAGTTTCAGCTTGTTAAGCTTCGAAGAAAGTGAAGGAGCCATCGGGGCCTAGAGATAAAGTTTGTGTTGTGGGCTTGTGTTTCTCTGTTTAAGGTAAATGAATAGTCATTATTAGCTATTTCATGCCTTTTGAATCTGTTTGGATGGTTTACAAAGCCTGTTAAGAACACAGAAAGCCGAATAGCTTCATTTAAGTTCTAGAGGCCATTTTTCCAAATAGAGTGTATAGGCGAAAGCCGGAGCGGCCGGAGACGTTTTTGATGAAATAAAACTCTATCTTGACTAATTCAGTCATTCTGGAACCAATGGAGAGTGGTTTCAGATCATTTAATCTTCTACAGCTCGAGAATTTGATATGAAGTCGTGGGCAGCCTGGGCAAACGTGTGCATTTTTGGGGATGTTGTGCTTAATGTAAGTTATCGGTTGGTATTTGATTTCTGATCATTATTGGATGTAGCAGTAGTGGTTTCAGGAGCAAGAAACATAAATGCGAGAGTTTGTGCCATTTAAGAACGAGAGAAGCTTAGTGCAGAAATGAGAAGGATGTATGTATGGAAGCCTAAAGTTGTTTGCGGGAATTGAATGATAATTAAAGGGATTTAAAATGGTATTCTCGTACTTTGAATCATTCTTGTATTCATTGTGGTTAAGTTTGGAGCTTGTAAAAGAATTTGATTACCTTAATCCCAAAGAGTCTAGTCATGTTGACGAAGCTCAAAGGAGATCCTGTGAAGTTGGGGGTGAGCTCCTATATTATGTTGTATTTGTGTTTTGTATTCTATGTTGAATTATGTTGCTGATATACATGTTAAGTTTTCAGCAAAAACAAATAAACTTTAAACACATAAACGAGAAGAAAAGACTTACTCCTCTTCCAAGCAAGAACCCTTGCCTGCGCTTCAAGTATGTGTATGTCGAGAACTTCTAAGTGTTAACTTCATTATTTCTTTAGGCGAGTGTTTGTGAGAGACAGTAGCCTACGGAACTCATCCTCTCTTTAGAGGTGACATGTGCGATGAATGCCCCTACGTTATCTACTGTATAAGAAATAGAAGTTTTCACATTCCCGAGAGGTCATAGTGTATAGCTCAATTTAAAATTATGAGTATTTGCACTCATTCACTTAAATGAAAATGGATACCTTGCACCTTAAACAAGTACATTCCATTTTCGGATCGAGATGGTATCGAGGCACTAGGTTTGTAGTGACATCACTAGCTTGATTGTGTAGCTTGAAAGGTGTCTTAAGCGATTGTTGAAGATTGATTGCTTTATTGAAACTACTTGTTGTTTGAGTTTCTTTGAAAGCTCTTTTGTTCATTTTTATAATGACAACTTTCATAAGTGAGTTCTCAAATCGTCCTCCTTCACAAGATTTTTTGATGAAGGCTTGAAGCAAGAATTTTTCATCATGATGAATATGGTGAAATGTATGAGGATGAAGAAAGAGCTCTAGACTTCAAAGAAGCCGATTGAACTACATGAGAAGAGAAGCCGGTTGCTTTCGACCAATTGCATGAGTTGGAGACACAACTCCTTGTTGCGAAGAAGCCTTAGCCAAGTATCGGCTTGAAGAAGAGGTAAACAATTCTAGTTTGTCTTCAATTTCTTATAAGAATGTTTATGCTGGTTCTTTTGAGAAACATACCGGAGGCATAGGGTCCCGAGTTGATGTCGAAATGGGATATGAAGGAAAAGGATTGGGAAAACATGCACGAGGTATAGTTGAGCCAATAATAGTTGAGGTAAGGCCTAATAATTTGGGTCTTGGCTATGGAAAATCTTATGAAAGTTCCAAAGCGGCCATGAAGGAAGAAGGTGTGCATCGACGCTGCACTTGAACGAGTGGTGAAAGCTCTAAAACCATGGATGGGATTGATAGTGTTCCAAAGGAGCTGCTTCTTCTTTCGGTTCACCTCCTCATGAAAGGTAATGAGGTGAAAGAGAAAGGTATAAATCTGATTTCAATCATATTTCCTTTGATCATGTAAAGCATGGAAAATTTCCACACAAGCATTGGAAAAGAATTGCATGTTCTTTTGTGGTTTGTTTAACCATGTTGCTTCAAGATCTTTGGTTGAAAAGAAAGCACACGGGAAACAAAAGAGGCAAAGAGAACTTTCTCGAAAGTGCTTAAGATTTGCTCGATTTTCAAAGGAAGGGACATGATGTCTCTCATTGTTGGACTTTGCATCCAACAAATCGTCAGCCGTATGCGGCTAAGGACAAGCAGGTTTGGCGCGAGTGGATACATGGAGTCCATTATTGATGTGGAAAGGGAAGTTTCACATGAAGGAAAATTTGCAGCGGCAAAAGTCGCCATGGAATTGGCTTGGTGAGAAGTGGATGGACTTCTTATTACAGTAATTCATTACTCATTTTGTACATGCAAATTTCAGATTGGTATGCATGTATTTCGGTTGAAAAGTTGATGCAAGATTGCATGTAAAAGCGATTTGATTGAAGGAATTTCTTAATTGTTGCAAAAAATTTTGCCATGGAGATGTAAAAAGATGAGTATGATACTCACTTATGTTGCAACAATATCTTTTGGTTCAACTCTTGTTCACCCACATGTTTTTGGGATGATGTACTTGTGGGTATTTGAAAGAGTTGAAGTTGCATGTACATAGAGGTTGTATGTGTAATTAGCGAAATGTTGTATATAGTTCATTGTACATGATACATACATGTGTTTGTCAAGATGTATCTTGTTGTTTATCGACTTGTGTCGGTTGTGTGCACACTTGTTACAGATTTTGTGTGTCATTGGTATAGCACATCTCATTGTCAGCGGATTTGTTGATGTCGTATGTTTCAGATGCTTTTTGGTGTCGTTTGGTGCGGAAAGCAGGGGTATCGGTGCAAAACGTGCAAGATTCCATGAGTTGGAAAAGCATGAAAGCAAAAGAGGGAACAATGTTCAGCAAATGTCATTGCTGGTTTCGGTATGTGATTGGTATGGCAAGAAAACTTGGTCGGGATTCGGCACAAGTACATGGCTCATTCGACAAAATTCGCCATGTGAGTTGTAGCAATTCGGGGAAATTTTTGAAGAAATTTGAAGAGAAGAGGATGTTGTTATTCTCTCATTTTCTGTTCTACGAGTTCAGTTTCAGAATTTCGGTGAGCTTTTTGGGGTCAAAAGCTTCTCATTTGGGAGGTGTGATCGGGAGCTCAAATGCGAGCTTGGGGAAAAGCGCATTTCAAAAAATGAACGTTCTCAAAATTGATTGAAACCAAGATGGTTACATAGGTCTCGTATTCTTGATTCTGGCGACGCAAACGGTTCGAAAAACGGACACCGTATGAAAAAGTTATTGCACTTTTAGTAAAGTGGGTCGGCGGAGCACGGAGGGGCCGGCCCTCCTCCCATGGAACCTCATCATATGACCGGTGTGGGAGTTTAATGTTAAGAGCGCTTAGGAGCTAATATAAGTTTAATATTTAATTAAGCTTCAGTTAAGTGGAGTTTAATATGGCGGAGATTCTGGAGGCGCTCCCAAATTTAGGTGGACTTCCACTTTTGGTGGAGTTAGCGCGGTTGCCCCACATTTAGTGGAGGAAATTGGGGCAAAGTTGTTTTGGTCATAACTTTCTCATTAATCAACCTTTTGGAACGAAATTTTTTTTGATTTCGTATGTTCTCAGCCTGTTGGACTCAATGGCAGAGGTTTCAGAGCTAAATGAGCTCAGTTTCAGCCTGTTAAGCTTCGAAGAAGATGAAGGAGCCATCAGGGCCTAGAAGGATAAGGTTGTGTTGTGAATTTGTGTTTCTGTTTAAGGTAAATGAATAGTAATTATTAGCTATTTCATGCCTTTTGAATCTGTTTGGATGGTTTACAAAGCCTGTTAAGAACTTTAGAAAGCCGAATAGCTTCATTTAAGTTCTGAAGGCCATTTTTCAAATAGAGTGTATGGTAGCTTCGGAGCGGCAGGAGGCCGTTTTTGATGAAATAAAACTCTATCTTGACTAATTCGGTGATACCGGAACCAATGGAAGTGGTTTCAGATCATTTTAATCTTCTACAGCTCGAAGTTGATATGAAGTCGTGGGCAGCCCTGGGCAAGCGGGATTGGAGGAGAGCCATTTTTGGGGATGTTGTGCTTAATGTAAGAAATTTATCGGTTGGTATTTGATTTCGATCATTATTGGATGTAGCGATGGTGGTTTCAGAGGAAGCGAAGCAATGCGAGAGTTTGTGCCATTTAGAAGCTCGGAGAAGCTTAGTGCACCGACGAAGGATGTATGCCCATGAAGCCTAAAGTTGTTCCCAGAATTGAATGACCATAAAGGGATTTAAAAATGGTATTCTCGGCCCTTTGAATCATTCTTATATTCATTGTGGTTAAGTTTGGAGCTTGTAAAAGAATTTGATTACCTTAATCCCAAAGAGTCTAGTCATGTTGACGAAGCTCAAAGGAGATGTAGCCCAAGAGTTGGGGTGAACTCCTATATTATGTTCTTGTTGTGTTTTGTATTCTATGGGCTGAATTATGTTCTTGATATACATGTTAAGTTTCAGCAAAAACAAATAAACTTTAAACACATAAACGGAAAGAAAAGACTTACTCCTCTTCGGAAAAATTATTGCATAAACTTCAAGTATGTGTATGTCAAAGACTTCTAAGTGTTAACTTCATTATTTCTTTAGGCGAGTACGTAGAGACACATTGCTTGGAACTCATCCTCTCTTTAGAGGTGACATGTCGGTGAATGCCCCTACGGTCTATCTCTGTATAAGAAATAAGAAGTTTTCACATTTCGAGTCACTTGGAGTGTATAGCTCAATTTAAAATTATGGTATTTGCACTCATTTACTTAAATGAAAATGGATACCTTGCACCCTTAAACAAGTACATTCCATTTTTCGGATCGGATGGTATCGAGCACTAGGTTTGCTTGGTGACATCACTAGCTTGATTGTGTAGCTTGAAAGGTGTCTTAAACGGTGTTGAAGATTGGCTTGCTTTATTATTACGCAAACTACTTGTTGTTTGAGTTTCTTCAGCTCTTTTGTTCATTTTTATAATGACAACTTTCATAAGTGAGTTCTCAAAATCGTCCTCCTTCACAAGATTTTTTGATGAAGGCTTGAAACAGAATTTTTCATCATGATGAATATGGTGAGAGAAATGTATGAGGATGAAAGAAAGAGCTCTAGACTTCAAGAGCGGTTGAATTCCATGGGAAGAGAAACTGAGTTGCTTTCGACCAATTGCATGGTGGAGACACAACTCCTTGTTGCAAAGAAGCCTTAGCCAGAAGTATCGGCTTGAAGAAGAGGTAAACAATTCTAGTTTGTCTTCAATTTCTTATAAGAATGTTTATGTTTTGGTTCTTTTTGAGAAACATACGGAAGGCATAGGGTCCAAGTTGATGTCCAAAATGGGATATGAAGGAAAAGGATTGGGAAAACATGCACGGGGTATAGTTGAGCCAATAATGGTTGAGGTAAGGCCTAAGAATTTGGGTCTTGGCTATGGAAAATCTTATGGAGAAAGTTCCAAACGACCATGAAGGAAGAAGGTGTGCATCGGCATGCACTTGGTGAGGAGTGAGTGAAAGCTCTAAAACCATGGATGGGATTGATAGTGTTCCAAAGGGAGCTTCTTCTTCTTTCGATTCACCTCCTCATGAAGGTAATGAAGGTGAAAGAGAAAGGTATAAATCTGATTTCAATCATATTTCCTTTGATCATGTAAAGCATGGAAAATTTCCACACAAGCATTGGAAAAGAATTGCATGTTCTTTTTGTGGTTTGTTTAACCATGTTGTGAATCTTTGGTTGAAAAGAAAGCACACGGGAAGCAAAAGAGGCAAAGAGAACTTTCTGAAAGTGCTTAAGATTTGCTCGGTTTGTCAAAGGAAGGGACATGATGTCTCTCATTGTTGGACTTTGCATCCAACAAATCGTCCAAAGCGTATGCGGCTAAGGACAAACGAGTTTGGCGCGAGTGGATACATGGAGTCCATTATTGATGTGGAAAAGGGAAGTTTCACATGAGAAAATTTGCGACGAGAAAAAGTCGCCATGGAATTGGCTTGGTGAGAAGTGGATGGACTTCTTATTGCGGTAATTCATTACTCATTTTGTACATGCAAATTTCAGATTGGTATGCATGTATTTCGGTTAGTTGATGCAAGATTGCATGTAAAGCAGTTTCGAGTTGAAGAATTTCTTAATTGTTGCAAATTTTGCCATGGAGATGTAAAAGATGAGTATGATACTCACTTATGTTGCAGCAATATCTTTTGGTTCAGCTCTTGTTCACCCATGTTTTTGGGATGATGTACTTGTGGGTATTTGAAAAGAAAGAGTTGAAGTTGCACATATGAGTTGTATGTGTAATTAGCGAGCTTGTATATAGTTCATTGTACATGATACATACATGTGTTTGTCAAGATGTATCTTGTTGTTTATCGACTTGTGTCGGTTGTGTGCACACTTATTCTGATTTTTGTGTGTCATTGGTATAGCACATCTCATTGTCAATGTTGGTTGTTGATGTCGTATGTTACCTGAAGATGCTTTTTGGTGTCGTTTGGTGCGGAAAAGAACGAAGTGTCGGTGCAAAACGACAGTGCAAGATTCCATGAGTTGGAAAAGCATGAAAGCAAAGAGGGCACAATGTTCAGCAAATGTCATTATTTGGTTTCGGTATGGCGATTGGTATGGCAAGAAAACTTGGTCGGGATTCGGCACGAAGTACATGGCTCATTTGTGAAATTACCATGTGAGCAGGTTGGCAATTCGGAAATTTTTGAAGCTGAAGAGAAGAGGATGTTGTTATTCTCTCATTTTCTGTTCTACGAGTTCAGTTTCCAGAATTTCGGTGAGCTTTTGGGGTCAAAGCTTCTCATTTGGGAGGGTGTGATCGAGGGCTCAAATGCGGAAGCAGGAGAAAGCTCAAAAATGAACGTTCTCAAAAATTGATTGAAACCAAGATGGTTACATAGGTCTCCTATTCCTGATTCTGGCGCCGCAACGGTTCGAAAAACGGACACCGTATGAAGAAGTTATTGCACTTTTAGTAAAGTGGGTCGGCGGAGCACGGAGGGGCCAGCCCTCCTCCCATGGAGCCTCATCCTTATGACCGGTGTGGGAGTTTAATGTTAAGAGCGCTTAGGAGCCTAATATAAAGTTTAATATTTAATTAAGCTTCAGTTAGAAGTGGAGTTTAATATGGCGGAGATTCTGAGCGCTCCCAAATTTAGGTGGACTTCCACTTTTAGTGGAGTTAAGCTGTGATTGTACCCACATTTAGTGGAGGAAATTGGGAGCAAAGTTGTTTTGGTCATAACTTTCCATTACTCAACCTTTTGGAACGAATTTTTTTTTGATTTCGTATGGTCTCAGCCTTTTGGACTCAATGGCGCAGGTTTCAGAGCCATTGGAGCTCAGTTTCAACTTTGTTAAGCTTCGAAGAAGATGAAGGAGCCATCGGGGCCTAGAAGGATAACGTTGTGTTGTGGTGTGTTTCTGCGATTTGAGTAAATGAATAGTCATTATTATCTATTTCATGCCTTTTGAATCTGTTTGGATGGTTTACAAAGTCTGTTAAGAACTTTCGAAACGAATAGCTTCATTTAAGTTCTAGAGGCCATTTCCAAATAGAGTGTATAGGCGAAACCGGAGCGATGGGAGCGTTTTTTGATGAAATAAAACTCTATCTTGACGGAATTCAGTCATTACCGGAACCAATGGAAGTGGTTTCAGATCATTTGAGAAGAGTAATTCTACAGCTCGAGAAGTTGATATGAAGTCGTGGGCAGCCCTGGGCAACGGGATTGGAGGAGAGCCATTTTTGGGGATGTTGTGCTTAATGTAAGAAATTTATCGAGTTGGTATTTGATTTCTGATCATTATTGGATGTAGCAGTAGTGGTTTCAGGAGCGAGAAACGAGGAAATGCAGGGAGTTTGTGCCATTTAGAAGCTCGGAGAAGCTTGGTGCCAAACGGAGAAGGATGTATGCCACATGGAAGCCTAAAGTTGTTTGCGAGAGATTGGACGGCCATTAAGGGATTTAAAATGGTATTCTCAGCCCTTTGAATCATTCTTGTATTCATTGTGGTTAAGTTTGGAGCTTGTAAAGAATTTGATTACCTTAATCCCAAAGAGTCTAGTCGTATTGTGAAGCTCAAGAGATGTAGCCCGAGAGATGGGGTGAACTCCTATATTATGTTGTTGTTGTGTTTTGTATTCTATGGCTGAATTATGTTGCTGATATACATGTTAAGTTTCCAGCAAAAACAAATAAAATTTAAACACATAAACGAAGAAAAGACTTACTCCTCTTCCAAGCAAAAATTAACATAAACTTCAAGTATGTGTATGTCGAAGACTTCTAAGTGTTAACTTCATTATTTCTTTAGGCGAGTCTGTAGAGAGACACGGTAGCCTCACGGAACTCATCCTCTCTTTAGAGGTGACATGTCGGTGAATGCCCCTACGGAGTCTATCTGCGTATAAGAAATAAGAAGTTTTCACATTTTCGAGAGGTCACTTGGAGTGTATAGCTCAATTTAAAATTATGAGTATTTGCACTCATTCACTTAAATGAAAATGGATACCTTGCACCCTTAAACAAGTACATTCCATTTTCGGATCGGATCGAAAACTAATAGAGCACTAGGTTTGCTTGGTCGACATCACTAGCTTGATTGTGTAGCTTGAAAGGTGTCTTAAGCGATGTTGAAGATTGATTGCTTTATTGATACATAAACTACTTGTTGTTTGGATTTAGCTGACTCTTTTGTTCATTTTTATAATGACAACTTTCATAAGTGAGTTCTCCAAATCGTCCTCCTTCCACAAGATTTTTTGATGAAGGCTTGAAGCAAGAATTTTCATCATGATGAATATGGTGAGAGAAATGTATGAGGATGAAAGAAAGAGCTCTAGACTTCAAAGAGCAGGATGAATTCCATGAGGAAGAGAAGCCGGTTGCTTTCGACCAATTGCATGAGTTGGAGACACAACTCCTTGTTGCCAAAGAAGCCTTAGCCAAGTATCTGACTTGAAGAAGAGGTAAACAATTCTGGTTTGTCTTCAATTTCTTATAAGAATGTTTATCTTGGTTCTTTTGAGAAACATACACGGAGGCATAGGGTCCCGAGTTGATGTCCAAAATGGGATATGAAGGAAAAGGATTGGGAAAACATGCACGAGGTATAGTTGAGCCAATAATGGTTGAGGTAAGGCCTAATAATTTGGGTCTTGGCTATGGAAAATCTTATGGAGAAAGTTCCAAATCAGCCATGAAGGAAGAAGGTGTGCATCGGCATGCACTTGAACGGGGAGTGGTGAAAGCTGCAAACCATGGATGGGATTGATAGTGTTCCAAAGGGAGCTTCTTCTTCTTTCGATTCACCTCCTCATGAAGGTAATGAAGGTGAAAGAAAGGTATAAATCTGATTTCAATCATATTTCCTTTGATCATGTAAAGCATGGAAAATTTCCACACAAGCATTGGAAAAGAATTGCATGTTCTTTTTGTGGTTTGTTTAACCATGTTGCTTCAAGATGCGTTTGAAAAAGAAAGCACACGAGGGAAGCAAAAGAGGCAAAGAGAACTTTCTCGAGAGAAAGTGCTTAAGATTTACTCGGTTGTCCAAAGGAAGGGACATGATGTCTCTCATTGTTGGACTTGCATCCAACAAATCGTCCAAAAGCGTATGCGGTAGGGACAAACGAGTTTGGCGCAAGTGGATCTATGGAGTCCATTATTGATGTGGAAAGGAAGTTTCACATGGGAAAATTTGCAGCGGCAAAGTCGCCATGGAATTGGCTTGGTGAGAAGTGGATGGACTTCTTATTTGCGGTAATTCATTACTCATTTTGTACATGCAAATTTCAGATTGGTATGCATGTATTTCGGTTGAAAAGTTGATGCAAGATTGCATGTAGCGATTTCGAGTTGAAGGAATTTCTTAATTGTTGCAAAATTTTGCCATGGAGATGTAAGATGAGTATGATACTCACTTATGTTGCAGCAATATCTTTTGGTTCAGCTCTTGTTCACCCACATGTTTTTGGGATGATGTACTTGTGGGTATTTGAAAAAGAAGGATTGAAGTTGCACATGTACATAGGAGTTGTATGTGTAATTGACGAGCGTATATAGTTCATTGTACATGATACATACATGTGTTTGTCAAGATGTATCTTGTTGTTTTATCGACTTGTGTCGGTTGTGTGCACACTTATTCTGATTTTGTGTCATTGGTATAGCACATCTCATTGTCGGTTGGTTGTTGATGTCGTATGTTACCCCGCAGATGCTTTTTGGTGTCGTTTGGTGCGAGAGAGCAGTGTCGGTGCAAAGCGGTGCAGATTCCATGAGTTGGAAAAGCATGAAAGCAAAGAGGGCACAATGTTCAGCAAATGTCATTGCTGGTTTTAGGTATAGCGAGATTGGTATGGCAAGAAAACTTGGTGGGATTCATGCAAAGTACATGGCTCATTCGGCAAATTCGCCATGTGAGCAGTTGGCAATTCGAGGAAATTTTTGAAGGCTGAAGAGAAGAGGATGTTGTTATTCTCTCATTTTCTGTTCTACAGTTCAGTTTCAGAATTTCAGTGAGCTTTGGGGTCAAAAGCTTCTCATTTGGGAGGTGTGATCGGGAGCTCAAATGCGATGAGCTTGGGGAAAAGCTCAAAAATGAACGTTCTCAAAATTGATTGAAACCAAGATGGTTACATAGGTCTCGTATTCCTGATTCTGGCGTCGCAAACGGTTCGAAAAACGGACACCGTATGAAGAAGTTATTGCACTTTTAGTAAAGTGGGTCCGGCGGAGCACGGAGGGGCGACCCTCCTCCCATGGAACCTCATCATATGACCGATGTGGGAGTTTAATGTTAAGAGCGCTTAAGGAGCCTAATATAAAGTTTAATATTTAATTAAGCTTCAGTTAAGTGGAGTTTAATGGCGGAGATTCTGGAGGCGCTCCCAAATTTAGGTGGACTTCCACTTTTAGTGGAGTTAAGCGGCAGTTGCCCCACATTTAGTGGAGGAAATTGGGGCAAAGTTGTTTGGTCATAACTTTCTCATTACTCAACCTTTTGGAACGAAATTTTTTTGATTTCGTATGTTCTCAGCCTTTTGGACTCAATGGCGCAGGTTTCAGAGCCATTGGAGCTCTCAGTTTCAGCCTGTTAAGCTTCGAAGAAGATGAAGGAGCCATCGGGGCCTAGAAGGATAAGAAAATTTGTGTTGTGAATTTGTGTTTCTCTGTTTAAGGTAAATGAATAGTCATTATTAGCTATTTCATGCCTTTTGAATCTGTTTGGATGGTTTACAAAGCCTGTTAAGAACTTTAGAAAGCCGAATAGCTTCATTTAAGTTCTAGAGGCCATTTTCCAAATAGAGTGTATAGGCGAAACCGGAACGTGGGAACGTTTTGATGAAATAAAAATCTATCTTGACTAATTCAGTCATTTCTGGAACCAATGGAAGTGGTTTCAGATCATTTTGAGTACTTCTACAGCTCGAGAAGTTGATGAAGTCGTGGGCAGCCCTGGAGCAGCGGGGTGGAGAGCCATTTTTGGGGATGTTGTGCTTAATGTAAGAAATTTATCGAGTTGGTATTTGATTTCTGATCATTATTGGATGTAGCGAGTAGTGGTTTCGGGAGCGAGAAACATAAATGCGAGGAGTTTGTGCCATTTAGAAGCTCGGAGAAGCTTAGTGCACCGGCATGTGAGGAAAGTGTTTGTATGCCCATGGAAGCCTAAAGTTGTTTACGGGGAGTGAATGACCATTAAAGGGATTTAAAATAGTATTCTCGGCCCTTTGAATCATTCTTGTATTCATTGTGGTTAAGTTTGGAGCTTGTAAAAGAATTTGATTACCTTAATCCCAAAGAGTCTAGTCATGTTGACGAAGCTCAAAGGAGATGTAGCCCAAGAGTTGGGGTGAACTCCTATATTATGTTCTTCATTGTGTTTTGTATTCTATGGCTGAGATTATGTTGCTGATATACATGTTAAGTTTCAGCAAAAACAAATAAACTTTAAACACATAAACATAGATAAGACTTACTCCCTCTTCCAAGCAAAAAATTCTGCATAAACTTCAAGTATGTGTATATCAAAGACTTCTAAGTGTTAACTTCATTATTTCTTTAGGCGAGTACGTTAGAGGGCACGGTAGCCTGCAGGAACTCATCCTCTCTTTAGAGGTGACATGTCCGGTGAATGCCCCTACACTCTATCTCTGTATAAAAATAAGAAGTTTTCACATTTCGAGAGGTCACTTGGAGTGTATAGCTCGATTTAAAATTATGAGTATTTGCACTCATTCACTTAAATGAAAATGGATACCTTGCACCCTTAAACAAGTACATTCCATTTTACTGATTAGATGGTATCGAGCACTAGGTTTGTAGTGACATCACTAGCTTGATTGGTAGCTTGAAAGGTGTCTTAAGCGATTATTGAAGATTGATTGCTTTATTATTACGCAAACTACTTGTTGTTGGGTTCTTGCAGCTCTTTTGTTCATTTTTATAATGACAACTTTCATAAGTGAGTTCTCAAAATCGTCCTCCTTCACAAGATTTTTTTATGAAGGCTTGAAGCAAGAATTTTTCATCATGATGAATATGGTGAGAGAAATGTATGAGGATGAAAAGAAAGAGCTCTAGACTTCAAGAACGGTTGAATTCCATGAGGGAAGAGAAGCGGTTGCTTTACGACCAATTGCATGAGTTGGAGACACAACTCCTTGTTGCAAAAGCCTTAGCCAAGTATCGGCTTGAAGAAGAGGTAAACAATTCTAGTTTGTCTTCAATTTCTTATAAGAATGTTTATCTTTGGTTCTTTTTGAGAAACATACCGGAAGGCATAGGGTCAGTTGATGTCCAAAATGGGATATGAAGGAAAAGGATTGGGAAAACATGCACGGTATAGTTGAGCCAATAATGGTTGAGGTAAGGCCTAATAATTTGGGTCTTGGCTATGGAAAATCTTATGGAGAAAGTTCCAAAGCAGCCATGAAGGAAGAAGGTGTGCATCAACATGCACTTGAACGAGGAGTGGTGAAAGCTCTACAAAAAACCATGGATGGGATTGATAGTGTTCCCGAAAAGGGAGCTTCTTCTTCTTTCGATTCACCTCCTCATGAAGGTAATGAGGTGAAAGAGAAAGGTATAAATCTCTGATTTCAATCATATTTCCTTTGATCATATGTAAAGCATGGAAAATTTCCACACAAGCATTGGAAAAAGTTGCATGTTCTTTTTGTGGTTTGTTTAACCATGTTGCTTCAAGATCTTTGGTTGAAAAAGCACAGGAAGCAAAGGCAAAGAGAACTTTCTCGGAAAGTGCTTAAGATTTTTCTCGGTTTGTCAAGGAAGTGACATGATGTCTCTCATTGTTGGACTTTGCATCCAACAAATCGTCCAAAGCGTGTGCGGCTAAGGGACAAACGAGTTTGACATGATGGATCTATATGGAGTCCATTATTGATGTGGAAAGGAAGTTTCACATGAGGAAAATTTGCAGCAGCAAAAGTCGCCATGGAATTGGCTTGGTGAGAAGTGGATGGACTTCTTATTGCAGTAATTCATTACTCATTTTGTACATGCAAATTTCAGATTGGTATGCATGTATTTCGGTTGAAAAGTTGATGCGAGATTGCATGTAAAGCGATTTCGAGTTGAAGGAATTTCTTAATTGTTGCAAAATTTTGTAATGAGATGTAAAAGATGAGTATGATACTCACTTATGTTGCAGCAATATCTTTTAGTTCAGCTCTTGTTCACCCACATGTTTTTGGGATGATGTACTTGTGGGTATTTGAAAGAAGAGTTGAAGTTGCACATAGAGGTTGTATGTGTAATTAGCGAAGCTGTATATAGTTCATTGTACATGATACATACATGTGTTTGTCAAGATGTATCATTGTTTATGACTTGTATTAGGTTGTGCTTTTACTTGTTACAGATTTTGTGTGTCATTGGTATAGCACATCTCATTGGTAAGTTTGATGTCGTATGTTACTGCAAAGATGCTTTTGGTGTCGTTTGGTGCGAGCGAAGTGTCGGTGCAAGGTGCAAGATTCCATGAGTTGGAAAAGCATGAAAGCAAAGAGGGCACAATGTTCAGCAAATGTCATTGCTGGTTTCGGTATGGCAGATTGGTATGGCAAGAAAACTTGGTCGGGGTCCGGCACGAAGTACATGGCTCATTCGACAAATTCGCCATGTGAGCAGTTGGCAATTCGAAATTTTGAAGGCTGAAGAGAAGAGGATGTTGTTATTCTCTCATTTTCTATTCTACAGTTCAGTTTCAAATTTCGGTGAGCTTTTGGGGTCCAAAGCTTCTCATTTAAGTGTGATCGGGAGCTCAAATACGGAGCTTGGGGAAAAGCTGAAAATGAACGTTCTCAAAATTGATTGAAACCAAGATGGTTACATAGGTCTCGTATTCTGATTCTGGCGCCGCAAACGGTTGAAAACGGACACCGTATGAAGAAGTTATTGCACTTTTAGTAAAGTGGGTCGGCGGAGCACGGAGGGGCAGTACTCCTCCCATGGAACCTCATCATATGACCCGAGTGTGGGAGTTTAATGTTAAGAGCGCTTAAGGAGCCTAATATAAAGTTTAATATTTAATTAAGCTTCAGTTAAAGTGGAGTTTAATATGGCGGAGATTCTGGGAGGCGCTCCCAAATTTAGGTGGACTTCCACTTTTAGTGGAGTTAGCGGCGGTTACTTACATTTAGTGGAGGAAATTGGGGCAAAGTTGTTTTGGTCATAAATTTCTCATTACTCAACCTTTTGGAACGAATTTTTTGATTTCGTATGTTCTCAGCCTTTTGGACTCAATGGCGTAGGTTTCAGAGCCATTGGAGCTCAGTTTCAGCCTGTTAAGCTTCGAAGAAGATGAAGGAGCCATTAGGGCCTAGAAGGATAAAGGAGTTGTGTTGTGGGTTGTGTTTTCTCTGTTTAAGGTAAATGAATAGGAATTCTTAGCTATTTCATGCCTTTTGAATCTGTTTAGATGGTTTGCAGAGCCTATTAAGAACATTAGAAAGCCGAAAAGCTTCATTTAAGTTCTAGAGGCCATTTTCCAAACAGAGTGTATAGACAAAACCGGAGTAGCCGGAGGCCGTTTCTGATGAAAAAAAACTATATATTGACTATTTCAGTCATTCTGGAACCAATGGAAGTGGTTTTAGATCATTTTTAGTACTTCTACAGCTCGAGAAGTTGATATGAAGTCGTGGGCAGCCCTGGGCAAACCGTGGAGGAGAGCCATTTTTGGGGATGTTGTGCTTAATGTAAGAAATTTATCAGTTGATATTTGATGTATGATCATTATTGGATGCAAAAATAGTAGTATCAGGGACAGAAATAGAAATCCGAGGGAGTTTGTGCCATTTAGAAGCTCAGAGAAGCTTAGTGCACCGACAAAAGGATGTGTGTCCATGGAAGCCTAAAGATGTTTGCAGGAATTGGAAAGCCATTAAAGGGATTTAAAATGGTATTCTCAGCCCTTTGAATCATTTTCGTATTCATTGTGGTTAAGTGTGGAGCTTGTAAAATAATTTAAGTACCTTAATCCCAAAGATTCTAGTCATGTTGACGAAGCTCAAAGGAGATGTAGCCCAAGAGTTGGGGTGAACTCCTATATTATATTGCTGTTGTGTTTTGTTATTATATGGCTGAACTATGTTGCTGATATACTTGATAAGTTTCAGCAAAAACAAATAAAATTTAAACACATAAACAGAAGAAAAGACTTACACCTCTTCCAAGCAAAAATTCCGCAAGACATCAAACTTCAAGTATGTGTATGTCAAAGACTTCTAAGTGTTAACTTCATTATTTCTTTAGGCAGAGCCTGTAGAGGGCCAGGTAGCCTCTGGACCTCATCCTCTCTTTAGAGGTGACATGTCCGGTGAATGCCCCTACAGTCTATCTCTGTATAAGAAATAAGAAGTTTTCACATTTTCAGAGGTCACTTGGAGTGTATAGCTCACATTTGAAACTAAGGGAAATGGATACCTTGCACCCTTAAACAAGTACATTCCATTTACAGATCAGATGGTATCAGAGCACTAGGTTTGCTTGACTGACATCACTAGCTTGATTGTGTAGCTTGAAAGGTGTCTTAAGTAGTGATTGAAGATTGACTGCTTTATTATTCTGCAAACTACTTGTTGTTTGAGTTTGCTGAAGCTCTTTTGTTCATTTTTATAATGACAAATTTCATAAGTGAGTTCTCAAAATCGTCCTCCTTCATACGATTTTTTGATGAAGGCTTGAAGCAAGAATTTTTCATCATGATGAATATGGTGAGAGAAATGTATGAGGATGAAAGAAAGAGCTCTAGACTTCAAGAGCAGTTGAATTCCATGAGGGAGAAAGCGATTGCTTTCGACCGATTGCATATAGTTAAGACACAACTCCTTGTTGCCAAAGAAGCCTTGGCAGAAGTATCGGCTTGAAGAAGAGAGTAAACAATTCGGTTTGTCTTGGTAAACTATAAGAATGTTTATCTTTGGTTCTTTTGAGAAACATACCGAGAGGCATAGGGTCCAAGTTGATGTCCAAATGGGATTATGAAGGAAAGGATTGGGAAAACATGCACAGGGTATAGTTGAGCCAATAATGGTTGAGGTAAGGCCTAAGAATTTGGGTCTTGGCTATGGAAAATCCTATGGAGAAAGTTCCAAAGCAGCCATGAAGGAAGAAGGTGTGCATCAGCATGCACTTGAACAAGGGAGTGGTGAAAGCTCTAAAACCATTATTGGGATTGATAGTGTTCCAAAGGGAGCTTCTTCTTCTTTCGATTCACCTCCTCATGAAGGTAATGAAGGTGAAAGAGAAAGGTATAAATCTGATTTCAATCATATTTCCTTTGATCATGTAAAGCATGGAAAATTTCCACACAAGCATTGGAAAAGAATTGCATGTTCTTTTTGTGGTTTGTTTAACCATGTTGCTTCAAGATGCTGGTTGAAAAAGAAAGCACACAGGAAGAAAAAGAGGCAAAGAGAACTTTCTCAGAAAGTGCTTAAGATTTGCTCAGTTTGTCAAACGAAGGGACATGATGTCTCTCATTGTTGGACTTTGCATCCAACAAATCGTCCAAAGCGTATGCAGTTAAGGGACAAACAGTTTGGCGCAAGTGGATCTATGGAGTCCATTATTGATGTGGAAAGGGAAGTTTCACATGAGGAAAATTTGCAGCAGCAAAAGTCGCCATGGAATTGGCTTGGTGAGAAGTGGATGGACTTCTTATTGCAGTAAGTCATTACTCGTTTTGTACATGCAAATTTAAGATTGGTATGCATGTATTTCAGTTGAAAAGTTGATGCAAGATTGCATGTAAAAGCAGTTTCAGTTGAAAGAATTTCTTTGTTGTTGCAAAATTTCGCCATGGAGGTGTAAAAGATGAGTATGATACTCACTTATGTTGCAGCAATGTCTTTTGGTTCAGCTCTTGATTATCCACATGTTTTTGGGATGATGTACTTGTGGGTATTTGGAAAGAAGAGTTGAAGTTGCACATGTACATAGAGATTGTATGTGTAATTAGCGAACTGTATATAGTTCATTGTACATGATACATACACATATGTTTTTCAAGATGTATCTTGTTGTCTATCGACTTGTGTCGGGTGTGTGCACACTTGTTACAGATTTTGTGTGTCATTGGTATAGCACATCTCATTGTCAACTGGTTGTTGATGTCATATGTTGCACAAGATGCTTTTGGTGTCGTTTGGTGCAGAGAACGAAGTGTCAGTGCAAAGCAGTGCAAGATTCCATGAGTTGGAAAGGCATGCGAGCAAAGAGGACACAAATTTCAGCAAGTGTCATTGCTGGTTTCAGTATGGCAGATTGGTATGGCGAGAAAACTTGGTCGGGATTCGGCACAAGTACATGGCTCATTCAGCAAAATTCGCCATGTGAACAGTTGGCAATTCAGGAAAATTTTTGAAGGCTGAAGAGAAGAGGATGTTTTTATTCTCTCATTTTCTGTACTACAGTTCAGCTCAGCATTTCAGTAAGCTTTTGGGGACCAAAAGCCTCTCATTTGGGAGGTGTGATCAGGAGCTCAAATCTGAGCTTGGGAAAAAGCTCAAAAATGAAAGTTCTCAAAATTGATTGAAACCAAGATGGTTACATAGGTCTCGTCTTCCTGATTCTGGCGCCACAAACGGTTCGAAAAACGGACACCGTATGAAGAAGTTATTGCACTTTTAGTAAAGTGGGTCCGGCGGAGCACGGAGGGGCCAACCCTCCTCCCATGGAACCTCATCATATGACCAGTGTGGGAGCTTAATGTTAAGAGCGCTTAAGGAGCCTAATATAAAGTTTAATATTTAATTAAGCTTCAGTTAAGTGGAGTTTAATATGGCGGAGATTCTGGAGGCGCTCCCAAATTTAGGTGGACTTCCACTTTTAGTGGAGTTAACTGGCAGTTGCTCCACATTTAGTGGAGGAAATTGGGGCAAAGTTGTTTTGGTCATAACTTTCTCATTACTCAACCTTTTGGAACGAATTTTTTTTTGATTTCGTATGTTCTCAGCCTTTTGGACTCAATGGCGCAGGTTTCAGAGCCATTGGAGCTCCGTTTCAGCCTGTTAAGCTTCGAAGAAGATGAAGGAGCCATCAGGGCCTAGAAGGAGAAGGCTGTGTTGTGGACTGTGTTTCTCTGTTTAAGGTAAATGAATAGTCATTATTAGCTATTTCATGCCTTTTGAATCTGTTTGGATGGTTTAAAAAGCCTGTTAAGAACTTTAGAAAGCCGAATAGCTTCATTTAAGTTCTAGAGGCCATTTTCCAAATAGAGTGTATAGGCGAAACCGGAGCAGCCGGAGGCCGTTTTTGATGAAATAAAACTCTATCTTGACTAATTCAGTCATTATGGAACCAATGGAAGTGGTTTCAGATCATTTTGAGTACTTCTACAGCTCGAGAAGTTGATATGAAGTCGTGGGCAGCCATGGGCAAACCGTGGAGGAGAGCCATTTTTGGGGATGTTGTGCTTAATGTAAGCAATTTATCAGTTGGTATTTGATGTCTGATCATTATTGGATGCAGAAGCAGTGGTTTCAGGAGTAGAAACAGAAATATGAGGGATTTTGTGCCATTTAGAAGCTCAGAGAAGCTTAGTGCACCGACAGAAGGATGTGTGTCTATGGAAGCCTAAAGCTGTTTGCAGGAATTGGACACCCATTAAAGGGATTTAAAATGTTATTCTCAGCCCTTTGAATCATTTTCATATTCATTGTGGTTAAGTTTGGAGCTTGTAAAATAATTTAAGTACCTTAATCCAAAAGAGTCTAGTCATGTTGACGAAGCTCAAAGGAGATGTAGCCCAAGATTTGGGGTGAACTCCTATATTATATTGTTGTTGTGTTTTGTTATTCTATGGCTGAATTATGTTGCTGATATACATGTTAAGTTTCAGCAAAAACAAATAAAATTAAAACACATAAATAGAAGAAAAGAATACACCTCTTCCAAGAAAAGTGCATAAACTTCAAGTATGTGTATGTAAAAGACTTCTAAGTGTTAACTTCATTATTTCTTTAGGCAGAGTCTGTAGAGGGCACGGTAGCCTCTGGAACTCATCCTCTCTTTAGAGGTGACATGTCCGGTGAATGCCCCTACAGTCTATCTCTGTATAAGAAATAAGAAGTTTTCACATTTTCAGAGGTCACTTGGAGTGTATAGCTCAATTTAAAATTATGAGTATTTGCACTCATTCACTTAAATGAAAATGGATACCTTGCACCCTTAAACAAGTACATTCCATTTTCAGATCAGATGGTATCAGAGCACTAGGTTTGCTTGACTGACATCACTAGCTTGATTGTGTAGCTTGAAAGGTGTCTTAAGCAGTGTTGAAGATTGACTGCTTTATTATTATGCAAACTACTTGTTGTTTGAATTTGCTGAAGCTCTTTTGTTCATTTTTATAATGGCAAATTCCATAAGTGAGTTCTCAAAATTGTCCTCCTTCACAAGATTTTTTGATGAAGGCTTGAAGCAAGAATTTTTCATCATGATGAATATGGTGAGAGAAATGTATGAGGATGAAAGAAAGAGCTCTAGACTTCAAGAGCAGTTGAATTCCATGAGGGAAGAGAAGCAGTTGCTTTCTTGATATTAGTGCATGAGTTGGAGACACAACTCCTTGTTGCCAAAGAAGCCTTAGTCAAGTATCAGCTTGAAGAAGAGGTAAACAATTCTAGTTTGTCTTCAATTTCTTATAAGAATGTTTATGCTGGTTCTTTTGAGAAACATACCAAAGGCATAGGGTCCAAGTTGATGTCCAAAATGGGATATGAAGGAAAAGGATTGGGAAAGTATGCACAGGTTATAGTTGAGCCAATAATGGTTGAGGTAAGACCTAAGAATTTGGGTCTTGGCTATGGACAATCTTATGGAGAAAGTTCCAAAGCAGCCATGAAGGAAGAAGGTGTGCATCAGCATGCACTTGAACAAGGGAGTGGTGAAAGCTCTAAAACCATGGATGGGATTGATAGTGTTCCAAAGGGAGCTTCTTCTTCTTTCGATTCACCTCCTCATGAAGGTAATGAAGGTGAAAGAGAAAGGTATAAATCTGATTTCAATCATATTTCCTTTGATCATGTAAAGCATGGAAAAATTCCACACAAGCATTGGAAAATAATTGCATGTTCTTTTTGTGGTTTGTTTAACCATGTTGTTTCAAGATGCTGGTTGAAAAAGAAAGCACACAGGAAGCAAAAGAGGCAAAGAGAACTTTCTCAGAAAGTGCTTAAGATTTGCTCAGTTTGTCAAAGGAAGGGACATGATGTCTCTCATTGTTGGACTTTGCATCCAACAAATCGTTCAAAGCGTATGCAGCTAAGGGACAAACAATTTGGCGCAAGTGGATCTATGGAGTCCATTATTGATGTGGAAAGGGAAGTTTCACATGAGGAAAATTTGCAGCAGCAAAAGTCGCCATGGAATTGGCTTGGTGAGAAGTGGATGGACTTCTTATTGCAGTAATTCATTACTCATTTTGTACATGCAAATTTCATATTGGTATGCATGTATTTCAGTTGAAAAGTTGATGCAAGATTGCATGTAAAAGCAGTTTCAGTTGAAGGAATTTCTTAATTGTTGCAAAATTTTGCCATGGAGATGTAAAAGATGAGTATGATACTCACTTATGTTGCAGAGTGAATATCTTTGGTTCACTCTCTTGTTCACCCACATGTTTTTGGGATGATACTTGTGGGTATTTGAAAGAAGGGTTGTGTTGCACATGTACATAGAGGTTGTATGTGTAATTAGCTGAACTGATAGGTTCATCGTACATGATACATACATGTGTTTGTAAAGATGTATCTTGTTGTTTATTTACTTGTGTTCTTATGTGTGCAATACCTGTTACGTATTTTGTGTGTCATTGGTATAGCACATCTCATATTGTCAATCGGGTTGTTGATGTCGTATGTTGTACAAGATGCTTTTTGGTGTCGCTTTGGTGCAAGAGAACGGCGGTTGTGTAAAGCAGGTAAGATTCATGAGTTGGAAAAGGACAGGGCTAAAGAGGGCACACACCAGCAAAGGTCATTGCTGGTTTCAAGATATAGACAGCAGGCAAGAAAACTTGGCCTGATTCAGACAAGTACATGGCTCATTCAACAAAATTCGCCATGTGAACAGTTGGCAATTCAGGGAAATTTTTGAAGGCTGAAGAGAAGAGGATGTTGTTATTCTCTCATTTTCTGTTCTACAGTTCAGTTTCAGAATTTCAGTGAGCTTTTGGGGTCCAAAAGCTTCTCATTTGGGAGGTGTGATCAGGAGCTCAAATCTGAGCTTGGGAAAAAGCTCAAAAATGAAAGTTCTCAAAATTGATTGAAACCAAGATGGTTACATAGGTCTCGTCTTCCTGATTCTGGCGCCGCAAACGGTTCGAAAAACGGATACCGTATGAAGAAGTTATTGCACTTTTAGTAAAGTGGGTCCGGCGGAGCACGGAGGGGCCAGCCCTCCTCCCATGGAACCTCATCATATGACCAGTGTGGGAGCTTAATGTTAAGAGCGCTTAAGGAGCCTAATATAAAGTTTAATATTTAATTAAGCTTCAGTTAAGTGGAGTTTAATATGACGGAGATTCTGGAGGCGCTCCCAAATTTAGGTGGACTTCCACTTTTAGTGGAGTTAACTGGCAGTTGCCCCACATTTAGTGGAGGAAATTGGGGCAAAGTTGTTTTGGTCATAACTTTCTCATTACTCAACCTTTTGGAACGAAATTTTTTTTGATTTCGTATGTTCTCAGCCTTTTGGACTCAATGGCGCAGGTTTCAGAGCCATTGGAGCTCAGTTTCAGCCTGTTAAGCTTCGAAGAAGATGAAGGAGCCATCAGGGCCTAGAAGGAGAAGGCTGTGTTGTGGACTGTGTTTCTCTGTTTAAGGTAAATGAATAGTCATTATTAGCTATTTCATTCCTTTTGAATCTGTTTGGATGGTTTTCAAAGCCTGTTAAGAACTTTAGAAAGCCGAATAGCTTCATTTAAGTTCTAGAGGCCATTTTCCAAATAAAGTGTATAGGCGAAACCAGAGCAGCCGGAGGCCATTTTTGATGAAATAAAACTCTATATTGACTAATTCAGTCATTATGGAACCAATGGAAGTGGTTTCAGATCATTTTGAGTACTTCTACAACTCGAGAAGTTGATATGAAGTCGTGGGCAGCCCTGGGCAAACCGTGGAGGAGAGCCATTTTTGGGGATGTTGTGCTTAATGTAAGAAATTTATCAGTTGGTGTTTGATTTCTGATCATTATTGGATGCATCAGTAGTGGTTTCAGGAGAAGAAATAGAAATTTGAGGGAGTTTGTGTCATTTAGAAGCTGAGAGAATATTAGTGCACCGACAGATGGATGTGTGTCCATGGAAGCCTAAAGCTGTTTGCAGGAATTGGACAGACATTAAAGGGATTATAAATGGTATTCTCAGCCCTTTGAATTATTTTTTATTCATTGTGGTTAAGTGTGGATCTTGTAAAATAATTTAATTATCTTAATCCCAAAGAGTCTTGTCATGTTGACGAAGCTCAAAGGAGATCTAGCCCAAGAGTTGGGGTGAACTCCTATATTATATTGATGTTGTGTTTTGTTATTATATGGCTGAATTATGTTTCTAATATACATGTTAAGTTTCAGAAAAAATAAATAAACTTAAAACACATAAACAGAAGAAAATACATACACCTCTTTCAAGCAAAAATTCCGCATAATGTCAAGTATGAGTATGTCAAAGACTTTCTAAGGTGCCACTTCCACATTTCTTTGTGCGCAGTCCCGTAGAGTGGCACGTAGCCTCTGGAACTCATCCTCTCTTTAGAGGTGACATGTCCGGTGAATGCCCCTACAGTCTATCTCTGTATAAGAAATAAGAAGTTTTCACATTTTCAGAGGTCACTTGGAGTGTATAGCTCAATTTAAAATTATGAGTATTTGCACTCATTTACTTAAATGAAAATGGATACCTTGCACCCTTAAACAAGTACATTCCATTTTCAGATCAGATGGTATCAGAGCCAGGTTTGCTTGACTGACATCACTAGCTTGATTGTGTAGCTTGAAAGGTGTCTTAAGCAGTGTTGAAGATTGACTGCTTTATTATTCTGCAAACTACTTGTTGTTTGAGTTTGCTGAAGCTCTTTTGTTCATTTTTATAATGACAACTTCCATAAGTTAGTTCTCAAAATTGTCCTCCTTCACAAGATTTTTTGATGAAGGCTTGAAGCAAGAATTTTTCATCATGATGAATATGGTGAGAGAAATGTATGAGGATGAAAGAAAGAGCTCTAGACTTCAAGAGCAGTTGAATTCCATGAGGGAAGAGAAGCAGTTGCTTTCTGACCAATTGCAGGAATGGAAGGCCAACTTCGTATTGCAAACATGAAGTTGGAAAAGATGCATGAGTTGGAGACACAACTCCTTGTTTCCAAAGAAGCCTTAGCCAAGTATCAACTTGAAGAAGAGGTAAACAACTCTAGTTTGTCTTCAATTTCTTATAAGAATGTTTATGAACTTGGTTCTTTTGAGAAACATACCAAAGGCATAGGGTCCAAGTTGATGTCCAAAATGGGATATGAAGGAAAAGGATTGGGAAAACATGCACAGGGTATAGTTGAGCCAATAATGGTTGAGGTAAGGCTCAAGAATTGGGTCTTGGCTGGTGGAAAATCTTATGGAGAAAGTTCCAAAGCAGCCATGAAGGAAGAAGGTGTGCATCAGCATGCACTTGAACAAGGAAGTGGTGAAAGCTCTAAAACCATTGATGGGATTGATAGTGTTCCAAAGGGAGCTTCTTCTTCTTTCGATTCACCTCCTCATGAAGGTAATGAAGGTGAAAGAGAAAGGTATAAATCTGATTTCAATCATATTTCCTTTGATCATGTAAAGCATGGAACATTTCCACACAAGCATTGGAAAAGAATTGCATGTTCTTTTTGTGGTTTGTTTAACCATGTTGCTTCAAGATGCTGGTTGAAAAAGAAAGCACACAGGAAGCAGAAGAGGCAAAGAGAACTTTCTCAGAAAGTGCTTAAGATTTGCTCAGTTTGTCAAAGGAAGGGAGCAGATGGTTTCATTGTTGACTTTGCATTCAACAAATCGCCCAAAGCGAGGCAAATAAGGGACAACAACACAAGTGATCTATAGTCCATTATTGATGTGGAAAGGGAATTTTCACATGAGGAAAATTTGCAGCAGCAAAAGTCGCCATGGAAGTGGCTTGGAAAGAAGTGGATTAACTTCTTATTGCAGTAATTCATCTTCATTTTGTACATGCAAATTTCAGATTGGTATGCATGTATTTCAGTTGAAAAATTGATGCCAGATTGCATGTATAAGAAGTTTCAGTTGAAGGAATTTCTTTGTTGTTGCAAAATTTCGCCATGGAGGTGTAAAAGATGAGTATGATACTCACTTATGTTGCAGCATTGTCTTTTGGTTCAGCTCTTGATCACCCACATGTTTTTGGGATGATGTACTTGTTGGTATTTGAAAAAGAAGAGTTGAAGTTGCACATGTACATAGAGGTTGTATGTGTAATTAGCAAACTATATATAGTTCATTGTACATGATACATACACGTGTTTGTCAAGATGTATCTTGTTGTTTATCGACTTGTGTCGGTTATGTGCACACTTGTTATAGATTTTGTGTGTCAATTGTATAGCACATTTCATTGTCAACTTGTTGTTGATGTCGTATGTTGCACAAGATGCTTTTGGTGTCGTTTGGTGCAAAGAACGAAGTGTCAGTGCAAAGCAGTGTAAGATTCCATGAGTTGGAAAGGCATGCAAGCAAATAGGGCACAAAGTTCAGCAAGTGTCATTGCTGGTTTCATTCTGGCAGATTGGTATGGCGAGAAAACTTGGTCAGGATTTGGCACAAGTACATGGCTCATTCAGCAAAATTCGCCATGTGAACAGTTGGCAATTCAGGAAAATTTTTGAAGGCTGAAGAGAAGAGGATATTGTTATTCTCTCATTTTCTATACTACAGTTCAGTTTCAGAATTTTAGTGAGCTTTTTGGATCCAAAAGCCTCTCATTTGGGAGGTGTGATCAAGAGCTCAAGTCCAAGCCATGGAAAAAGGCTAAAAAATGAAAGTGTTCAATTTTTTTTGAAACTAAGATGGTTTCATAGGTCTCTTCTTCCTGATTCCGGTGCCACAAACGGTTCGAAAAACGGACACCGTATGAAGAAGTTATTTCACTTTTAGTGGAGTGGGTCTGGCAGAGCACGGAGGGGCCAGCCCTCCTCGCATGGAACCTCATCATATGACCAGTGTGGGAGCTTAATGATTAAGAGTGCTTAAGGAGCCTAATCTCAAGTTTAATATTTAATTAAGCTTCAGTTAAGTGGAGTTTAATATGGCGGAGATTCTGGAGGCGCTCCCAAATTTAGGTGGACTTCCACTTTTAGTGGAGTTAACTGGCAGTTGCCCCACATTTAGTGGAGGAAATTGGGGCAAAGTTGTTTTGGTCATAACTTTCTCATTACTCAACCTTTTGGAATGAATTTTTTTTTTGATTTCATATGTTCTCAGCCTTTTGGACTCAATGGCGCAGGTTTCAGAGCCATTGGAGCTCAGTTTCAGCCTTTTAAGCTTCGAAGAAGATGAAGGAGCCATCAGGGCCTAGAAGGAGAAGGTTGTGTTGTGGACTGTGTTTCTCTGTTTAAAGTAAATGAATAGTCATTATTAGCTATTTCATTCCTTTTGAATCTGTTTGGATGGTTTTCAAAGCCTGTTAAGAACTTTAGAAAGCCGAATAGCTTCATTTAAGTTTTAGAGGCCATTTTCCAAATAGAGTGTATAGGCGAAACCGAAGCAGCCAGAGGCCGTTTTTGATGAAATAAAACTGTATATTGACTAATTCAGTCATTATGGAACCAATGGAAGTGGTTTCAGATCATTTTGAGTACTTCTACAGCTCTAGAAGTTGATATGAAGTCGTGGGCAGCCCTGGGAAAACCGTGGAGGAGAGCCATTTTTGGGGATGTTGTGCTTAATGTAAGAAATTTATCAGTTGGTATTTGATTTCTGATCATTATTGGATGCAGCAGTAGTGGTTTCAGGAGCAGAAACAGAAATCTGAGGGAGTTTGTGCCATTTAGAAGCTCAGAGAAGCTTAGTGCAATCGATTGCATGATGTATGCCCAAGCCGGAAGCCTAAAGTTGTTTGGGTGAATGGGACACCATTAAAGGGATTTAAATGGTATTCTCACTTCCTTTGAATCATTCTTTGTATTCATTGTGGTTAAGTTTGGAGCTTGTAAAGGAACTGATTACCTTAATTCCAAAGAGTCTAGTCATAAGCCGACGTAAGTTCAAAGGAGATGTAGCCCAAGAGTTTGGGTGAACTCCTATATTATGTTGTCATGTTTTGTATTCTATGGTCAATTATGTTACGATATACATGTTAAGTTTCAGCAAAAACAAATAAACTTTAAACACATAAACAGAAGAAAAGACTTACTCCTCTTCCAAGCAAAAATTCTGCATAAACTTCAAGTATGTGTATGTCAAAGACTTCTAAGTGTTAACTTCATTATTTCTTTAGGCAGAGTCTGTAGAGGGCACGGTAGCCTCTGGAACTCATCCTCTCTTTAGAAGTGACATGTCCGGTGAATGCCCCTACAGTCTATCTCTGTATAAGAAATAAGAAGTTTTCACATTTTCAGAGGTCACTTGGAGTGTATAGCTCAATTTAAAATTATGAGTATTTGCACTCATTTACTTAAATGAAAATGGATACCTTGCACCCTTAAACAAGTACATTCCATTTTCAGATCAGATGGTATCAGAGCCAGGTTTGCTTGACTGACATCACTAGCTTGATTGTGTAGCTTGAAAGGTGTCTTAAGCAGTGTTGAAGATTGACTGCTTTATTATTCTGCAAACTACTTGTTGTTTGAGTTTGCTGAAGCTCTTTTGTTGATTTTTATAATGACAACTTTCATAAGTGAGTTCTCAAAATCGTCCTCCTTCACAAGATTTTTTGATGAAGGCTTGAAGCAAGAATTTTTCATCATGATGAATATGGTGAGAGAAATGTATGAGGATGAAAGAAAGAGCTCTAGACTTCAAGAGCAGTTGAATTCAATGAGGGAAGAGAAGCAGTTGCTTTCTGACCAATTGCATGAGTTGGAGACACAACCTGTTGCCAAAGAAGCCTTAGCTAAGTATCAGCTTGAAGAAGTATTCAACAATTCTAGTCACCAATTTTCTATAAGAATGTTTATGTCAATTCTTTTGAGAAACATATGAGAGGCATAGGTCCAAGTTGTCATCCAAAATGATATATAAGGAAAAGGATTGGGAAAACATGCACGTGGTATACTTGAGCCAATAATGGTTGAGGTAAGGCCTAAGAATTTGGGTCTTGGCTATGGACAATCTTATGGAGAAAGTTCCAAAGCAGCCATGAAGGAAGAAGGTGTGCATCAGCATGCACTTGAACAAGGGAGTGGTGAAAGCTCTAAAACCATTAATGGGATTGATAGTGTTCCAAAGGGAGCGTCTTCTTCTTTCGATTCACCTCCTCATGAAGGTAATGAAGGTCTAAGAGAAAGGTATAAATCTGATTTCAATCATATTTCCTTTGATCATGTAAAGTATGGAAAATTTCCACACAAGCATTGGAAAAGAATTGCATGTTCTTTTTGTGGTTTGTTTAACCATAGTGTTTCTAGATGATGGCTGAAAAAGAAAGCACACAAGAAGCAGAAGAGGCAAAGAGAAATTTCTCAGAAAATGCTTAAGAGTTGCACATTTTGTCAAAGGAAGGACATGATGTCTCTCATTATTGGACTTTGCATCCAAGAAATCGTCCAAAAAGCGTATGCAAACTAAGGGACAAACAAGCTTCACAAGTGGATCCATGGAGTCCATTATTGATGTGGAAAGGGAAGCTTCACATGAGGAAAATTTTCTAGCAGCAAAAGTCGCGATGGAATTGGCTTGGTAGAAGTGGATGACTTCTGTTTATGCATCTATCATTTGTACATGCAAATTTCGTATTGCATCGCATGTATTTCAGTTGAAAAGTTGATGCAAGATTGCATGTAAAAGCAGTTTCAGTTGAAGGAATTTCTTAATTGTTGCAAAATTTTGCCATGGAGATGTAAAAGATGAGTATGATACTCACTTATGTTGCAGCAATATCTTTTGGTTCAGCTCTTGTTCACCCACATGTTTTTGGGATGATGTACTTGTGGGTATTTGAAAAGAAGAGTTGAAGTTGCACATGTACATAGAGGTTGTATGTGTAATTAGCGAACTGTATATAGTTCATTGTACATGATACATACATGTGTTTGTAAAGATGTATCTTGTTGTTTATCGACTTGTGTCGGTTGTGTGCACACTTGTTACAGATTTTGTGTGTCATTGGTATAGCACATCTCATTGTCAACTGGTTGTTGATGTCGTATGTTGCACAAGATGCTTTTTGGTGTCGTTTGGTGCAGAGAACGAAGTGTCAGTGCAAAGCAGTGCAAGATTCCATGAGTTGGAAAAGCATGAAAGCAAAGAGGGCACAAAGTTCAACAAGTGTCATTGCTGGTTTCATTATGGCAGTTTGGTATGGCAAGAAAACTTGGTCGAGATTCGGCACAAGTACATGGCTCATTCAGCAAAATTCGCCATGTGAACAGTTGGCAATTCAGGGAAATTTTTGAAGGCTGACTGGAAGAGGATATTTCTGTTCCTCAAGTGCTGTACAGTTCAGATCAGAGATTCAGTAAGCTTTTGGGGACCAAAAGCCTTCTCATTTGGGAGGTGTGATCAGGAGCTCAAATCTGAGCTTGGGAAAAAGCTCAAAAATGAAATTTCTCAAAATTGATTGAAAACAAGATGGTTACATAGGTCTCGTCTTCCTGATTCTGGCGCCGCAAACGGTTCGAAAAACGGACACCGTATGAAGAAGTTATTGCACTTTTAGTAAAGTGGGTCCGGCGGAGCACGGAGGGGTCAGCCCTCCTCCCATGGAACCTCATCATATGACCAGTGTGGGAGCTTAATGTTAAGAGCGCTTAAGGAGCCTAATATAAAGTTTAATATTTAATTAAGCTTCAGTTAAGTGGAGTTTAATATGGCGGAGATTCTGGAGGCGCTCCCAAATTTAGGTGGACTTCCACTTTTAGAGGAGTTAACTAGCAGTTGCCCCACATTTAGTGGAGGAAATTGGGGCAAAGTTGTTTTGGTCATAACTTTCTCATTACTCAACCTTTTGGAACGAAGTTTTTTTTGATTTCGTATTTTCTCAGCATTTTGGACTCAATGGCGCAGGTTTCAGAGCCATTGGAGCTCAGTTTCAGCCTGTTAAGCTTCGAAGAAGATGAAGGAGCCATTAGGGCCTAGAAGGATAAGGCTGTGTTGTGGACTGTGTTTCTCTGTTTAAGGTAAATGAATAGTCATTATTAGCTATTTCATGCCTTTTGATTCTGTTTGGATGGTTTACAAAGCCTGTTAAGAACTTTAGAAAGCCGAATAGCTTCATTTAAGTTCTAGAGGCCATTTTCCAAATAGAGTGTATAGGCGAAACCGGAGCAGCCGGAGGCCGTTTTTGATGAAATAAAACTCTATCTTGACTAATTCAGTCATTCTGGAACCAATGGAAGTGGTTTCAGATCATTTTGAGTAATTATACAGCTCGAGAAGTTGATATGAAGTCGTGGGCAGCCCTGGGCAAACCGTGGAGGAGAGCCATTTTTGGGGATGTTGTGCTTAATGTAAGAAATTTATCAGTTGGTATTTGATTTCTGATCATTATTGGATGTAGCAGTAGTGGTTTCAGGAGTAGAAACATAAATCTGAGGGAGTTTGTGCCATTTAGAAGCTCAGAGAAGCTTAGTGCACCGACAGAAGGATGTATGCCCATGCAAGCCTAAAGTTGTTTGCAGGAATTGGACAGCCATTAAAGGGATTTAAAATGGTATTCTCAGCCCTTTGAATCATTCTTGTATTCATTGTGGTTAAGTTTGGAGCTTGTAAAAGAATTTGATTACCTTAATCCCAAAGAGTCTAGTCATGTTGACGAAGCTCAAAGGAGATGTAGCCCAAGAGATGGGGTGAACTCCTATATTATGTTGCTGTTGTGTTTTGTATTCTATGGCTGAATTATGTTGCTGATATACATGTTAAGTTTCAGCAAAAACAAATAAAATTTAAACACATAAACAGAAGAAAAGACTTACTCCTCTTCCAAGCAAAAATTCTGCATAAACTTCAAGTATGTGTATGTCAAAGACTTCTAAGTGTTAACTTCATTATTTCTTTAGGCAGAGTCTGTAGAGGGCACGGTAGCCTCTGGAACTCATCCTCTCTTTAGAAGTGACATGTCCGGTGAATGCCCCTACAGTCTATCTCTGTATAAGAAATAAGAAGTTTTCACATTTTCAGAGGTCACTTGGAGTGTATAGCTCAATTTAAAATTATGAGTATTTGCACTCATTCACTTAAATGAAAATGGATACCTTGCACCCTTAAACAAGTACATTCCATTTTCAGATTAGATGGTATCAGAGCACTAGGTTTGCTTGACTGACATCACTAGCTTGATTGTGTAGCTTGAAAGGTGTCTTAAGCAGTGTTGAAGATTGATTGCTTTATTATTCTGCAAACTACTTGTTGTTTGAGTTTGCTGAAGCTCTTTTGTTCATTTTTATAATGACAACTTTCATCAGTGAGTTCTCAAAATCGTCCTCCTTCACAAGATTTTTTGATGAAGGCTTGAAGCAAGAATTTTTCATCATGATGAATATGGTGAGAGAAATGTATGAGGATGAAAGAAAGAGCTCTAGACTTCAAGAGCAGTTGAATTCCATGAGGGAAGAGAAGCAGTTGCTTTCTGACCAATTGCATGAGTTGGAGACACAACTCCTTGTTGCCAAAGAAGCCTTAGCCAAGTATCAACTTGAAGAAGAGGTAAACAATTCTAGTTTGTCTTCAATTTCTTATAAGAATGTTTATGAACTTGGTTCTTTTGAGAAACATACCAAAGGCATAGGGTCCAAGTTGATGTCCAAAATGGGATATGAAGGAAAAGGATTGGGAAAATATGCACAGGGTATAGTTGAGCCAATAATGGTTGAGGTAAGGCCTAATAATTTGGGTCTTGGCTATGGAAAATCTTATGGAGAAAGTTCCAAAGCAGCCATGAAGGAAGAAGGTGTGCATCAACATGCACTTGAACAAGGGAGTGGTGAAAGCTCTAAAACCATGGATGGGATTGATAGTGTTCCAAAGGGAGCTTCTTCTTCTTTCGATTCACCTCCTCATGAAGGTAATGAAGGTGAAAGAGAAAGGTATAAATCTGATTTCAATCATATTTCCTTTGATCATGTAAAGCATGGAAAATTTCCACACAAGCATTGGAAAAGAATTGCATGTTCTTTTTGTGGTTTGTTTAACTATGTTGCTTCAAGATGCTGGTTGAAAAAGAAAGCACACAGGAAGCAAAAGAGGCAAAGAGAACTTTCTCAGAAAGTGCTTAAGATTTTCTCAGTTTGTCAAAGGAAGGGACATGATGTCTCTCATTGTTGGACTTTGCATCCAACAAATCGTCCAAAGCGTATGCAGCTAAGGGACAAACAGTTTGGCGCAAGTGGATCTATGGAGTCCATTATTGATGTGGAAAGGGAAGTTTCACATGAGGAAAATTTGCAGCAGAAAAAGTCGCCATGGAATTGGCTTGGTGAGAAGTGGATGGACTTCTTATTGCAGTAATTCATTACTCATTTTGTACATGCAAATTTCAGATTGGTATGCATGTATTTCAGTTGAAAAGTTGATGCAAGATTGCATGTAAAAGCAGTTTCAGTTGAAGGAATTTCTTTGTTGTTGCAAAATTTCGCCATGGAGGTGTAAAAGATGAGTATGATACTCATTTATGTTGCAGCAATGTCTTTTGGTTCAGCGCTTAATCACCCACATGTTTTTGGGATGATGTACTTGTTGGTATTTGAAAAGAAGAGTTGAAGTTGCACATGTACATAGAGGTTGTATGTGTAATTAGCGAACTGTATATAGTTCATTGTACATGATACATACATGTGTTTGTCAAGATGTATCTTATTGTTTATCGACTTGTGTCGGTTGTGTGCACACTTGTTACAGAGTTTGTGTGTCATTTGTATAGCACATTTCATTGTCAACTTGTTGTTGATGTCGTATGTTGCACAAGATGCTTTTGGTGTCGTTTGGTGCAAAGAACGAAGTGTCAGTGCAAAGCAGTGTAAGATTCCATGAGTTGGAAAGGCATGCAAGCAAAGAGGGCACAAAGTTCAGCAAGTGTCATTGCTAGTTTCATTCTAGCAGATTGGTATGGCGAGAAAACTTGGTCAGGATTTGGCACAAGTACATGGCTCATTCAGCAAAATTCGCCATGTGAACAGTTGGCAATTCAGGAAAATTTTTGAAGGCTGAAGAGAAGAGGATGTTGTTATTCTCTCATTTTCTATACTATAGTTCAGTTTCAGAATTTTAGTGAGCTTTTGGGGTCCAAAAGCCTCTCATTTGGGAGGTGTGATCAGGAGCTCAAATTTGAGCTTGGGAAAAATCTCAAAAATGAAAGTTCTCAAAATTGATTGAAACCAAGATGGTTACATAGGTATCATCTTCCTGATTCTGGCACCGCAAACGGTTCAAAAAATGGACACCGTATGAAGAAGTTATTGCACTTTTAGTGGAGTGGGTCCGGCAGAGCACGGAGGGGCAAGCCCTCCTCCCATGGAACCTCATCATATGACCAGTGTGGGAGCTTAATGATTAAGAGCGCTTAAGGAGCCTAATCTCAAGTTTAATATTTAATTAAGCTTCAGTTAAGTGGAGTTTAATATGGCGGAGATTCTGGAGGCACTCCCAAATTTAGGTGGACTTCCACTTTTAGTGGAGTTAACTGGCAGTTGCCCCACATTTAGTGGAGGAAATTGGGGCAAAGTTGTTTTGGTCATAACTTTCTCATTACTCAACCTTTTGGAACAAAATTTTTTTTGATTTCGTATTTTCTCAGCCTTTTGGACTCAATGGCATAGGTTTCAGAGCCATTGGAGCTCAGTTTCAGCCTGTTAAGCTTCGAAGAAGATGAAGGAGCCATCAGGGCCTAGAAGGAGAAGGCTGTGTTGTGGACTGTGTTTCTCTGTTTAAGGTAAATGAATAGTCATTATTAGCTATTTCATGCCTTTTGAATCTGTTTGGATGGTTTTCAGAGCCTGTTAAGAACTTTAGAAAGCCGAAAAGCTTCATTTAAGTTCTAGAGGCCATTTTCCAAATAGAGTATGTAGGCGAAACCGGGGCAGCCGGAGGCCGTTTTTGATGAAACAAAACTCTATCTTGACTATTTCAGTCATTCTGGAACCAATGGAAGTGGTTTCAGATCATTTTGAGTACTTCTACAGCTCGAGAAGTTGATATGAAGTCGTGGGCAGCCCTGGGCAAACCGTGGAGGAGAGCCATTTTTGGGGATGTTGTGCTTAATATAAGCAAATTATCAGTTGATATTTGATGTCTGATTATTATTGGATGCAGCAGTAGTGGTTTCAGGAGAAGAAACAGAAATATTAGGGAGTTTGTGCCATTTAGAAGCTCAGAGAAGCTTAGTGCACCGACAGAAGGATGTATGCCCATGGAAGCCTAAAGTTGTTTGCAGGAATTGGACAGCCATTAAAGGGATTTAAAATGGTATTCTCATCCCTTTGAAGCATTCTTGTATTCACTGTGGTTAAGTTTGAAGCTTGTAAAATAATTTGATTACCTTAATCCCAAAGAGTCTAGTCATGTTGACGAAGCTCAAAGGAGATGTAGCCCAAGAGTTGGGGTGAACTCCTATATTATGTTGTTGTTGTGTTTTGTATTCTATGGCTGAATTATGTTGCTGATATACATGTTAAGTTTCAGCAAAAACAAATAAACTTTAAACACATAAACAGAAGAAAAGACTTACTCCTCTTCCAAGCAAAAATTCTGCATAAACTTCAAGTATGTGTATGTCAAAGACGTCTAAGTGTTAACTTCATTATTTCTTTAGGCAGAGTCTGTAGAGGGCTAGGTAGCCTCTGGAACTCATCCTCTCTTTAGAGGTGACATGTCCGGTGAATGCCCCTACAGTCTATCTCTGTATAAGAAATAAGAAGTTTTCACATTTTCAGAGGTCACTTGGAGTGTATAGCTCAATTTAAAATTATGAGTATTTGCACTCATTTACTTAAATGAAAATGGATACCTTGCACCCTTAAACAAGTACATTCCATTTTCAGATCAGTAATTGATGAATTATGATGATTTTGTGATGTCATGAAGTGTAATTGAGTAGGTGAATAGTGAAATATACGGTAGATACATGCTTGTTAATGTAATTTTTGGTCAAATGTATCTAGTTTCCTATGATGAGGTAAATTGGTTGACCTTCCCTAAAAATTAGGGTTTTGTTGAGCACATCATGTAATCAGCTCCAAAACTGATGGATTTGACCCCTGAGAGAGGGGAGAGGTTGTTTTGGTATATATCTATCATTTTCAGAGTCATTTGATTGGTTGGATATTAAAGGATTATAACTATTGTAGCTTGTACTTTCACTTTCATATTCGGAAATCAAAATATGTAGTTGCAACTATTATCTAGGAATTCATGTGTAGTGAGTTTATGATAATGTATTTTCTCATTTATAGTCTTTAATTAATGATATATAGCTTCTATTTCCATATCTTGTATCTTTAGTGGTTTTCCTTACAGTTCATAGGCACAATTCTATTAATTTAGCTTTGTTTATATGGAGATGCCATTTTGTGTTTCATGCTTCCAATTTAATGAATTCATGATTAAACATTCTCATTAAATCCCTCTATTTTTTCAGACCCTCCATCGTACCTAAAAAACCCTAAATCCATCATAGATCCACTACTACCTTGCTCCTTTATATCTTTGCAGCTATAAACCCTTTTGATACCTAGACCTAGCTACTTGGTTTCATCCCTGATTCTTTGATCCAGCATCAAACCCTTAAACACTCAAAACCTACCTGAGCCTATAATATCTAGCCTAATATCCTTCATATCACAGTCTATCCTTGACCGTGATTTCACTTGGAGAACCCTCTCAGCCTGGTAGGGCTAGCTACTAGGTCAAAGTGGTATGTTTTTACCATTGTTAGTCTCCTTTTCAACCTTAGGAGAACTGGTGGAGTGCTAACACCTACCTCGTTGGTAAGGATTTTACCCCCACAGAGGTTGATTTTGACCATACTACCCAAATTGTCCCCATGACTATTGATAAAGTACATATGGTTGATAGGGACCTTGTTATGGTTGGGGTTGCTGATAGGTACCTTGTTGCAGGTATTACTGAATGTAGGGCCCTTATTGGGGCTGTTGATAAGGTTCCTGTTGAACATAAAAACCCTGTTGGGGGTGTTGATAGGGCCCCTGCTGGATATAAGCTCCTTGTTGGGGTTGTTTCAACTGACCTTGAGGCATTTTCTAGTATTGGACACCTGACTGAGTGGGGTAAGTTCCAATTTGGCCTAGAGGAATGTTTAGACCAGTTTGGATTTGAGGACCAAAATAAGGATTAGTTGCAATGACACCTAATGGATTCTAGGGCTGTGAGATATATTTTTGTTAGACGTTGGGTCGTTGAACATACTAATATTGTATGTTCAATTACTGAACATACTGAGATTGTATGTTTGGTTTTTGAACTTGAGGGTATTGGATGCGGGATTGTTGATAAAAAAGCCGAGCCAAAGCAGGATGAGAGGTTCTGATGACAAAAAATGTCGGTTGTGAAAGCAAAGTTCCACTAAGACTAGCTATGGGTGGTCCCGCCCCCGATATAATTCCAAAGTTTAGATTTCCCCCACCCGAAAGGGGAGGTATGTATAGAGCATGTGATTGCCCCCCAGGAATGGAAAAACCCGTAGATGGTCCACTCAATGGTGGGAAGACAGTGATCATGGATAGTGAAACAAGAGCAGATGATCCGAGCAAAATGGTCATTTGACCTACAAAAACTACAGGTTTAGCAACAGGTTGCAAAATGGAATCCGCATTTGAAATAAATGGACCAGAAGATGGGGAAACACCCGTTGACCAAACAAGGTTATGAAACAAAGATGTGGCCCCAGAAGCCCTCAAAACAAGGTTTCTGAGAGAAGTATACCCGGGTGAAAGTGTAGACGCGACTTGACTGGAGGGCATACACACCCCACTTCCTATATCATGAGGAGTGGAAACATACTGAAAACCTTTCGGAGGGAACATAGACTCAATTTCAACTTCTGGGATATGTGTTGAAGAAGTTTCTGGAGGAATACTCTGAGGAGTACTCATGAATGGAATATTGTTGGCATTTGATTCCATGGATGGTGGAAACAAATAACGAGCAGCAGTATGAGATGCTACAGGAGAGGCACCAAAAGGAACATTGGGATCGTCAAAAGGACTATACGGACGCTCAGGAGATGCCGTGAATGGATCGTAGAGTAGATTTGGAGGAAAAAATGTAAAATTTGCAGAAGGTTTAGGAATTTCCAGCTCAAGATCCTCAGATGATGATGAAAGCGAGTCACTAGATGGTGGTTGATACAAGATCGGTTGGACACATAGGATAATTCCAAGTTCAACACCTTGAGCTTCAAGAGGCCCGTGTGCAAATTGCAGAATCTCAGGAGGAGGTCCTTAAGATCCTTCAGAGGAGGAGCAAGGAAAATTCAAAGATTCAACCACGATGCCCTTTAGGACAAGATAAATGAAGGGAAAGGTGAATCACTTCTTGATAAATTAAGATTTATAATTAACCAGGCAAGATGAGGCAAGGATTACTGCACATGTAGGATGTTATTGTGGGCAGTAAATTTTATAATTAAACAAATAAATCAGAAAGGGTAAATCTAGGCATAAAGGATTACTAGGTATCCATTAAATGCAATATACACCTTGGAAAGAGAAATTACCAAGGACTTAACATACGACATCCAATCTCGTCGAATGTTGTGTTCAGTGTATCACATCTACAAGGTGGCTGACTCAGTTACCTATGGCAGGTTTGCAACCTAGTGGGGTCTTCCAAAATATACTCGATTGTACATGGGAGCTCATTCCCATAGTAGCATTGTCTAATCTGTAACTGTTCGATGAAAGTGTCCACTTATACTTTTCATACGTGGAGCATAGTCCTATATACTTCCATACATGGGATGAGATATCAACCTCGGAATGCAACAAAGGCTGTTAGAGACAACTTCTATACTTAAAGATGTTGGAACACATCTCTATCCTAGACCTATAGATGTTTGTGTTAATTCAAAATTCTCCTTAAGGTTAATTGAATAAATTTAAAGTTGATCTTTCATTATGTTTCAATTTTGGGCTTGAAGCGATTTCACTTGAATCCCTACAATGCAGCTAAATGCAAAAAAAAATATTTATTTCATTTCAATTAACTCTTAACTAATGAGGGAGAAAGTGCAAAAAAGAATGAAACATACAAAAAATGTAACAAGCAATGATGCCCCCTAGCTAGCTCAAAATTACTTAAATGCAACTTTAAAAAAAATTTCACTTTCACTATCCCAAATGAAATCTTACTAAAAACGAAATCACTTCTTCTTCTTTCTTCACTAAGATGCACCAATTTTTTTTTTTTTTTTCACTTCAGATGTTCAAATGAAAACTAATGAAATTAATGAACCAATCAAAGCAACACTAACCAAATGGACAAAGAAGTAAAATTAAAATTTCCTTTCATTTTCTCTTTTTCGAATGGAAATCAAATTGTTCCAAAAGTACTTGAATGAAAATGATCTTTCACTTTTTCTTTTCAAAATGAAGAGGATAAAACCAATTTAAAATCTCTAAATGAATATGACTTTCACTTTTTCTCTTTCGAAATCGGAAATCAAAACAAACACACACTCTTAAGCTTGCAAATCAAACAATTTTGATCTATGTTTGACAGTCAATCAAAGGTGATTTCAAAGTGTAGTAATGATTCAATGAAAATGAAAACAACTTTGCAAATACAAGCCAAAATAAATGTGTAATAGTGTTTGGAATGATTGCAACAAAGCCCTCAGACAGAGCCAACCAATCTCTTGATGACACACACAAGCGACAAGCAAATGACAAATGACCAAGAAACCCTAGAGGGTGATCAAACTTCACTCAAACACAAAACAGGGTCAAAGAGACAAATTAATCACTTAAGTAAGGAAATCAAGCTAAATACAGTGGTACCAAATCGTATCAAACCAAAAAGACACCTCAGAGGCCAAGGCACACTGGAAACTGAAGGGAAACCCTATTTTTTTCTAATCTTTGGGATTAGCTCACCTATGAAAGGAAAAATCCATTGAAGGGTAGATCAACGTGACTATTTTATATAAAGCAATTTTTTCAACACTTCTTTGAAGATAGAAAATGCGTTGGGCGAATAAAACAAAAAAATAAAAAAAATTCAACAGTCAAACCAGACTTGACACCCTAAAGCAAAATTCAAGCACTATGGAGACCTATAGAGGCCTAAACAGACTCAAATCTTGACGATCGATCAAAATGATCAAAAAACCAAATCGAAAAAGGAGACACAAAGAGGTTATAGCTCTCTAGCGGAGTCACCATTTTGTTTTGAAGACAATCCCCTCTAAGGACAAAGGCGATCTCTCTAGCCCTAAAGTTTGTCTAGCAATGCATGAGACTAAATAATGAACCCTTTCCTAGCTTATATTCAAATCAAATGAAGAAGAAGAAGAAGAAGAACCTACCTCTTCCTGATGTTATCGTCCACTCCTTTGATGAAGATCTTGATTCCACGATCCTTTAGGCTCGCTCCTTACAACTTGTGGCGTTTGAATACCTATAAGCGATCAAGAGACAAAAATAAGAAACATGAAAAGATACATAACATACATTGAATACAAACTAACTAAGAGATCGAGCATTAGGCTACTTGCATAGATATCTAGACAAATATGGAAAGTGAAACACCAATTTAATTACTAATTATAGAAAGATGAAGCATACAACCGTGGCATTGATGTTGGAGGCCTCCCTTTGGTGATGTCAAAGTCCAAACCGAGGCTCTTGAAGCAAACCTTCTCCCAAGTGGAAAATTGAGCATAATCAAAGTATATGGATGCACAGGATTAATGATCAAGTAAGACCAACCAGTAGTGGAAGGATGGGATTCAATTTATGGGTAGCGAGAAGTAGTTAGGGATCCATAAAAGAAGGAGGAAATCCCACTTCTCAAGGGAAATTTCCCTAATGATAGGATCAACAACTCCAAATGAGAGAGGTTGACAATATTTCCACCAAACCATATCCAAATCATCGTTCTGAAACCTTCTAGTGCACGAAGCTTCTTATCCATTTGAGGAAACATTGCCAGAAAGGGTTCAACACGGTTTTTCCCATCCGAAGCGTGCTAGCGGCGCTAGGTCAAAGTGTTGCAACATGCCATCATTACGGGCAGGAAAATAACAAAGAGCATTGACCCAAAAATTTAGGTTTTGTGCTGAGCTTCTCCAGAAAATATTCATGGCAACTTTCTATTAGTCTTCAAGGGATATCATGATGTATTTTCCATGGTGGATATACTACACAGTAATCATCTTAAGGCACTTTAGGATCAGGGACGAGAAGTAAGAAGGGTGACAAATTATTGTGTAACAACTGGGAATGCGCAATGCAAAGTTCCCACATCCAATCTCCCTCATCTAATCCAGAAAATTACGCAATCTCTCTCTCTCTCTAGTTTTTCAGTTTGCTTCCTAATCTTGCTTTGAAGGTAGGTTTGCAAAATCTAATATTTGCTTTCCATGAGTGCCTTTTTTGTCCCACAAGTTCCACATTTGTTGAGCACTTCTATCCAACAATCATTGTTACCGTGGAACCTAAGAGAGATGCTTCAAAATATACCACTGAAAGTATTAATAGGGAAGAAGTTGAGAAAACGCCAATTAACTTGCTAGTGTATGTGGACACTCAACATTTTGTGGAAAAGGAATCAAATTTAATATGACAGATAGTTACGGATGCTTTTTCAATAAATAAATTCAATTTAGTTTTAGAGGATCGGTAGGTATACCTCAGTGTTCAGTAGTCAGTATTACACAGGGTTACATGCAGATACCAAGTCTTCCCATGTACAGATGTCATCAACTGGTTTGTTTCACATATTGATGTGAATACCATGACATTGAACAATGCCAGCAGGTAGAATCTTTCTACATTTCTCGGGGAATATTATTAGCTTATGTATCATTTTCCCAATCTAGTAACACTCATGGACTCGTACTTCTATGCCACCAATAGATATGCGAGCACAAGAGATATTGTTAAAGGATGGGTGAAAGAGCCATCGAATTTTTGACAGAAACATACCCATTCATGCAAGACAAAGTCTCTTAGGAGGGCCTACCATCTCTTGGTTATCATTGCTTGTAGGATTGATGGTCAGAAGAGCACAAAGACCTTTCCTAAAGGGTGGGAAGTCTTATTGAACCAGGTTGTGAATGAGGGGAAGCCGTTCAGCTGGTCAAATTTGTTGGGTCGATAGTTGAGAGCCCATGTAGGACATACCCAAAATACTCTCAAGGGTGGGAAAGCAAGGTTCTATATGTCTGCATACTCACTGGATCTGATCTTATGCATTTCCTGGTATGGAATGGAAATGGACACCACGAGACCCTATTTTTTATGTCTATTGTAAGGTGCTTTCAAATTGGAGTCATTGATTTATGGAACAACTAACTAACCACTTCATCATTCTAGTATAAAAGCTTATATTTGAAGAAGAACCACCTTGCATGTCACGAGGAGAAATGGAGGCAATATCAGAAATCGAATATTGGTTTGGCTCACCAGATGGCACCTTCCTTAGTTTTTTCGGTGCCTAGAAGTTGTTGCATATTTTCCCAAGGTATGCCACCGACAAGATTTTCATGCAAGAAGTGTCATATCATATCACTACAGGGTTTTCATCAGCCTTGCACAAGAAGAATAAATCACCTTGGCCCACTCTTTTTATGCAAGTTGGATTGTACTAGATCAATAATCTCAAAGTTGCAGACATTGAAGGAAAGGAGATATTGAATTTTGCATTTGATACTCAAGAATTTAATATGTACGATCCCTATGATGTTTACAAATACCACTGTGTGAGAATACATTATCAGTGGTTCAACGGGAATTTTCATTAGTAGGAGGAGGATCCATGGAAGAATTGGTACAATGCCTCCAGACCCTACGAGTCAGTTGGTATAGAAAGTACTTCACGGGCCACTTTAGAGAGGGAAACAACTCTAGAATTAGTGCCAGCAGAATGGAGCAACTCCATGCATTATAAGGGAAAGACGAAGATTGCTTACAGTATGGGGGGGGGGGGGGAAAGAAGTCATAAGATGAAAGCGAATCAACTTGTTATGAAAACAGATTTAGAAATTCAGTCAAAGAGGAGACAAAGGATGTAGAGAGTAGAATGGAAGCAGAGAGAGAAGCTAAGGTTGAAGGAAGCATAATTGAGTTTGCAGGAAGAAAAACAGAAACTAGAGGAAGAACGAGATATAAGGAGGAAGAACAAGAAGAGAAGCAGAAGCAGGAAGAAGAAAAAAGGTAGTGCACAATAGTAGAAGAAACAATAGTAGAAGGACAAGAAAAATAGCAAGAACAAAACTGGCCAGCAACATAGGAGGAAAGCAGACAGATCCAGGATTAAGAGCTTTAACAGTAGATTGAAGAATTGATTGAGATTGAATACATGGAGGAGGAACCAGAGCCATAGAATCAAGATGCCGACTTGATGTTGAGTGCAAAATAGGTCACAATTCATTCTCTACCACCTCGAGTAGCAGAGTTAGTCCCAAGCAAGGAAGAGGAATTTTTTCCTCTTGATGATGATCTGGTCATGTAAATGTACAGTATTTTGTATGATAATCTCCAAAAGAAGATTGTACAAGTGCATAGGGATCATTTTTTGTATGACCTTGCATCGCCTGCATCCATCAGAGAGAGGGTGATAGTGGTGAACACCAGGAATAATATGAATTTTATTTCCAAAGACAACTTGGCCATTGCAGGTGCAACAAGATAAAACAATCAGTATTTGATGACCGAGAATAATCAATTGGAAAAAAACTTACAGGCTTCTAGGCAAGAGATAGAATAACTCTGCGCAACACATAATAAATTTTATTCACATGTCTACTTGGAGGAAATGAGAGCAACGATACTTGGTGCAATATTAACAATTGGCGAGACCATACGGGACCTCTATGAGGAGCTTATAACCATACATAAGACAGTTGTCCACCTACATGGATTGTACCGACATAGAAAAGACTCTGTCAAAACTCATAATAATGTGCAGGCTACCATCATCAACATGCATGAATGAACAATGTGATATAAGAATCACTTAACTTTCCAAATAAAATGAAGTCGCAAGTAGAGGTGGAGAATGTGAGAGTCTGAAAGTTGATTCATAACAACAAGCAATTCGCCTCGTTCATTGGAAGTATTCAGGCCTCATATATATGGTTATATAACAGTTCATATATCTTGGTTAAAGCACATGGGATCTGTTTGTCAATTTAATTGTCTTAAATTTATTACATAAATTATCGACCGGAGTTGGTAAACTTGTGAAGTGAAAGTGAAAAATATAAGCTAGAAGCCCTTTTTTAATTCAATTAATTGGTGTAATGATTGGATTTGTAGAGATTACTTCTAAGGATGTTTTTATTCTTTACAATCCTAATGAAATTGATAAATTATAACTAAGTTCTAAAAATCAACTTTGCAAAAATCAACTAAGTTCTAAAAATCAATTAAGTTTCTATTCTTCAAAAACTAAAACAAATCTTTCTCTATCTTATGAGGAAATCTGAACTAGTTTATTTGTTATTCTTTAAAAGAATTCTTATTCTAACAGCCTTGTGTATAAAGATAAAATCAAATTCTAGAAAATGAAAATTTATATGTTTTTATGTTTTTGAAATCAAATGTTCTGGAAATGAAAATAAGTAAATCACTATTGCTTTTGAAAGAAATCACTCATGAATTGAAAAAGAGTTCACCCTTAAGCTACAATAAAATTATTCACTCATTACTTAATAGAAATCACTCATGCTTTGCAAATTGGAAAACAAACTTCTCAATGCTTATAGAAATAAATAATGCATAAACTTGAGGAACTATTCTATAACAAAATATTGCCACTTATGAATTACTCTGTAATTTTAACAATTCTAAAGGGAAATGAATCTACATCCAATGACAAAGGACAACTACGTAAATTTCTACTTCAAATGGAAATGTAGAATTCTGAAAACAACTACAGCAATTGACAAAATGAAAGCATGAAAACAACTACATTAAAAACATAAAATGTAGAACCTTCATTGTTTGTAGGGGCCCTCCACAAATAGGTGGTATCAAAGATTTATAGGAATAGTCAGCTACACATCAAATCTTCAAGGCACTTCTTCATTAAAAAGGATGTAAAACAGAGTTTTAATAATTCACTATATGCTTCAGAAAATTAGCCTCTCCTCTTTGTTTCAATGGAGTGTTTATATAGGGGTTACAATGTAACTTCATGGAGATTCATATGGATAAATATCAAAACTAAATGGACATCTAGTTTCCATGAATTTGATGAACCACAGTCCATTCCAACATCTGTTTTCTTGACTGGGCGTTTATTTACACATGGTGCATTGTTTTCTCATGCAGCTGCAAAATAGGGCTCCAAATAAATTAAAATATATCCCAAATAGTAAAGAGTTTGGGAAACATACTCACAAGGAACTTAATTGGGCTTGTGATGAAAAAACCCATGTTTTTGTTTTGCAATGTTTTCTTGAGTTTGCTCAGAAAGCACATCTGACTTTGAATTTTCAAAACTGCTATGATTTTCCCTTGATCTTTGCCTGGAGGTCCACATGTGCGAGCTGGGTAGAATTTTACCAACAAAAATCCATATTGGAGTTTCTAGAAACAATGTCCATGTGTCAGATTTCATTCTAGAGTGGTGCTACTACCTCAACCATGGAGGTAGCTATGGAAACTTGACAAATTTGCAGCCACTTGAACTTTCTAAAATGTCATTATTTAAAACCATGCAAAATTCTTCTTAATCTACTAAAAATAAAGGAAAACAATGTTAATTAACCACTTAGACATACAAAGACATATTTTGAATAATTATGGTAAAAATGGTGGTAAGTGAGTGAAATGGTGCAAATAATGGTTTAATAAATGACAAAGACAAGTGAAAATGATGACAAATCAACGACCCAACATCTCCCCCACATTGAGATATTTGCATGTCGTCATGCAAATGAAAGGAACCAACAAAAAATGATCAACATGTTTCCTCTAGAATGTTTTTTTGGGAATGAATTGATTTTCTTTGAACAATTGTTTGTTTTGAGAGGAATAATGTCTTGATTGTTGGTTGATTTGAAGGAATGATATTAGTCACAGTTGCTGAAGTAGTCCTACTTCAATCCTTCCTTGAAAAATCAACAAGAGAATGTGTCATGAAATATCATCATGGAATCAAGGAATAATTTTTTAGTGATCATCCCACTAATGAAGTTCTCCAAGATTCTTAAACCATTCCAATGTCTCGTCTTCAAACTTCAATGTAAGAATCATCATGCTATCCTCATGAAAAACATGAAAATATTTTAGAACTCTATAAAATGATGCAATATCCTATGAAATGACTTACAATATGACTAAGAAATCCATCATGCCATATCTTAAGTATTCAAAAAAATGGGTCGATCAAGACTTGGTCCTTAAGAGTTATTGCTTAATTAATTTCTTCTCCAAGGGCTTCTTCAATGTGTTCTTCATCCACGTGCTCTTCATGTTTCATTACCTCTTTTACCTTTTTTTTAGGGCCCCACAAATTCTACACAAATGATAACTATTTTACCCTTTTAAATCTTTGCTTTTATGCAAATGAAGCAAGGGGTTAGATTAAAAATCTTTCGGGAAATCACATGAGAATTTTAGGACCGACGCGTTCCGAACTACCAACTGTAGTTCATCATCAGGATAATGAAGAATGGCTGATCAGACACACCTATTTATACCATGAGGAGAGAAGCAACGGTCAAATCCAAGAACGGTTAAAATCAAAATTAACTGGTCAAAAATAAAAATAGAAATAAAAACAGAAAACATAACAAACCCACCCTTAAAAATACTAGTCAAAACTAAAAATAATATAAAACCAAAACCAAAAACTAAAATGACCCCAAAATATAAATAAATAAATAGATAAAAATAAAATAAAAACATAAATCCAATAAAACTCAAAGTCCTCATAAACGAAATTAATCTATAAAACAATAACGTTCAATTAGGATAAAAATAAATAAATAATTAATTAAATTAAATATAAAATAATAAATATAAAAGAATAAATAAATAAAATAATCTACCAATAAGTAAACTAATAAATAAAATACTGACAAATACATAAAATAAACAAATAACTAATTAAATAATTGAATTAAATTATATATAAAATAAAATAAATAAATAAATAAAAATAAGTAAACAAATAAATAAATTACCAAAAATAAAATAAAAATAAAAATAAAAATAAAAAATAAAAATAAAAATAAAAATAAATAAATATATATATATATATATATATATATATATATATATATATATAGAATAAAAATAAAATGAAAATAAATAAATAAATAATAATAATAGTAAAAATAAAAATAAAAATAAATAAATAAATAATAATAATAATAATAATAAAAATAAATAAATAAATAATAATAAAATTTATATTTATATATATCTATAAATAAAATATTTTAAAAATATAAAAATAAGGAAATAACCAAAAATTAATAAAGAAAAACATTAATAAATAAAATTAATAAATAAAATCAAAACTTGAACAAGAATAATAAATTATAAATATCAAATCATATACTAATAATAATAGGATAAAAATATAAAGGGATCTTTATAAGGAGTCAAGAGATGGAATCTAGCACCTGCTAACCTTCCATCCATCATCCCTATTCAACGTACAAGGCCTCTTCTCAATCTCTAACGCCTCCCTAAATTTTCGGTGATGGAAATGATCCACCCTAGCAAGGACTCTAGCGTCTTCCAAACAAATATGATGCTTCGTCTTCTCCGTATGTTCCGCTAGCGCTGAGGACTTGGTTCTACCAAGTCTAATATCCGCAGAATGCTCTTGGATCCTCTTATTAATCGATCGACTAGTTTCACCAATGTAGGGAGTCCCACAGGAGCACGGGATCAAATAAACACCTTTCATGCTTTTAGGGTCCAACTTGTCCTTAACCGATTTAAGGGAGCTCCGAATGGTGTTTAAAGGTTTAAAAGAAGACGAGATCTTATGCTTCCTTAAAATCCGAGCGATCTTGTCAGTAGTACCTTGAATAAAAGGTAAATGAACTTTACCAATAACATCCTCCATCAAAAATTTCTGCCTAGGACCTTTGCTCGCCTTCATGAAAGCCTTCAACCCCTGACTCCTATTATACCCATTTTCTTCGAAGACCTTAAGGAGATGGGCCTTTTCCTCATCTAAATGATCATCATCAGAAATTCTAAGAAGCAAGGTCTTAAGAAGACCTTAAGAAGCAAGGGGTTGTTGTATTTTTACAACTGCATGCTTATATTTTGTTTTTACTATTATCTCATAGCCATATTCTCTGTAACATAGGCAACAATATTGAAGGTATTTCTTGAACACAAACATAGTACTTTCCATCTTGAAAGTTTCCTCCATAATGCCTTTGGACTAGCTATGAATATGTCCTTATTAATGATGAGCAATATGACCTTTGAAGTGAGAGAAAACTTTTTCAACTCTGAATGGAGGCTTTCATGAAATAAATTTTTCCTCACGAAAAAGACCATGGCACAACAAAAAGGGTTAAAAATGAAAGGATTTTAATTCCACGGCTATAAAAATATTAGAGATCAAGCTTCCCGAGTGGAATTTCTTCGACGATCTTTAACTTTCAATCACATTAAGATTTTATGTTTCAAGACTAAAATCATCTTCATGAGGTCTAGTACTCAAGGATCAAGTTTATATTTTTTTTATTTTTTTCAAAGCACCAATCATGGAAAAATTGCCAAAGCTACTTCTCAAAAGCCTTATCTAAAGAATATATTTGGCACAGAGATTCTAGTTCAGCTGATGGAAAATATGGTTGATAGTATGAGTTGGTTTTGCAAAATGAAAAGAGCACGATGGCTAACACCGTTGACGAGAAAAGTGGTTATTCATCATATTTTCCTAATTCTTTAATAAAACTTTGAAAAAAACCCTTTATGCAAGTATTTTACCTCAAGTTTGCCTTTTGAAGAACATGAAATTCTCGAGTAAAGTTTGCACATGTTGGAATAAAAAAACCATTCTACCGGAAAACATATTCTTGAATCTTCGGGCTTTTGAGGTACCTCTGAAAATGACTTTTCAGAGCCATCCAATGTTGCACGAAACATATGCCACAAACTCATTTTAATGCCAAATTGAGTGCTTCAAAAGGGAAATGGTGTATTTTTACCTTTTTCTATCGCTACATATGCCTTCTGCAAATCGTTCTGATGAAGAAAATATGTTATTGTGCAAAAATATCAAAATATGGCCTAAACTGCGCTCCGTCAACCGTGAAAAGTGAAATCACGCTCTTTTAAAACTCGTTGAAAGAGTCCGGAAAATTGCACTAAATATGCTTTACGCTTCTTACTCAAATTATCATATTTTGAGAAAACCTCGTAAGCTCACAATTTTGTACTTTATGCCCAATATCTTGCAATATTTGGTGCCAAAACGCCATCCGGAATAAGATGCCACGGTAGACGAGACGTTATAGCAATAGGCACGAAGCAGCATCTCTCCGTAGCTGATGCATGTCAATTTTGGAAAAAGCTGTTTTCTCTAAGTTTCAGGCTATCTGACAGTTTGGATCGCGTCTTGCATCGTCGAAGTAGAAACCATGAAAAACATAATGCATATTGACTAAAATAGACCCAAATTTATTGTTTTTCTTGAAAATGAAAATCAATGAAAACAGCCATGTAATGAGCCACCATGCTGTTGTTGACGACAAAAAGATGAACATGCCGGCTACAAGGAACCAATAAAATGTACGCACGCAAGTTGTTGCTGATTCCATAGAAATCCTATTAGTCTTCTACCAAAACCAAACACTCATGGTACAATTTTTACCATGCGAATGAATGTGTCGAAGTCGAGCATGGGAAGAAATCATTGGACTACCAATCAATGATGGCACCGTTAACGACTGAGAGCAATCCTCATCGATAATGTAAATGAGTGTCGAGGTACCTGAGTGAATCTTGATAGGGGAAAAATGAATGTGTTGAAGTCGAGTCACCCGCAAGACATGACAATCAAGAGACATTGTCGTATTCCCATTGTTGTCAACGAGGAGGCTTGTTAATGTAATGCAAGTACACAAGACACTCCAAACAATCTCCGCATCTTGGATCCCGTGTATACACAGTTTGAGTTTGATGGGACAAGATGTGTTGGAAGGTGGGCCTTAAGAAATCCCACATCGCCCAACTTGAGCATAGAACCAAATAATACCCTGAAGAACCATAATAAAATATTGAAACCATCATAACTGTAGAACTTATTATGAACTTTGCCTCGCCGATTGCACTAGTTTCTCCAACAAATCTCATGTCCAATTGTGGTTTTCGTAAGACTTATTTTTAACTCTTTACTTTTCATTTTTATATTTTACAGGTCCTACTCTACTTGGAAAATGCACAAATCTCGCTCAAGCATATGAATACTCCAGAGGAACCATGTGTGTAGAAGATGATAGATAAACTCACATGCGGGTTTGAAATATACTCTTTCGGATATGTACCGATATATGAGAGACTAACTTCCTTGATCGAGATGATATCAAATTTTTTTGAAGAGTTGAGTATTTATATCCAATGATTTTTTGAACCAAGATTCAATGTAATCTTGTCTTCCTCTGGCTTCTTACTATCATTTCATGCAAGTCTTCAGAGATGTGATCCCCATTCATAGAGAATTCGGTGACACAACTTCTCTTCTAGTTGTTGTTCTTCGATAGGCAGTCGGAGACTCATTTTCGCAATACCTCAACATTGTAAGTGTATTGAGGTGTTTTACTGCTGGGGATCCGAAATGGTTGTGCATGTAGTGGAGTGGGAATGAATCTTTTGGGATGCTTGTCCTGGATGAAATGGGCAAAGATCTGAATTCGAGTCGACTAGATGTGGCCAATTTGATGTTTGTGAGATGTACATTGATATTGGTATTGAGTGATAGTGAGCAAGATTAGAGGATACATTGGATTTCTTCTCAGTAAGGACCTTGCCAACCTTGTTTCCAATACTATTGGTTTTGAGGTTGGGATTGATATGGCCAAGGATGCCAAGGAAGGTGCTTTTCCAATTACTTTGAGATTGTTGTGCATAAAGCTCGAGAGTGAGAATTAAGATTCTTTGCATTATAACAGTTGATGAGGTTTCTGCGTCAGCCTTCTTGGAGCTACACAACAAGATTGTTCACGAGCTTTGATTTGACCACGGTAGAAATTGCATTGCAACCCTAGTAATGATGGACATTCTTTATTAGTATGTGGATCACGCACAAATGTCACATCTTCTTTAATGTTATCAAGGGGACATTTGGTGAAAAGCATGTTTCTTTCTTACATTTAGAGAAAAATATAAATGAAGCAACAATCTCAATCTCTTTTGCATGTTTTGCATTCTTAGCATATCAATTTGTTCATTTAAATTACCAAGAGTCGCTCTAGAAAATTGTTAAGCTCAATTTGAATTACCAATGCGATGTTGACTTGCTTACTCTTTCCATAATCGGGTCTTGAGATTCTCTCCATAATGTTTCTTTTTCCTCTTCAGATAAGGTTCTCTGCATAGTTCACAAACATCTCGGAAATGATAATTGAGAGACATCTCCTTTTCCCAATCGCAGGTTAAGAAGATCAATCTATTCATCCCTTATAGCATTTGAGTATGAGAGTTTTTAATGTGTACTGATCCTAAATTATGCCATTTAGATATTTTGATATTATAAGCAAATCTCTCCACCAAATCTTCTAGGCTTTGATCCTCTTTTTGGTTCATCTCGAAAGACTTCATTTCTCAGGTCATGGTGTATGCAATAATCTTTATATTTTTCCCGAAACATACTCTTGCTATATCATCCCATGTCCTTATATAGAATTTGTTCCTAAAGTCATGAACCATCTAAGAGCTCTTATCCTTCAATGTTGTTAGAAATAGATTCAATTTTTGAATGTGTAATGAGTAGCCACAAGATCTACAAATTATTTCAAATTCAAAAAGTAAGGTTTACGAGTCTTCTGATCTCATACACTTTGAAGTTAGGAAGTGCGGATGGATGGATGTTCTTCATTTGAACCTTGATATCAATTTCTCTTAAATGGGAAATCCAAAAGGATCTTCCTCATTGTCATCATCTCTCCATCCATTTCTTCGACTCTCCTTTGCTCACCTCTTCTTATACACGCAAAACTAGGAATTCATGATTTGTATGTGTGTGGTTCTTATCGCACCACGTGATATAGTGGGGGTGGTAGGTGATTGAATTTTTGTTTTTTTGTTTTTTGTTTTTGTTTTTTACTGAAAATAGAAAGACTCTTATATACTGGCCTCAGCAATGGTGCCAAAATGTTTGTCAATTTAATTGTCTTAAATTGATTGCATAGAAGTCTCGACCGGAGTTGGTAAACTTGTGAAGTCTGCAAGTGGAAATATATGCTAGAAGCCCTTTTTTAATTCAATTTATTGGTGTGATGATTGGACTTTCGTCGATACTACTTCTAAGGATGTTTTTATTCTTTATGATCCTAATGAAATTTATAAATTAAAACTAAGTTCTAAAAATAAACTTTGCAAAAATCAACTAACTTCTTAAAAATCAATGAGCTTTCTGCGCTTTCCCAAGAAAAGCTCAAACAAATCTTTCTCTATCTTATGAAAGAAATCTCAAACTAGTGTTAGTCCTCTAAAAGAATTCTCTTATTCTAACGTACCTTTTGTATAAAGATAAAGCCAAATTTTATAAAAAGAAACTTTATATGCTTTTTGAAATGAAATGTTCTCCTTGGGAATGAAAATAAGTAAAATCACTATTGATTTTGAAAGAAATCACTCATGAAAAAGAGCTGAGAAGTCACTCTTAAGTCTAAGCAAGAATGCACTCATTCACTCATTATTGAACAGAAATCGCTCATGCTTTTCAAAGCTTTGGAAAATAAACTTTCTCAAATGCTTATTAGCAAATCAAATCACATGAACTTGAGGAACTAGTCTATAACAAACTACTGTTGCTTATGAATTATTCTCTATAATTTCTAGCAATTCGAAGGGAAATGAATCTAAACTCCAATGACAAGAGGAAAACTACGTAAATTTTTACTTCAAAAGGAAATGTAGAATTCCTGAAAACAACTACGAGCATTGATGAAAACAAGAAAACAACTACATTAAAAACACAAAATGCAGAACCTTTCAGCATGCTCTGCGCCCTCCACAAATAGGTGGTGACTCAAAGCTTCACATGAGCAGGTTAGCTTATGCATCAAATTTTCCAACCACTTCTTCATTAAAAAGGACGTAAAATGGAGTTTTAACAATTCACCGTATCCTTCAGAAAGAGTACAACCTCTCCTTCCTTTGTTTCAATGGGAGTGTTTATATAGTTAAAATGTAACTTCATGGAGAGTTCATGTGACTAAAGATCATAAAGTCGAATGGACACCTGGATTTCCATCAATTTGAGGAAGGCTACAGTCCATTCCAAAATACGGTGCTTGACCGGGTGTTTATTGACACATGGGTGCATATTTTACTCATGGAACTGTCAAAATAAGGCTCCAAAGAACCTAAAAATATCTCCTAAATGGTAACAAAACGAAAAGCTGCCCAAGGAGAACTTAATTGGTCCCGTATTGAGTCTCATGTGTTTGTTTTTTGCGAGATTCTCTCATTTGCCCGGAGACGCACTTTGAAGCTGACCGTTCAAAACTACTACGATTTTTCCTTGATCTTTGTACGGGAGGTCCATGTGCAAAGGCGGGTGTGAATTTGACCAACAACAATCCATATTGGAGTTTCTAGAAACAACGTCCATGTGTAATATTTCATTTTAGAGTGGTGCTACTACCTCAACGGAGGTAGCTACTGAAACTCGAGCAAATATCCAACCACTGGAACTACGCTCAGTCATTAGTTAAAACCATGCAAATTTCTTCTTAATCTACTAAAAATAAGGAAAAGCAAAGATGTTAATTAACCACTTAGACATACATAGACACACATTTTGAATAATTATGGTAAAAATGGTGGTAAGTGGAGTGATGGTGCAATGAGTGGTTGGAAATAATGGCTTAATGAAATGACAAAGACAAGTGAAAAACGATGAGAAATCAACGACCCAACAACATCCCATTTCGCTTAGTTTGTTCACTCGAATCCAAACACGGACACCGAAAGGTTAGGTAGGAGATCGAAGAGAACTCTGGAGTAGCTAAGGCAGTACCTCCACCAAGGAGGAGCCAGTGGAGATGAACATACATAACATGCAAAACTACATCGTGTGGTCACTGGTGCGAATTAGAGCAACAGCCTTCACAAGCTTTAAGAGGGAAGTTAAAACTAGATCCAAACTCGGTGTACCTAAATGCTATGGATGCTAGAGCACGCTTCTAGACGAAACGCCATCACGCATGATGTCGTCACATAGTGCCAGGCTGGGCACCAACATGCGACCAAGAAGAATCAAGTGGAAAGTTGTTGAGCTAGAGTTTCAAACTCAAGCATCATAATGTTTTGTATTGTTAGGTTATCAGAGTTGTCTCTACCCTACCTATATATATGTGAATGAGTATAAACGTACATGTTTGTAATTATGTGTAAAGTGAAATTCCAAGTGTCAATATTGGAGCACGAAGAGTCGCTGTTGAGAACGCGGCAAGATGATGGAGCTCAGTGAAACGAAAGTCGCCTTTCAACCAAGTGGGCTCGCGAGCAAATTACGGCTGCGAAAGTCTATTTTTTAGACGATGTCTATTTTTAGACATACGGAGTCATAATTCTGGGAATTATACTTGGAGATTCTTGATGAAAGTGCGAGCAGGTCGGTAGTTAGGTGACAGACCCTATTTTTTAGGACCCGGAGCTATTTTTAGACCTGACCTCTAAAAATATGGAAGTCAAATATTATTTTACCCTTAATAATACTTTTGACCATAAACGACGAGTTTACTCCCTTCGCGCACTTTCTGCTGTTTGAGCCATGGAGGTGGCTCATGGGCAGCCGCCCACAAGGAAATCATGTGGTTCCACAGGTTTCGATGGCATCTCGCATGGAGCTGGCTTCTGCTTAGACTTCATGGTAGAAGTTTTCTGGAGGAGTTAACGGGACGGATAGTGGAGTTGTGTTCGTGTTTTGTTTTAGTTTGAACTAGTTGGGATTAGTTAACCGAACTACCCAACTAGATATGAGTGGAGTAAACTAAATAATACATCATTTGCTGCATATTAACCTCATTAGTCAACTCAAGAAAACTTCAGATACCACTACGGTGCATGACCGCTCGAGGAGACCACGGTGGAGGAGGTAGACGAAAGCGTGAGTAAAGCTACCGCCTGGAGATTGTAACTATGAGATTTGCTATTACACTTGGAGGAATTGTCCATGAAAATTGCGCGCCAAGGCAAGGGGATTCGAACCTTGAACCCCTTCTACATACGGGCCATGATCGCGTCACAGAGGCAAGGCCATCGGAAGTGAGTTTTGGAGCCGAGACTTGTTCAAAAGGCGAGTTAGATTGTGTGTAACTTTATGAGAAAGTGCGAGTACTTGTGAGGAGTATTGCACTTTGTTGGTTACATGCTGATTTCTCCATTATAATATACACAATAGGTCGCGGTTTTCTAGCCATAGCTTTTCCCCATACACTCTTTGAGTTAATATTGTGATTTGATTTGATGTGAGATTGCATACGTTATTTTTCCCGCATGTGAGCAAATTAATTGTAGCAGGTTATGTGTTATGCATGCACTCGAAATTGATGTATGATCGTTAATCTTCATCGAATAAGTGATTTATTCGGCTAATTTCTACATGGTATCTGGAGCGATGACTACTTGCCGAAGTCTATTACGGTGATTGCAAACTTATTTCCTTCGGACGTGTCCGCATGCGGAGCCGTGAGTAGCCCTCCGAATATTCATCCTTCTTTGTAAGGTGAAAGATCCGGGTGAATGCCCTTTGCGTATCGATCTAGTCGGTTTGGAAATAATTTGTTTTCAAGTTATTAAGATCGGAAGCGAGAGAGCTTGGAGTTTGGAATTCGACCTGCGCAGGTTGATTTTCTTGGTCTCGGTGCTGAGAGATGTCTTCTTTCAATGGTTTAGCGACTCGAATATGCTCTTGAAAGGCGGAGCTCGAACCATGTTGCAGTGGAAGGATCGCAAGGAGACGTGTGCTAGAAGACAATGAGTCTGAAGGGAGTTCGTGGATGCGGATGTCCCAAAGCCCACCGATGCGGCTCTTCGCGTTTCGATGCATGGCAAAAGAAGATCGCGAAATGTCGAAGGATCCGGTGGAGAGCGCCGAGGATCATATTGTATCCGCCCTTCATGGAAAGGCTACTCCATATTTAATGTGGAAAAGCTTTGACGGATCTATTCCGGAAGTAAGAGTGACCAAAGGAAAGGCCGGCGCTCCAAAGACAAGCTCGGGAACATCAAAATGGAGAAGGGCGACGGTATCGCCAAATACCGTCACGAAGCTCACTCAATGCGAGAGATGAGGAAGCTCGGGAAGTGTGGGGAGTTACTCGTCGATAGAAGAGGACATGGTCGACTCCGCTCTCCTTGGTCTCAGAAGGCTTCGCACTCATATCAAGATAGTGTCGATGGCTCGGGAGAAGTCAGCCGGGATGGGAGCGCCCAGAGGCGGATCTCATGCCGAGGAGGAGATAAGGAGGACTCACTCGATGGGATCTTCATCAAAGGGAGGCCGATGAAGAGAACTGCGCTTTGGTGTCCAAAGCAAAGAAGGGGAAAGGAGATAAGAAAACCTCTCGTGTCGGTGCTAAGGGCAAGAAGCGAAGATATGGCGAAAGTGAAGTGTTTTCACCGCCATGACTCACCAGAACATACGTTACCAGTGTCCAAAGAAGAAGAACAAGCAAGCGGGAAGATTCGCGGAAGTGACAGCTTTGCCTGCGGCCCGAGCCCGACTTTTCACTGGTCAGCATGCTTGGTTTTCAAGTGTGAAGGGAGTCGGTGTGGTTCTTGGACGGCGTGCGTCAGCTCACATGACTGTGGAGACTCGGGAGTTGTTCTCGGATCCGGAGCACAAGGATTTGGGCATGCAACATCGCAGTGATGGGCGACGACCGCAGATGGCGGTAGCGGCGGTATCGGCACCGTATCCTTTCGAAGGTGCTGGGTAAAACCCTTTGTCTTTGCGATGTCATGCATGCACACGGATTTCGAAGAAGAACCCGATTTCGGTAAGCGATGTTGGAGTGACAGCTATGATGTGTCGTCTCGAGGCGGAGGGAAAGCTTTCCTGTGCAGTCGGGCCTGCTGGGAGACCCGAAGACGAGTTCGAACCTCCGGGCCTTTATCGCTTGCGGGTAGATGATCGCTGCAGCGCATGGCAAGGCAAGGCCGGAGATGTGCGTGGTAGCCGGATGATGAGGGCGCACCGCGGCACGGAGAGACTGGGCCATCTTCACCACGAGCCTTGAAGATTCTGCGGCAGATTTCTCATCGGACTTCCTGAGCGGCACCCTTGCGCAGTCGAGACCTGATCGAGTGCAAGGGTGTACTTTAGGGAAGTATGTGAAAGCCACCTTTTCACGAGAAGGATAGTCGCGCCACGACGATCCTTGAGAAATTCCTGCGCGCTAAAGCGTGGTCCTTTCAATCGGTTTTAGCCGACGACCAAAACCGCGGTGTATTAGTAGTGATGTTGATGATTTCTCTCGGAAAGTCGTCGGATCTTCTTCATGCGTACAGAAGAGACAAGTGCAGACCAAGCGAAGTTCTGCGAGTTTAAAAGCGACCGGTCGAGAAGGAGCTTTCCGGAAGAAGCGCGATTGCTCGGGAGTGATACCGGTGCGTGAATTCATCTCGCCGACTCAAGGAGTTCGCGAGCGTCGCAGGGGATTCGAGGAGAGAGCTCATCGCACCCCACAACCCACGGCGAACGTGTGGCCGAGCGGAAGAGCAGACACACCGTGGGTCTTGCCCACGCGATGTTGCATGATCGAGGCCTACTTTCACTTGCTCGCCCGAAGGCATGCGGTTACAGTGCAGATGTGTGTGCGCAGCAGAGGACCTCACAAGGTTCTTGGCATGAGTACACCGCAGGAGTGCTTGGTTTACGGCGAAGAGGCACGATATTTCCCATTTGCGCATTTTTGGTTCTCCCCGTCTCACATGCATGTGACGAAGGATGCGAGAAGGAAAGTGCTGAGATCCAAAGTCGGCGCTTTCGAAGTTGGAATATTTGTGGGGTACAACGACGCACCTCACAACTATCGAGCGTACGTGCTAGACAGTCGCAAGGCTGGTCGCAAAGCACGGGACATAAAATTTCGGGGAGGAGAAAGCCATGCGAGTGTTCGCGTCGAGGGAGGGAGCTACACTTGCATGCGGATGAGGATGCTTTTTAGTTCACTGAGGAGGAGCTTCGGGATGTGGACCGCCCACGGAGGAGGTTCGAGAGGTGGAAGAAACCACCCGAGCGGCGCCAACCATCAGAGAGGTGCGCATCGCCTCCCGTGACAGAGCTGGCCGGCCCGGCTCGTGATGTACAGAAAGGTTGTAGGACCACCCTACAGCGCACGGCGCGGACAAGAGCCGAGCTTACGGATCGAATTTGACACCGGATACATGGCTCTTGGTGAGTGAATGTGTTGTGATCGGAGCCATCCTCTTTTGAGGAAGGCGTGCGGAGGAGCCCGCATGGGTTGATGCCATGATCGAAGAACATGATTCGATCATCGGAACGGTGCAGCATGGGAGATTGTCCCAAGATCGGTGGGAAAATCGGTGGCAGGTTCGCGATGGATCGTACAAGGTGAAGCGTAGCGAGACGACGGGAGCAGTGGAGAAGCACAGGCGAGATTTGTCGCCCGTGGCTTCTCGCGCATCGAGGATTGACTGTGAGGAGACTTTTTTGCACTGTCGCATAGGTACTCTTCCACACGGAAGATCCTCGCTCTCTCCGCAGCGGATGGGGTGGCACATTCATCGGATGGATGTGAAGGCGAAGCGTTTCCTCAGTGGGAGAGTTATTGAGGAGGAGGGTGTACATAGAGCGACCGAAGTGTTTTGAGATTCTTCGACGAGAGTCACATGTCGTGCCGGCTCAAGAGAGCACCGAGACGCGTCGAATGCAAGCACCTCGTGCTTCGTACACTTGGATAGAAAGCTACTTTCCACTCCAGAGACTTGGATTCTCCAGAGTGTAAGGCGGATCCAAACTCAGTGCAGTGTGGTGGAGAAGGCATTGATCATCGTACTATATGTAGATGATCTGAGGCTGACCTGGCGATGAGCGAGTTGATTCTTTCACGCAAGGACGACCTGGCACGAGAGTTTGAGATGAAGGACCGGGCATCCTTCTATTATTTCCTGGGATTGGAGGACGCGGCAGTAGCAATGAAGCTCGTTTGACTTTCTCGGTGGCAAGTATGCCGGGAGATTCGAGAGGTTCAACATGGCGAGAACGTGGCACAGCGAGCCCCTCTTCCCGTGGATGGAGGAAGGGAGATGCGACTTCGGAGGAGGTAGTGGATGCCACCTCCGCCCATCGGCATTTGACTGGTGGGGCTGCGTTGATGCATCCGGTCGGCCACCGGCACGATATATGCTATGCGCTAACCAACTTTCGCAAGCTACGGTTAAGCCTGCAAGCTCTTTGGAAGGCGGGCGAGCACGCATATGCGCTAGTCGGCACGGATCGGGACATGGTTCATAGTGGAACCCGCGCAGGATGAGTTGAGGCAGCGGTGTTTCGAGCCACCACGTATCATCACATCGCAGACTGTGTTCGAGCGGGAGGATCATGATGCTTTCATATGTTCCCACGGAGGATCAGGATGCCGACATCCTGACGAAGGCGCTCACCAGGAGCAAGTTCGAATTCCACAGAGGCAGGATAGGGATTGCGGATAATCCATATCTTGCTGAGAGGGAGTGTTGAGAATGCAGCAAGATGATGGAGCTTAGTGAAATGAAGTCGCCTTCACTAAGTGGGCCCGCAGGCAAATTCTGGCGCAAAGTCTATTTTTAGACTATGTCTATATTTAGACATACGGAGCATAATTTGGGAATTCTACTTGGAGATTCTTGATGTATGCGACATGTCGGTAAAAATAGATGAGACCCTATTTTTTAGGACCCAGGCTATTTTTAGACTGATCTCCTAAAAATATGGAAGTCAAATATTATTTACCCTTAATAATATTTCGACTATAAACATCAGTTTACTCTCTTGGCGCACTTCAGTTTGAGTCATGGAAGTGGCTCATGCAACTGACACAAGGAATCACGTGGTTCCTAGGGTTTGATGGCATCTTGCATGGTTGGCTTCAGTTAGACTTCAGTGGCAGAAGTTTTGGAGGAGTTAACGGGACAGATAGTGGAGTTGTGTTTTGTTTGTTTTAGTTGAACTAGTTGGGATTAGTTAAACTAACTAATCAACTAGATATGAGTGGAGTAAATTAAATAATATTTAATTTACTAAATATTAACTCATTAGTCAACTCAAGAACACTTCAGTTCACTACAGTGCATGATCAGTTCAGTGGAGACCAGTGGAGGAGGTAGATGAAAGGGTGAGTAAAGCTATCAGTTGGAGATTTGTTTTGCATGAGATTCGCATTACACTTGGAGAAATTGTCCATGACAATTGCGCAGTCAAGGCAAGGGGATTCGAACCTTGAACCTCTTCATATACAGGCCATGATTGCGCAATAGAGGCAAGGCAGTCAGCAGTGAACCCGAGACTTGTTCAAAACTGAGTTAGATTGTGTGTAACTTTATGAGAAAGTACTGAGTACTTGTGAGGAGTATTGTACTTTGTTGGTTACATGATTTCTCCATTATAATATACACAATAGCTGCGGGGTTTTCAGCTATAGGCTTTCCCCATACATACTGAGTTAATGTGTGATTGATTTGATGTGAGATTGCTTCTGTTATTTTCGCATGTGACAATTAATTGTAGAAGAAGGTTATGTGTTATGCATGCAATTCGAAATTGATGTATGATCGGGTTAATCTTCATTGAATAAGTGATTTATTCAGCTAATTTCTACAGTTGTTATGTAATGTAATGAGTCATTTTATAAAGAAGTTTAAGAGTCAGGAGGGGATTCCAAGAGTCACAAAGGTGTATGTGAAGAGTCACCCCCTTTATTATAAATATATCCTCATAACTCATTTAAAGGGCTTTTGGGATCAAAGCTTTTGGCTAGGCTTAGGCTTAGAAAGAGCTTGGGAGTTTTGTGAGAGCCTTGGCTTCTTCCTAGCATAGAGGGAGTATACTTCTTTGGAGGAGCAGGTGTTTTTGACTTCACGTTCCACTATTGGGGCTAGTGGTTTGTCAACAGTGTATGCATGATTGAAACTTTCACTTTTAATAATTAGAGCCAACACACTTTCATGCATATGTTGTGAATATAGTAGGACTATTCTCGTTATTTAACTTACGCTTATGATTATGAATTACTTCGTTTGAATTGGTACAAATCTTATTGAATGTGTGTTTTTGTATTAATTCATCATGATTAACTTGTGAAATATTTTTCATATTGTCTTTTGATTTCATTATGCTTGTGTGTTCCTTTCAAGCTGCGTACTGTTACAGGCTTCTAAGCGGCTCACTTCCTTTTCCCTTTGTGTGTTGGAACCTTCATGCATCACACTTGACTTTCCAAAGGGTAACATGCTTGTTCTCATCAAAGACACCATGCATCACACTATGCGTATTCGCAACCAAGGCATATCATTAACACACCACTGCTGATATTCCTACTCCAGACAGTGTGAGGTCTAATTGGGACATCATATCAGGGAGATCCCCTAAATGTTGGCGGGTCCAGCGCCAACAAGTCCTTAAGGAAAACCTGCAAATGGCTCAAAACCAACAAAAGGTGTATGCAGAAAGGCACAGGGTGGAGTACAGTTTTGAAGTGGGGGACATGGTATACCTTTGTCTTCAACCCCATCGACAATCATCGCTCAAAAATAAAGGGACAAAGAAATTGAAACCCAAATTCTATGGGCCATATAGAGTTGTGATGCGAGTTAGAGAAGTGGCCTATGAACTTGCACTTCCTGAGGTATGTAAAATTCATAATGTCTTCATGTATCATGCCTCAAGATGGTCTTGGGGAAGCAGGTAGTCACCTCTATAGAGCTCCCTCAACTGGATGAGGAAGGAGAGTTAATCATGGTTCTGAAAGAGATTCTAGAAACAAGGGAGCAAAAGTTGAGAAAAAAAAACTTTGAGAGAGTTCCTGGTAAAATGGAAGGATCTACCGATTTAGGATGTCACATGGGAAGGTGAACAAGTGCTCAAACTTCCAGAGTTGAAGTTGCTTGAGGAAAATCAAACTCAGGTGGGGAGGACTATAATGTTACCAACCACTCAGGAGTAATAAGATGGGTTTCACTAACCTTATAAGTTCTCGTAGGTTAAGGTAGGGGAAAAATTTAATAAGGGAACATGGTTCGCCTAAGAGAAACTTTATAATTGCTTAGGGGGTTAAAATGGGACATATCCTAGGCTAATGAAAAGTCACTTTAATTTGATAAAGTGAAAGTCTCTTAAAGTGGCTTAATAAAATATTAAAAGGGTAATATGGCAGCAAAAGTGGCCACTTAATTATAAAAAGAGAAAAGTGAGGAGTTTCTCCTCATTCTTTCACTTACATTTTGAGAAAAGGAACTCTTGGAGAGTTTTGGAGAAGAAGCTTAGGGTTTGAGAAACCCTAGATGCCATAACTAGCTTTGGTGTTGAAACTAGACACCCTAATTGGTCTTGAGAGTGGAATCACTCAGATTTCAACATTGGGATTCAAATTTGATGATGCTTTGCAGTAGATACTAAGGTAAAGAGTTATTATCTATTGATTTTATCTATTGATATTGTGTTTTCTACTTATCTTCTCACAGGTGGGGATTCAAGTGTAATCTTGGGAAGAATTTTCTAATTAAGAGGCCCACACTTTGCCATACTTTATTGGGTTGAAGTTCAAAGATTTAAGGCCAAGTCTCCGCATCCAAAAGGTTTGAATACTCTCTGGTTAGTTGAGATTGAAGTTCCACCTTCTAGAGGTCGAGTTTCATTTTGTTTAAAGGGTTGATTTCATTCCCTTTCCCGGGTCTAGTTTATTAACATTCTAGGAGCTAAGTTCCACTTCTTTGGAGCTAAGATGGTCACTGGTTGAAGACTAGAGTTATTGTGGGAGTATTTAGGTTGTTTCATCCATCCTTAAGGCCCTAGTTGCACTGGAACAAAGTTTGAAGCCCTCCTTCTTGCTAACCCGGTGTCCACTCTTTCTAATGAGTCAAAGCAATGATGATATTTGGGTCAACGGTTTTGTTGAGGAAGAGCTGAGCACATTTCCTTGAGCTTTAATAGTTGTTGAAGTTTTCATTCTTTGTTGGAGGTATATACCACATTAAAGGTTGATTCCTACACTTTCAGAATTTTATGGCTCTAGACAACTCTTGGATATATATATCAAATTCTTTGTACTTTATTCAATGTATCAACCCTTATATCAGTCTCAAATTTGAAGATGTGTTTCTTATTTACTCACAGCAAATGTTTATATAAATTATGGGTGCAATATGAATGAAATTTGGTTAGCTTGAAGTGTTCTTTAAAGATTTTATCCATTACTGTGTATGCTACATTACATAAACAACCATAAAAAGTACCTACGACCATTCTTACAGGATTTTATAAGTGCACAAGGGTGGTGTAATTATTTATGAAATTAATGGACATAGTATATTTCTCATTGAGAAGTATTTGAATGAATTCCCTCATCACTGTGTATCACCATTTTCTCTGAAAATAATTGAAAGTGCACCTACAACAATCTACCATCAAACTGTTTGTCAAAACTATTCTTTGGAAAAATCTCATTTAACTACTAAAACACAATATTCTTTTTAGTAATTCCTAAGTGGGAATCTTACATCGCCCTCTCCCATCGTTCCCCCAACCCCTCTTAATGTTTGGCCAGTGCGTTCCCCCCTTATCCATACTAGCTAGTTGTTGCCACCCTATAGTCACCATCCTCCCTGCCATTAGTGTGTATGGTTGGCATCCCCCCTCAACATTTTGCCTTTTGATTCCTCCTCTTTGTGTTGTGGTGATGTAGCGTCACTGCAACGACAACTCTGTCTCTTTTTCCTCTTCCTTGTTGGAAACTTCTTCTTGTCTCTTTTTCCTACTCTCATGCATCGTTAACAACCTCGGGTTTGTAGGGGAGCGACCTATTACCAAGAGAGGGCCCATAGGGTCAATTTGTGTATGCATCACTAGATAGAAGAAGTAGCCTCTCACTATCGTGACCTCATTCCTGGGCCCATCTAGGATGAGCTCACTTGTGTCAAAGGAGAAAAAGCCTCTCACAGACTTCATCTCTCGAACACAAAGGTTCTAACTGAGATGGATGATTAGGTTACAGACACTAAGCAAACTCATGGCAGGTTTAATCAGTACATGCAGACTATTGGTCTCTATTGACATATGAAGTTCCTTCTGTGTCAACTTCTCCTAGATCGACAAGAGCATTGAACGAACATCATCCACTCTCTTGAACATTTGCACTGGCACATGAAAGAGCTAGATCGATGAATGAATCACATTAAGTAGCAGCTCGGGTTACCCCCCTCAATGGAGGGCACTATTGGAGACAACAAGGACCCCATCTAGGTGGTTGTCACAAACTTGGATCCATCTACTTGATTGTATGACATGGTTTTGTCTTTTGGATTTCTAGCTCCTATTGCTCACTTTCGACCAATTAAGTATGTTATTCCATGTTGTATATTGTATTTTTTCAATTATCATGTACCTCTCTTTGAAAAAGTTATTTTTAGCTTTAGTTAGATCTACCTTCTAATAGAGTAACCACAAATTCTCAAAACTAATTTGTAACTCCCAATTTTAAAGAAATATAATTTACCAAAATAAAATTAAATAAATAATAAAAATTCCATGCAAAATAAATACAACACTACTTTAGCAATCTTTATAGAAATAAAACATAAAGATTTAAAATTGCCATAATATTAAAAAGGAACTTAAAAAACCCGACATGAAACCAAATTTGGAGAAGAAAAAAAACACAACTCCGATCTATAAATGGAACATGATTATGATGATGGTGTGATTGAAATGTTGCCATGTTACAATGTGTAAGTTCCTATATCTCGATTTTAAAATGAATATAATATTTACAAACAAATAAATTAATAATATGGTATATTACTCAAATATAATAGAAATATATTTATTTATTTATTTTAAAATGTATTACATGAAAAATATTATTATCATATTTAAATAAAAATAACAGTGTTATTATATTTATTTGAGTTTTATTAAATTAAAAAATAGATATGATTAACATCAATTAATTTTAAATAATTAAAAATGTATATATTAAAAATTATAATCTCTATAAATACCTTAAAATTATAAAATTTACTTGGCATTACCCTATTCAGGTATTTATTAGTTGACCAAAAAAAAAAAATTTAATAAAATATGAAAGTATGATTAATAAATTAATTAATACTGGGTCACTTAAGCATGTTGTTTCGTTCTTCGGAGGCATAGAAGTTGAAGGCGCGGTACACGGCATTATTTGAAATAGCGTAAATTAGTAAATATAAACAATAGCAAGAAAAATATACAATGTGGCCTATTAGCTCAGTTGGTTAGAGCGTCGTGCTAATAACGCGAAGGTCGCAGGTTCGAGACCTGCATAGGCCAATATAATCTGATTCTTTTTGATGTTTCCATCGTTACCTTATTTGACTTTTCGATTCGATTCTTGTTCACATAATGCATTTGATCTTAGAGATGATTGATCTATTACCCATTATTCCCAGACTTTTCGGTTCGATTCTTGTTCACATAATGCATTTGATCTTAGAGATGATTGATCTATTACCCATTATTCCCAGACTTTTCGATTCGATTCTTGTTCACATAATGCATTTGATATTAGAGATGATTGATCTATTACCCATTATTCCCAAAGCTTTGCCCATAGACAATTTCAGTTTGATCACTTTGGGCAGTAATATTAACAAAACTGCTACAGAGATAGCTAAAAGTTCAATTATTTGATCTCCCAGGGTAAGGGGGCTTTATGACAGGGAATATAAAGCTACAGAGCAATATATGCTTAATAGTGGACATGTCCAAGGCTTATATGCCTACCTGGATTATGGCTTTTGGTGAGAGTTGTGGAAGCCTCTGTGACATGTCCAAGGCTTATATGCCTACCTGAATTACGGCTTTTGGTGAGAGTTGTGGAAGCCTCTGTGACATGTCCAAGGCTTATATGCCTACCTGAATTATGGCTTTTGGTGAGAGTTGTGGAAAGCCTCTGTGACAGGTCCAAGGCTTATATGCTTCGCTGAATTATGCTTCTTGGTGAGAGTTGTGAACAGAAGAATGGATGTAATGACTCATTGTTTTTCTTTCAGGTTTGGATTTTAGTATTCCCACTTCTTTTCTGCACACCATTTTAGTGGTTGAGACAAAGTAGCCTTCTCTTTTCATTTAATCAGTTGAAGGTTTAAAAAATTGATGTTGATTACTTTTTCTGGAATACTGTGTACTTGTCTTAGGTTTCTGGTCAACAATTCATTTTCAGGGATAGAAAGCTAAGAATGAGAGCAAACAGTACTCAGAAAAAGTTATTAACATCATATTTTTAATTGTGAAAATCTACATGCTAAAAAAACTTAAAATTTTTTAAAAATTGTTTAATAGAAATAATCTCAGAGCACTTAAAAAATTGTTTAATATAAATAATCTCAGAGCAGTTAATATGGTTAAGGGTAAGACTCAGATAAAGAACAGTTAACCATCTCCAGTTTGTGAAAGACACCATTATGCTTGTTGAGGTTTCACTAAGTGGTCTAGAAGACTATGAGACTTCTTAATGTACACAGTATGGCATGGGAAAAGGATGTGACAATCTGGCAAAAGGCTTATTGGATATATGGAAGGCATTATGGTGGCAATGGATCTTGGCTTTAAGGATATTGTTGAATAAGGAAAGGAGGCCACAGTGAAATCTGGTTTATTAACCAAATGTGTGCAGATCCTTGAGTTGCAGGTTATGACCATAAATCTCACCCTGAATTGATTGCTTAAGTGATTGGAATGGAAACCTTGGAGAAGGCATAGCAAAAGGGGAAGGAAGGAGGAGCTTACGAGTCTACCATTGAGGTTTAACAGTTCATTGTAATAGCTGTGATAAGATTCTTTTTGGTTATCCCCCTCTACATGGTTGAGGGATTGTTATGATGTAAGATTTCTATATAGTTAAACGAGCCAAGCTAACCAATATGAAAAATATGTATTTTGGTTTAGGTTCTCATTAGGTTTGCTTAAAGATTTTTACCTTACAGTAATGACCATCTCCAATGTTTTATTTCTCTCAGGGTGGGAGCAGAGCTTCCCTCCCTATTGTTTTCTGTTGTCAAATTATCAAATCTTTTATATGATTCAAATACTGTTATGATCTCTATGGACTTCATTGTCAAAGTTATATCAGCAGAGGGAAAATGATTCATTGTGGTTTGATAGTTATCCGTGGAATGATGGTGGTTTTTTTCTTAATAAGATATTCTTATATGATTGAATAATTGTTAGTATGTATAAAAGATATGAGTGTAACTTGATTATATATTTTGGAACATTTTGGAAATTTGATGAATATGAAGACAATTATTTGGGAGATTTTTGAAATATTTTGGAATCTGTAATTCACATAAAAACTGAAAGGAAGAGATATATAATTCTTTCCATATTCAAGAGTTGACATATAACATTTACAATCAATATTAATAACAAAACAAATATTTCAATATCTATCAGAAATAATATTTCAATATTTTAATTATATTAAGTACTTTTCCATCAATGAATGCTAGAGGTATCTAACTCATTTGGTGACTAACATAAAATTCACATATATTTCAATATTAATCATGTGAAAATATTTCAGAATATATATTTAGAGATTTTGAAAGTAAAGATTTGTGATTACATTAAATTGACACATAATTTGAAAAAAAATCAATATTAATTATAAATAAAATATTTCAATTTCAATTTTGAAAATAAAATAGTTTTATATCAATTTTATATACATATTCATAAAGTAATTGGAAGTTAAGAAATTCTTACAATCAAAACAATTCAATGTTGAGTTAATAATTCCTTCCATGTTTAATATGAAGTTTATATATATATATATATATAGAGAGAGAGAGAGAGAGAGCAAAATGAAAATTTGTTGTGTGTGAGAGAGAACAAACAATTATTATTGTGTCCATACACATTTTTTACAACTCAGTATGGGAGAAATGTGTAATTTCCTTGGTGTTCAATATGAAATTGCCACATCACATTAAAAATAAATATTTCAAACTCCACCATAAATAGAATATTTTTATCTATCTATCTATATCTATATAGCATTGGAGAATAATAATTATAATTTGGAAAAAAATATTAATAATAAAAGAAAATATTTTAATATCAATCAAATTTCTAGAGTCTAAAACCATCTCTAGACGTATGATAACTTGGAACTTAAAATAAATTCACTTTGTTAATGCCTTACCAATAAAATTAAATGGATATATATATATATATATATATATATATATATATATATATATATATATAGTATAATTGGATTTTAAGGAAAAAAACCAAAATGGAAAACAAATAGACTTGGAATCCTCATTGTAAAGCAATAGTTGTGAGCAAGTGTTGGGATTACTTAGCTACATTTGGCCAAATAATAATTGAATATCTTTTTCATGGTTAGTTTTTCTTAGACAAGTTTTCTAGGGTAAAAAATATGGTATTTATGTGTTGTCTATGTTTTTCTCTCTCCCATTTGTCCTAATAATGATATCAAAGTTAGGGATAATCTAAGCTCTTTGAGGGGTGTGGTATAATGTTGGGGCTAAAGAAAACTTGAATGCTATGTGATGTGGTTGTTAAAGGGAAAAGCTTGAAAATTAGGAAGAGCAAAATGCGAGATATTCTTCATTTGCACCAACCCATCAAGACCTTGAATATGAAATTCAAAAGTGGTTGGTTCCCTTTGCTTCGATCCACTTCTTCCCCATTCTGATGTATACATTTTTCCAAAAGTCTAATTTATTTGATTTTATTAAAGGTTATGGTTCTCTTCTAAGGTTTTCACTCTTAGACCCGAGAGATCCTAAGGTTGAGATACCATTGAATGTGTTAGCTCTTGACTCAAGTTTCGGAGGATTACCTATTTTATTGGATGTTATTTGTTCCTTTGAATTACTGGGTTGGGTTCCTATACCACCTTGAGGATCACCTCATTTTCCTACCAGTGTGTTAATATGATGAGTGGATCCTACTAAGCCATAAAAGGATTCTTGGTCTTGTTCTTTCTCATTGCATCTAACATGACCTAATGTTGGATACTTTGGACAAAGGTTATCAAAGGGGAAATCAACAATTCCTTAAGGTTTCATTGGTTTGGTATCTTTTATATAACTATTCTAAAGCATGAATCCTATTCCTTTGAGTGCCTCCCCGACAACAATACCAAAAATGATGGTGTGTGTATGTGTTTTTGTATTATTGAGTCCACTCATAACATACAATCAATTAATTATCAATCCAAAGTCACATATGGTCTTGTGAGGCACTCAATGTAATATGCATAAAAAAAGGAATTTGCTTTAGTCACACTCATTTTCATGCAATCTAGTCCATTAAAGATAAAAAGGAAATGAAAGTAGTTTCAATCATAAACCAATTACAAATGAAAATGGATTCAACAATGTTCTAAATGCCTTACAAGGTTGTTGGCACCTCACATGGTGGAGTGCTTACGAACGATGCCCATGAATCCCACCACTACTCTCTATTTACCAAGTGGAATAAAAAACAAGGTGATTCCGTAGCATAACCTATGAAAAGCTTGAAACATAAACTAGCACACAAAACTAAAAGAAATTAATGATATGAAAATAATTAACTTAGGTCAACATAAAATAACTCACAAGTATGTACATAAACCAAAAGTACAACGCCTCACCTTGAGTGAGCCCCCTCAAGGCTAAACCTATCGAGGTGCTTATCCAATAATTAGAACAAAATTCTTGTTATGAGCCACACATAAACTCAAAATATTAATATAATAGCGTAAAAAAAGCTACTTATTTTATTACTATTATTAAAGAATTGTTTTACATATATGTCGATACTAATTATCCTTGTTTGAGAGGAGTGCCCCCCTCCCCCCACAAATATATATATATATATGAGAAGGGGGTTGTCAAACTCCACAAATGGAATGGAAGGGCCTCTGAAAACTCAACTATAGTTCGAAATAGATATACAAACATTTAAAATAGTCACAAGTATAATTGGCTATGCAATCTAGTGGTTCTAACAACCTTTGTAGTTCAATCTTTGACCCATCAAGTTTGAAGCATTCTGTGCTAGTTCGTCAAGCCTACTTCAAGTTACAGTTCACAGGCTACTTCCAACTTTTGAAAGCTTCAAAAGCATTGGTGAGCCCTGGTATTGCACCAAGAGTGCTGCAACTCCTAGGGGTTTCCCTACTTTATTTTATCGACCTGGGGTTCGTACAAAATTGGAGGTGACAGTGCTATATACACAACAGATGCATTTTGCTCATGTCTTCCTATTATGTTTTACGAAAGGGTGCTATTTCTTAAACTATGATAAGAATTGGAAAGTAAATTGCTCGAAGGAAATGAAAGAAGGAAACTAAATTAAATTGCTGAAAAGAAATGGCAGAAAGGAAACTAATTTAAATTGCAGAAAGGAAACTAATTTAAACCATACTTAACTTGGCCAATCGGTTAAACACACCCTACTTATCATATGCTCTATCTACCATGATTTTATCCATGCAGCTAAGCTATCCATGACTTAATTCTAATTAAAAAAGTGTTTATTTGCAGCATGGAGAAGAAAGGGCTGAAGGTGCTAATGGAGGGATAAACACATGAAACCAGGCTTAAAAGTGGAAAGAGCGGGTTTAAACCTTATTAAATATGTATTATGGTGCAAAAGATGCTTTGGAGAGAAATAATTCGAAAAGTGCAATGGCGGAGTTGCGATGGAGGACGAAAGTGTGATATGCGATATCGCAATCACAATATTGCAAAGTTAGAGGATAGCAGAAGTGTTGTTCGGGAGCGGGAGTGAAATACAAAATGTGATGAGGTAAAAACTGCAAAGTGCGAAATGCGACGGGGTAAAAACTGCAAGTTTCTATTTGCGATGTGGTAAAAGTTGCGAAGTGTGAAATGCAAGATCGTAGTTCACAATATCGCAAAGGTTGAGGGGTAGTAGAAGTGTTGTCCAGGAAAAGTTGCGAAGTGCGAAATGCGCTCGGCGACGTGCTGGTGGGACTGGTGGTGGAGTACGGGGCGATATTGCAATCGGCAGACAGGAGCGGTCAGTGTTAAAGGAAAAAAAATAAAAAGTGGGATTTGCGAAGTGCGATGGGGAAAAAACTGCGAAGTGTGAAATAGGATATCACAATCGCAATATCGCAAAGTTGGAGGGATAACAGAAGTGATGTTAATGAAACGTTTGCGAAGTGTGAGTGCGATGGGTGACGTGGTGGTGGGATCGGCGGTGGAGTGCGATGACAGTATCGCAATCAGCAAAAAGGAGTGGTAAGTCTTTAACGGAAAAGGGAAAATGATGTGAAGTGTGAAATGCGATGCGGAGGAGTTATCGAAATTGGCGAAAAAGGGTTGTAAGTCTTAAAGAAAAACAATAGAATCTACAATTTGCGATTTGCGATTTTGCAATATCGCAATATCGCAATATTGCAAGGTTGGTGGAGGAGTGACAATGCAATTGGGAGAAAGGTGTGAAGTGTGAAATACGATAGCGGGAATTTCGATGAGGAAAGGTAGAGGTCGAATTTCAATGTTTTTCAAGCATTTTGCGTTAAAAAGGGGTAGGGCACCCGTGACCAATAAGAACAAAGGAATAAGGCGGGCTGGATATTTTAAGCGTTTTGAGAGATAAAAGGTGGGTGAAGCATTTGAAAATAAGAGGAAAAGGAGGGGAATGGAGGCGTAAAAACAATGTTCAGGCCGTGGAGACAGATGGAAAATGAAGCGGGAAGGCGCCATGGAGCTGCTCTCGGGTTTTAGTAATAATTCCTACAAACAAATATGTTGATCTATGCATGAGAAACAGACAAATGTGTGAAAATACCATGCAAAGGAAGATTGGAAAATGGTAGTGCAACTCTACTTCGAATCTCAGAAACAGTGAACAAAAATCAATTTTTGGGTGCGTGGGAAGGTTCGCCCTCCTCGAGCTCTATTCACAGAGATGATAATGTAGGTTTTAACCCTGTACAGAAATTATCTGCAAATGAATCTTAAAGACAGAAAATAAACAATAGCGAGAGCATAAAAGATAAAACAAATATATGCAGAGATTTTCCCCTGGATCCCAAATCGAGACTACCAGCTTGATTTTTCATTATATTCCTTTTAGTGTTACAACACATATATATATACATGCCGAAGCATACATAAACCCCAATCCATTAACCCTAGATTAGAACATAACCATAGTTCCCTTGACCAGATCTACAAAATACCAAGGGTCGAAAACCATCATGCCCCAAAACCATGTGCAAAGCCATGCGCAAAACCATGGGCAGGTCCACCCACCGAAATATAGGGTCCAAAAAAATTTTCCCGGGGTGTTGCCGCCCCCCTGTGACCGCCCTATAGCACCCGACACAACGTACAGGGGGGGCTTTCGCCACCCCATGACCACCCCCCGCGTGTGCAACTAATCGTGGAAAGAATATAACACATACCCAAAATTCTCCCACTTGTTGTTTTCCTTCCGCTGGGGGCTAGAGGAGAGCTTAGTCATTATCCCAGTTCTGTAACACCCATTTTTTCTCTACACCAAGAGAACTTATGAGTGTTCACAAACTTCATCAATGCATCTACAACATTCTTCAAAGTGTCCACCTTTACCAACAATTCCCTTTTATCCTCAACCATATCTCTCACAAAGTGATATTGAACATCAATGTGCTTTGTCTTTGAATGATAAGCAGGGTTCTTAGCCAAGAAAATTGCACTTTGGCTGTCACAGTCTATCCGTATATCCCATTGCACCAACCCCATACTTGAACACAATCTATGCAACCAAACTTCTTCCTTGATTGAATGAGTGGTTGCCATGTATTCTACCTCTGTAGTTGAAAGAGCCACTACAGACTGTATTTTAATTATCCAACTTACTGCACCTCCAAATAGGCTAAATACATTCCCACTTGTAGATCTTCTTTGGTCCACATCTCCAGCCCAGTCTGCATCAAAAAAACCACAAATGTCAAAAAATCTGTCCAAAACTCTGTCAAATCCTGGTCTTCCCTGGAAGCACAAGCCATAATCACTAGTGCCATGCAAATATCTGAAAACTTGATTCACTGTTGTCCTATGCTCCTTCCTTGGTTTTTACATAAACCTGCTCAATACTCCCACTGCATGTGCAATGTATGGTCTAGTACAGACCATTGCATACATCAAGCTACCCACTGCACTTGCAAATGGAACACGAGACATATCCTCCTCTTCTTCTTGTGTCTTGGGACACTGTTCAATGGATAGCTTTACACCTATAGGAATAGGAACCTTCACTGGTTTACTATTCTGCATATTGAACCTCTGCAATATTATCTCGACATACTTCCTCTGGTTTAACTCGAGCTTCCTCTTTGCCCGATCTCTCTTAATTTCCATGCCCAAAATATAGTTTGTAGCACCAAGATCCTTCATGTCGAATTTGGAGAAAAATTGGGTCTTCAAATCCTCGATAATTTCTTTGTCATTTCCAATCAACAACATATCATCCACATACAAGACCAAATAAATAACACGATCACCAATTAATTTAAAATATACACAGTGATCCTCTTTGCTTTTGGTGAAGCCAAGTCCCTGTATATACTATAAAATTTCTAATACCACATTCTTGGTGACTGTTTTAACCCATACAAATACTTTTTAACTTGCATACCAGTTCTTTCTTACCCTTCACCATAAATCCTTCAGGTTGCTTCATGAAGATCTCCTCTTCCAGATCCCCATGAAGAAATGTTGTCTTCACATCCATCTGTTCTACCAAAATCAAAGGTAGTAGCAAAAGATAAAAGTAATCTAATAGAAGTAACCTTGGCAACAGGAGAAAGAATATCACCAAAATCAATTCCTGACACCTGGGAATAACCTTTTGCTACTAATCGAGCTTTGTATTTCTCCACCTTGCCTTCTACATTCATCTTCTTCTTAAACACCCATTTTCTCCCAATGGGCTTCCTTCTAGCCGGCAACTCCACGAAATCCCATGCCTCATTTTTATGCAAGGATGCCATTTCATCAACCACGAACTCCTTCCAGAGTTTTCCATCCTCTGAATCTACTACCTCCCTGACAGTTCTGGGATCATCATCGGTTATAGTTAAGGCAAAACCTGAACAGAAAGCAGATGGACTATACCTTTCTGGTTGCCTTCTTTCCCGAACTGATCTTCTCAAAGCTGGAGTTTGTGGATCTTCATCTTCTGAGTCTTCTTCTATTGTAGAGTCTGATTCATCCTCCTTTAGCTCAAACTCTGTCTTCTCAGGTTCCTTTGGTAGGAATTCATGTTTAACAACATCTTTCACTTCTCTAAACACCACATCTCGGCTGTACACAACCTTCCTTGTTTCTGGGTTCCAAAGCTTGTAACCCTTTAAACCATCCTTATACCAAATAAAGATGCACCTTTCAGATTTATTATCCAACTTGGTCCTTTTCTCCTTTGGAACATGTACATATGCATCACATCCAAATACCCTTAGATGTGAAAGAGAGGGTTTCTTACCAGTCCATACCTCATGTGGAGTCTTATCCTCCAACGTTGATGAAGGTGATCTGTTAACCAGGTAACATGCAATCTCCATTGCTTCTGCCTAGAATTCTTGTCCTAACTCGGTACCACTGACCATCATTCTTGCCTTTTCCATCAACGTTATGTTCATTCTTTCTGCAACTCCGTTTTGCTGAGGTGTGTATGGATTAGTATTCTGCCATGCTATACCACACTTCTTACAGAACTCTTCAAATTTCTTCTTGTAGTACTCTCCACCATTATTTGTCCTCAACATATTTATCGTGTCCTAACTCGGTACCACTGACCATGATTCTTGCCTTTTCCATTAGCATTCTGTTCATTCTTTCTGCAACTCCGTTTTGCTGAGATGTGTATGGATTAGTCTTCTGCCGTGCTATACCACACTTCTTACAGAACTCTTCAAATTTCTTCTTGCAGAACTCTCCACCATTCCACCAGAGCCTTAAATTCTTTAAATCTGTCAAAGACTTCAGATTTCTTCCTCAAGAAATATATCTATGTATTCCTTGAGAAGTCATCTATGAATGGAACATAGTACATAGACTTACCCAATGATGGAACTGACACAGGTCCAAACACATCATTGTGCACAAGCTCTAATATCTTGTTTGCCCTCTTAGCACTAGAAGGAAAACTCACCTGATTCTGCTTCCCATATACATAATGTTCATAGAAATAGAAATCCGGAGAAAAATTAGACATACCTTCTACCATACAATTTCCATGTAGTATCTGAAGGCCCTTCTCTCCAATATGTCCAAGCCTTTGATAACACAGCATGGTCTTTTATCCAGAGATCACTAGGCTTTCTGCTCCACTTTCAGGAACCAAAAAACTGTTGCACCCATTAATAATAGTGCTTCCTTGAAGCTTGTACAAAGTTACAATCTCGAACTCCCTGCATTAATACCAGTTCTCCCTGAACCATTTTACAGGTATCTTTCTCAAACAATGTTTTTACACCTGCATCATCCATCTTTCTTACAGAAATCAGATTTATGGCCAATGTAGGAATGTGCAGAACACCAGGAAGTGTTCTAATCCTTCCACCTTGCAGCTTCAACTTGACTTTTCCACGTCTAACAATCCTGGCCTTCCTATCATCCCCTAAGAAGACATTACTGCCATCATATTTCTCATACTCGCAAAACCACTCCCTATGGGGAGTGAAGTGGAAGGATGCACCCAAGTCAATCAACCATGACTCATGATCTACATGTGTATTTGAAGAAGAAGCCAAATACACATCCACACCTTCATCCGAGGTATTTTTTTCCTCTATAGAAGGAGAATCATCAGATCCCTTTCCTTTCTCATGAGCTTTAGATCTACAGTCCTTTTTGTAGTGCCCTTCCTTTTTGCATTTCCAGCACACATTTACAAACTTCCTGGAGATTTAGATCTCCCACTCGAAAACTTATTCTTGTTTCTATTCTGGTACCTTCTTCATATAGATAAGGCATCTCCATTTTGGCCCTCCATATTTCTCCGTTCATTTCCTCCGACAACAAGGCTGAGACTATGTCATCAAAATTCAAGGTAGTTGTGTTGCTAGTATTGCATATATTGCAATAACCAGACTGTCCCACTAATCTGGTAGAGAACACAACAAAATGATGCACTTATCTTCATTTGAGATTTTAATATCAACAGATAACAACTGACTTACCACAATATTAAAGGCGTTCAGATGCTCTGTCACCGAGTCTCCATACTTCATCCTTATATTATACAGCTTTTTCCGTAGGAACAATTTAATCGCCAGAGACTTAGATTGGTACAAAGTCCCTAGCTTGTCCCACAAAGTCTTCGTCATAACTTCCCCAGATACATTCAACAATATTGAATCTGAGACACACAATCGTATTGTGCTCTTTTCCTTCTGATCCAACTTATTCCAGTCTTCATTTGACATTGCTGTTGGTTTAGTACCCCGATCTACCGTGATCCACTGATCTTTATCCACTAGGAGATCCTCCATCTTGAGATTCCACAACTCAAAACTCTGACCATTAAATTTATCGATCTCTATCTTTCCACTGCTCACCATATTCTTTCACTGCAAGAATTGATCCCACAAATCTCCTATTGAACAGGGTCTACCACAAGCCCGAGCAAAAAACCCCTCAGCAGCAAAGGCGTCTCCTTGAAGCCGAAATTTCTCTGATACCAAATGTAGGTATTAACCTGTACATAAATTATTTGCAAATGAATCTTAAAGACAAAATAAATAGTAGCGAGAGAATAAAACATAAAATAGATATAGACAGAGATTTTCCCCTGGATCCCAAATCGGGACTACCAGTTTGATTTTTCATTATATTCCTTTTAGTGTTACAACACATATATATACATGCCGAAGCATACATAAACCCTAATCCATTAACCCTGCATTGGAGCATAACCATATTTCCCTTGACCGAATCTACAAAATACCAGTGGCCGAAAACCATCATGCCCCAAAACCATGTGCAAACCCATGCACAAAACCATGGGCGAGTCCGCCCACCGAAAAATAGGGTCCAATTTTTTTTTTTCCTGTGGTGCTGCCCTGGACCCCGAATAGGGGGGGCTGCTGCCCCCCTATAACCCCCCTATTGCACCCGACACAATGTACAAGAGAGGTTATCGCCCCCTTGTGACCCCCTTGTGCATGCGATTAATCGTGGAAAGAATATAACACATACTCAAAAGAGAAGGGGGTCTTGATCCACAATTTTTTGTTTTTTCTCCTCTATTCTATTACTCGCAAGCAAATGAAACCTACAGCAACACACTGAAAGAAAAACTAAACAACAACTTGAAATATAAGCGAAATTATCAGAAGTGGAGCCAATGAAATGACATAAATCAGAGGACAAATACAACAGAGAGGTTGAGGCACATGGATTGGGGCCTAACCCACCAACCTAGCTCCCTAAAACTTAAATTAGTAAAGTGAAATCAATCTACTCATTTCATAAAAGAATAACCTCATACATTTCTGAAATTTTGATCACTGAGTGAAATAATAAAAATCTCAATAGCTTGCAACAAAGTTCTGACTAGAATAAACCACTAGCATGAATCGACCACTAGTTCCGACTAGAAGCTCAATAGCGTGGATGTGGAAAGGCAGAGTCCAATTTGGACCTCAGAGGATTTTGGTAGTAGTCAAATTTTCCTTAATGAGCTTGAAAGCCTCTTGACAAGGACCAGACCAAATAAGCTCAGAATCTTTGGCAAGTATCCCAAATAATGGCGAAGCCATCTTGTTGAAATCTTTGATGAATATTCTATAGTAACCAGCTAGGCCTAAGAAAATCCTGACATCCTTCTACTTTTGAGGAGCAGGTACCCTTTTGATGATAGTGATTTTGTTCGAGTATACCTATATTCCTGCTTGGGATATGGAGTGTCCTAACACAACCCCTTCTTTCTTCAGGAATTCACACCTTTTTGGGCTCAAGGAGAGATGCCTCTCAATGCACCTTCTTAGTACTTTACCCAAATTGGAGAGAGCTTCCTAGAAGTCATCCCCATATGGTGTGAAACCATCCATGTAGATTTTGACAAAGTCATGGAATAACTCAGAAAATATGCTCAGGACAGCTCTTTGGAAGGTAGCTGGGTCCAGGGAAAATTTTAAGAACCCCCCTAAATTTATATGTATAATAAATGGGCGAATCCCCATGATACATAGGAAAAATGGAAGGCGATTTTATTAATAATATAATATGTATATATAATTTTTTTGGTGAATCTCTCATGAGATTATATTATCTTGTAAAATCATGGAGAATCACCAGTACAAATGGCGAATCACTAGTACAAAATGGTGAATCGTTGTCTAGTGGATTTCAGGGTGTTGGTTCCAATGAATATATGGTATTTAAGCCAGGAGTTGAAGGAAGCGAACCACCGAGACCAAGCATGGAACATGGTGACTCGTGAAGGAAGTAGTTCTCGTACAATTTGGAAAACACGTTCTTCTAGTTCTTCTAAGTGTAGTTGTTGGCGAGGAAACGGGTCTCGCAGGCAAGACCCAAGTTCAAGGGTTGAGGCCAACAAAAGAATCCGTTGTAGTCTAGAACCATGCCGACATTATCACCCTACTCCAGAGAGTAGAGAGTCTCACCTGAGGCGTGCCGCAACCACATGCATAAGGGGAATAGATCGATAGCATAGAAAGGATCCGCAACTCATTATTATCATTGAATTGATTGCATAAACATAGGTATATACGCAATAACATTCATAGAGCGAGTAGGTATTAAGAAAATAAAATTTTAATTCACCATAACCAACACGCATACATAGGAATTACACAATAGGACAACAACCTACAATTGTATTGATATCTTCATTCACAACCATAGTTACATAGCTTCCGCAAGGAGAGCTCACAGTCTGATACAGATGCCTTACATAACAGAAAGGTAAATGAGAGAACCCTAGGAACTACAGAGATATCCTGGCCGATCTCCCTCAGTCGCTCTGCATTCCGTCTCCTGTTGGATTTCTTTCTTTCGGCCAGGTGACTGCTATTTATTCACCCACTTTCGCAACTTTTAGTTCCTCTTTTTGTTCTTCTTCAGCTGCTTCCAACTTCTCTCTTGTTATCTGTGTGTTCCGCTTTCTGTCTTCTGCTGTATATCCTCATGCATCTGCTGTCTTCAGCTATCTCTTGCTTTTGCACCACCTCGATAGCTCTACGGCTTGCTGTAGTTGCGACTTGGTCACGATTGCCATGTGTCATCTTGCCGCAACCCAAAAAGCCCTCCTGTATTCAAAATTCAAAATATTCAAAATGGGTTTCCAAAACAAGGGCCCCAACAGTAGTGTTGTTGCTCATGCTACTACTAGCATTGATATTGAGGTTGGAGAGGAGTTTGAGGAAGCATGGAAGGTAGCAGTGGTGGAGAATTACAAAGAGAACCCCATGATGGGCTCCATTTTTCCCTTTGGTATTTGGGCCTGCAAGATCTTCTGTCCATTGAACCAAAAATTAACCGTTCAACCAAAAATCAACTTGACTGAGTTGATTAGGTACGAGTCAACTTAGACTAATCTTCAAAACTATGCTTTGCGCTATCCCATATCTATCACAATAATGCTACACAACATTGTGCATTTGCACCCAACTCTCATGCATGCACACAAAATTTTCATTAACATCTATAACCCTAACCAAGTGAGAATTGATCAATAATTTGCACCAAAGTTTGTTATAGTGTTGAAAATTCATAAGAAATTTAGATCCATGGTACCTTAAATAAAATTCGAGATAACCTCCACAAATTCGACCACAATAAAGAAAACTTGTGTTAAATTTTAAATGTACAAAAATTAGGATTCATGTTCCTAGGAACAATCATAAGAAGTAGCTGACATATAGGTCTAGTTTTGAGCCTTGACACGTTGATAATGCAATGGCTTAGGTCAAAACTCACACATTGAAAACTCATCAATGAAGGGAAGACAAGATCATTATGAATTACACATACTCCAAACTTCCTACCAAAATTTACTTAGTTGTCCGCAACTCAGCTATACATAATCTTATAGTAAATACAAATTCCACAAAGCCTTCTTCACATAGCTAATAAATGGCCATTGGAGGAGCACCCCTTATATAATAGTAATAGTAGCAATCAATAGATTATTTCATATTGAATTTCATAGCCATAGCACTCATATGTATTGTATGATGTATTCAACTTGCATTATCAAATATAGATAAAATCATACTTTTGATTGAAACATTTAAATCATACTTGTGCACAATGTTGAATGCAATGCCAGTCAAGAAGTAAAGTTGGTTTGATGTGTAATGATCTACAAAATAATTAAGAAACTTAGTAATGCATCACAACTTTCACGTTTGAAAAAATTATAAAGCTTTCATGCAAATCCATTGTTGTTATAGTTCCTTCTCTCAACCATGTTCCACATAAGCATGGAAAATCAAGTAATACTAGCATTTGCACCGAGAGGTGCAAAGTAACGCCGGGAAGTGGGGATACATCTTCCATGCGAGATAAAGGTGATGTAGGTGATAAATTTGGAGATGATACAATTCTTTTTGGAAGAATGGGTGGTTTGTTTATCAACTTTTGTGAGTTATCTTGAAAATTGCTTTGTTCTCTTCATGCCTACCTCTAAAACCTTTAAAAAAAAAACTATCCACAAAATGCATATTCAATGACCACTACAGAATATGTACCTAGTTCGTGAGAGGAGCATTAATCCTTGTTTAAAATATAATAAAGCAAAAGTATAAAATAGTGAACAACTTCAACTCCTTCCTAATCTTAAAAATTTTATATAGTGATAATATTATCATTTTTATGAAATAAAATTTGTCACAACTCTTTAATATAATAAAATAAAAAATTTAATTAAACAAAGATATACATCAAAACATAATTGACCAAATTGCTATCTATTATCCAAACCCGTCACCTTTCGTATCCCATTCAGTTAAATCCACTTGGTTTCATTATCTTAAATTAGAATATGTTCATATGTATAATACAAAGTGCTTCACCCTCAAATATAGTTTTTCTCCCCCTTCATTTGGGTTCTCTGGGTTCCATTGGTCCTGAATTCATGATATACTTACTATATAGTAACAAAAAAGACAAAGTAAACAATCGGTTCTATTTTAAGATAAGTTTGAGCTTTTAGAAAAGATGTAGCCAAAGGCAACAAAATGATTTCATTTACATATAGGTACCCCTTTGAATATATAAATTCCTTGAAGAACATTTTTATTGATGAGGAATGTAATACAATATTCAATTTTCAAACTAAAAATATTATTTATATAGATTTGTGTATGGGGTAAAAGATAAATAAAATTTAACTAGCCTTGGGGTGGTCAATATTCATAAATTTTATTTATACTTTCTTTACCATGTATATCATATACCTATAAATAAAAAACATGAAAAGTTGTGGAATTCACAGTGATGATCTGCTCTAGAAACACAACCAACCTTTGTTATTACCAATATTAACTTTTATATAGTACTACATATGTAGATAAATTTTCCAGCTTCCAAAGAGACAAACTTGCTTCTCCAACACGATGGCACATTGTTAACTACTAACATTTCTAATTGCTGAATGTAAGAAAACTTTCTAAGTATATCTAATCTACTGCAAGGCTCAAACTCCTAGACTATGTTATTTTTTACCATGTATATAGGTTGCAACCTTCTTCTTGTTTGACGAGGAGTTGTCTATTATCAGAACTACCTTCCCTGCCTCTGAAGCCTTGAAGGAATTGAAAATTAGTTCATTAGATGAAGAAAACTTTCTGTTCTTGTTAATTAGAGTTGAATAGATTCCCTGTGCACTCAGCACAAACTCTGATCGATAGGAAACATCCCACCCACCAACTACGAGGTCCCACAGAATTGTTGCTCCTGCTTGAACAACATAGACAGCTTGAATGTGAGAATTAAAAAACAAATAAAATTCCCAATTGCATAGATCTTGAGGATGAACTCGATCTCATATCCAACACCCATAAAATTTATATCCAAAACTAAAACTCATCAAATTTGGAAGTATATTGGAAACAAAAATGAGGCGAAAGAGCTAAATTTGAATGTAGGAACTGACACAAAATCTGCAAACTTAAGCAATTTTTGACGTACATTACCTCCACTCCCTCGAGCTCAAGATTGATTTTCTCCCCAGCTCTAATGGAGAACCCTACTGCAGGCTTGTGAGGTCCAAAATCTACATATTTTTCCTACCAAGTCCCCCATATTGTATAGGCACATTCTCTGGAGATATAAATCTGCAAGTAAAATCAAGTATTAAATAAGTTTCTAGGAAATTTTCATTGAATATATCCTTCATTCTATCATATATAATCAGAGTCTTCTATTGAGGTTGAGCATATTTTCACTACATCAAAGAAGGAATTTCACATACTTGTAGAAGGTCTCTGTGGCTCTTCCTTCACGTGCAATTACAAATTTTCTCTTGGTACCCTGTGTCAAGAAAGGGCTCAACATGGAGTACAGTGCACTGAAATACCATGGGACATTGATGAACACCTGAAAAATAGAGAGAATACTAATTAAGAGGTGATTTGTCTATTTGATAAACTGAGTATAATATCCTTGCCCTTATAGGGCCCAAAAAAATCCCACGCTTGCAAACTGAATATAGTAAAAAGACTTAATTACATATGGAATACTCGACAATTAGAAATATTGGTGAAATTATTCAACATTGTACTTGAAATTAGATCATTTTGAATTTTGGAAGAGGCAACGGTAGTCGGAAGTCACAAAACAAAGGTAGTATGTTTGAGGATCTGTAGTCTACAATTGATGAGATTGGAATTCAAGTCCTAGAAAGATAAAATAGTCCATTACTATACTTCATTCATAGAGTGATTTCATTTTCTTCAAAGTTTTGGGATAAGATAGAAAGAAAAGGTTTTCCTCCATAAGTTTCTTGTGAAAAGCCTAATTCCCTCTTTGTATTATGTGACAATGGGGGCTACCTTAACACAAGGGGTTATACCTCAACTGGTTGTCACCATATTGCTAAGAATTTGTTTAGTTCCATACTAGTAGGTGCCTTGTTAAACCTCGTTGGGTAAGGTGCACTAATCTATGCCAATGGGCTTATTTTGGAATCTGGATACCATCTTCAAATGTGATGAAGCATCCTTGGGTTTCCCATGATATTTCCATTTGAAACCAAAACAGTGATCATTACGTTGACCATGAAAAACAAAACCCTTGAGGGAAGATTGTGACCATACAAAGAAATTACTATATACACTCCTCCATCTCTAAACCATGTAATTCTGGGTATAAAATACAATGAGGCTGAACTTAAAAGGTCACAAAGGTCCACTGAGATTAAAAAAACTATGATTCAAGAAACAAAACTGGAAATGCACTGATACAAGGAAAACTTGAGAGAAGTGTTTTTCACTTACTGAAACACCACACAAATATGTGTTAACTCCTCATACCTGTTAGCATTGCATATAATCTCTTAATCAATAAGGAAAAATAAAATAAAAATTGGAGGAAATAGGCACCAGAAACAATAGCTTATAGTCATTTCACTGGTAATATTGACATAGCTTTAAACCATTGACCAGGTTTCCATTCTAGCTGTGGTCTGCTCTGACACACAAATGGTAGGAACCTCAAAAAGACAGATGCCCAGTGGAAGCCTCGAGTGATTTTGATGAAGTAGATATCCTTCATGCACCTGAGCCAAAGGAAGACCATTCCTTGCAGTGTAGCCCATCTGGACAAGTTTTTTGAAGCCTTTCGAAAGGGAGAAAGGTAAAGGAAATTAAATGTCCATGTACTTATTATACATAAGGTTTTGTAGGAATACTATTGCATTTTCATAGTATGAGTAACTAATAATTGAATGTCCATACTCAAATATTTTGTGGGAAACTATTGTATTGTTATGAAACTCATGAGAATTTTCAAAATTAAGAATATTGTCTACAAAAATATTCCCAAAATTCGCTGAATCTTCCATAACTTTGCATTCCTTCCAATCTAGGCTAGGATGCACTAGTACAAAACCAAACCTGCGATGCACTAGTACAAAACCAAACCTGCGATGCACTAGTCTAATCCAAAAGGTAAGTTGCATTAAGTAAATTCACACTACATTTTACTTTGCTGCGACGAATTACCTTGTTTTTTTTTCTGTTCAAATGAAATATGTATAGATCACATGAAATTGACAAAAATAAAAATTCAATTATGATCAACACAACCAAGGAAATAATATAATAGTTGTATACAAAGTTTATGCATTCAATGCCAAAACCTTCTATGAGAGCAATGTAGACCATGAAAGAACAAGAAAAGAAAATGAAATCCACAAACAAACAACTACTGGGCATTGAAACAACTATCGGTTGTCGATAGCATTACGTAAGCTTCTACTCTAGCTTTCCTGAGTTGATTCTTCGTCATCATAGTATTCATCATCCTCTGCACTAACATCTTGATATTGCGTGTATAAATACACCAAATCATTCATGTTTCTCCCTTCTTCAGTGAATTCCATCTCATCCATGCCCTCACTAGTGTACCAATGCAAGAAGGCTTTTCTCCTAAACATGGCAATGAACTGCTCGCTCACTCTCCTGAACATTTCCTGAATGGATGTTGAGTTCCCAATGAACATGGACGACATGGAGAGGCATTTAGGCAGGATATCACATGCATTGGATTTCACATTGTTGGGGATCCATTCAACAAAATATGATGAATTATTGTTCTGAGCATTCATCATCTATTCATCCACCTCTTTGGTGCTCATCTTGCCTCTGAACATGGAAGATGCAGTCAGATACATGCCGTGACGGGGATTTGTAGCACACGTCATGTTCTTGGAATCCCACATCTGTTGTGTCAGCTCTGAAACGGTGAGGGCTCTATATTGTTGTGAACCACGTGAAGTCAACAGGGCAAATCCCACCATAAAGAAATGAAGATGGGGGGAGGGGATCAAATTCATTGCCAGCTTCCTTAGATCCGAGTTAAGATAACCAGGGATCCCCTATGGTTTCATTGTATTTGTTGTGGTTCATTTGGAGTAGGATTTAACACTGAAAGAGCTCATACTCCCAAACCTATGGTAAAGGTGAAGATCAAACTTGTTCTTGATGTGTGAACAAAATTTTAGGAGCTCAGATCTTTGGAACTATGCATAGATTCTCAGACCCGTGGAAACATCCTCAAACCCGTGCGAACAAATTTTGGATCTATAGTCTCGTCAGTTTGGACTTATGAAACTGTAAAATTCAGATCTGTGGCACTGTGAAAATTCAGACCTATGTCACTGTAAAAATTCGGCGCTGTGAAAATTCAAACTTGTGACACTTAATGATTCAGACCTGTGGCATTGTGAAAATTTGAACCTGTGGCACTTAATGTGTTAGACCTATGGCATTTGGTTGGAAATTTAGCATCCCTTGAGAGAAGAATATTGATCATCTGTTGAAGCAGCATAGTGACCCTTTGGGATCAAACTTGAAGAATAACATTAGAAACTTCTTGAATGATCTATGTAGCATATCATCTCACCTTGGTTAAAGCACTCTTATAGACTATTGCTTGAGGACTTGTTGGAACAAATTGTAGAGGAGTTTTTGAAGCTATATTTGGAGAAACCCCCACTTATACTATTTGGAACAAGATTGAAGATCTTGAAGATTGAAGTAACCATCACAACCCTTCTAAATGAGGAATCTCGGCTCATGATAAAATTGTTGTGAAGACCCTAAACCTTGGAAAGTGCAGACATATCCTTTGTCTTGGAGAAACAAAAATAGTTTCTTTTGAACCTGCCTCCTCTGTAACTCTTGAGCAGATCCTTGTTGGAGCATTCTTGAATATAATTTAAATACCTTGAAGCCATCATTGAAGAATTGTTTTGTGTAGTGTTGGAGCAGATTTATTAACCCTTGTTGAACTGATTATCTATCAAGAGGAAACATTGTTGAAACTTTTATGAAGTAGATTTGAAGAATATTATTTGTACAAAACTGAAGAGTTTGGGAGACACATACTAGCCTTGTTGGAGTTGACCTTGTTGTACTAGCCCCTGAAGTATTTCATAGACTATTTGAGGCATTCGCTAAAGCAAATATTGGATTCATTTTCAAGAATTGTTGAAGCTGGAGTAGAAGAACCTAACATTTCCATGTGTGGGGTCCCATGAGACACTTAAATCTAACACTTAAACTTACCAAAGAAACTAACATAGATATACAAAACAACATGTATCAATATGTGTTGAAGAGTTCAGGCTGGATTTACCTTGCAAATCTATGGCGCTCTACAACCCTGGTGAAGATAGGGACAACTTCAAGAGTTCAGGCTGGTTTTACCCTGCAAATCTATGGCACTCTACAACCCCAGCGAAGATAGGGAAAACTTCAAGAGTTCAGTCTAGTTTTACCCTATAAATCTAGGGCGCTCTACAACCCCGGTGAAGATAGGGACAACTTTGATGCATACATTCTTAAAAAATGTAAACAATATTTTAATTATAGCAATAGATTAGGAACACATAGCACAGGCAGTAACAAAGAAGATCTAAATACAGATAAAGAGGCAAGATAGAGCCAACTTTACATGGGTTGTGCCCATTTTAATTATAGTTATCTTCACAGAAAGAGGCAGGATGTACTGGACCACATAGAGAGAAAAAAAACAATTAACACCATATTTCCATGTGGGCGACACTAAAATTTCTAATGGATCAAGGAATTATGGCCAATTTTACCCTACAAGATAGTTCAGAAAGGTAGGAGAAGGTCCCTTAGACCATTTTTGATCTCGTGGACGTCATTAAAATTCTTCAATTCAATTCAATCTAGTTGAAATGTGCACAACGAGATCACTTCACAATCTATAAAGAAAAAAATCTTCAAGAAAAGGAAGAGGGAAAGCAAACATCAATTGAAAAGAAAAAAGAGGATGAGGGACTTAAAGAGACTTAAAAAGAAGAAAAGTGGGAAGCAAAGGTTAGACACAAAATCAAGGAATTCAAAGGAATATCTCTAGAACCAATTCTAGATGAGGACCATGCTAAACAAAAGTCTAAGAAAAATGGAATTCATGATGGATAAGGTTATCATTGATGCCATTAGAATTGTTGAAGAAAGCCCTAATATTCCCTAGGTACATGAATGAAGAAGTATATTATGATGGATAAGAAACCTCATGGAGCAACGAGTTCATTTGTGAAGTTGATGATGAATACATTCGAGATAGCTTCAATATTAGTGGACTTACTATGATCATGATCTTGACTTGAATTTAGATTTGGAATCCACCACTGAAACACTTTTCTAAAGATTAAAGAGAAACACAAGTTCAATTTCTCTCTTTTAGCTTTGGAGCACATTAAGCAATTCTAAAATACAATTATTCCTATGTATTCTAACAAGATGATATTCTAACTCAGAAACCAAAATGCGCTAGTAGAATTTGTTCAAGAGATGTTGTATATCAAAGCAATAATGTTGGAGCATTTTCCACACCTTTTTTCAATGGCATACCCATACATCAAATCTATGAATACCTAAAGCACATGACATGGTCAGAGTTTGAAAAAGATAGCTACAAAGATGGTTACTCAACCATATAAAAAGGAGCCTCATTATCAACCACATGATTTCTTGCAGTGCTAGATTGTGATAAAAAAATTTCCAAAATTAAAAGACATATATATATATATATATATATATATATTGTTGCATAGGTCGACTCAAATACTCATGTCGGCCCTCCAACCCCAAATGATATGTCTCTTCAAAATAGTCAAAGTAGTATAAATACAAAGTTGGACTCCTCATTCTAGGCCATCAACTTAGCTCTGAGATACATAACAAGTGAAAAATAAGAAGTAAGAGGGTTCATAATTCATGAACCAAGGAATTAAGGAGAACAAAGATTATCTAAAGTTTGGAATTTTTTGGAGAATCCCCTATGGTTTCATTGTATTTGTTGTGGTTCATTTGGAGTAGGATTTCAGACTGAAATAGATCATACTCTCGAACCTATGGTAAAGGTTAAGATCAAACTTGTTCTTGTCTTGTGAACAAACTTTTAGGAGCTCAGATCTTTGGAGCTATGAATAGATTCTCATACCTATGGAAACATCCTCAAACCCGTGTGAACAAATTTTGGATCTATAGTCTCATCAATTTGGACTTGTGACACTATAAAAATTTAGATCTGTGGCATTATGAAAATTCAGACCTATGCCACTATAAAAATTCGGCCCTGTGAAAATTCGAACTTGTGGCACTTAATGATTCAGACCTGTGGCATTGTGAAAATTTGAACCTGTGGCACTTAATGTTTTAGACCTATGGCATTTGGTTGGAAATTTAGCATCCCGTGAGAGAAAACTATTGATCATCTGTTGAAGCAACATAGTGACCTTTTGGGAGCAAACTTGAAGAAAAACATTAGAAAATTCTTGAATGATCTATGTAGCATATCATCTCACCTTGGTTAAAGCACTCTTATAGACTATTGCTTGAGGACTTGTTGGAACAAATTGTAGAGGATTTTTTGAAGCTATAATCGAAGAAACCCCCACTTGTACTATTTGGAACAAGATTGAAGATGAAGCAAGCCTATTGAAGTAACTATCACAACCCTTCTAAAGGAGGAATCTTGGCTCATGACAAAATTGTTGTGAAGACCCTAAACCTTGGAAAGTGCAGACATATCCTTTGTCTTGGAGAAACAACATTAGTGTCTTTTGAACTTGCCTCCTCTGTATCTCTTGAGTAGATCCTTGTTGGAGCATCCTTGAATATAATTTAAAGACCTTGAAGCCATCATTGAAGAATTGTTTTGTGCATTTTTGGAGCAGATCTATTAACCCTTGTTGAACCAATTATCTATGAAGTGGAAACATTGTTGAAACTTTGATGAAGTAGATTTGAAGAATATTTTTTGTGCAAACCTGAAGAGTCTGGGAGACACATACTAGCCTTGTTGGAGTTGACCTTGTTGTACTAGCCCCTGAAGTATTTCGCAGACCATTTGAGGCATTCGCTAAAGCAAATATTGGATTCATTTTCAAGAATTGTTAAAGCTGGAGTAGAAGAACCTAACATTTTCATGTGTGGGGTCCCATGAGACAATTAAATCTAACACTTAAACTTACCAAAGAAACTAACACAGATCTATAGAGCAATGTGTATTAATATGTGTTGAAGAGTTCAGGCTGGATTTACCCAGCAAATCTAGGGTGCTCCAAAACCCTAGTGAAGATAGGGACAACTTCAAGAGTTCAGGCTGGTTTTACCCTAGAAATCTAGGGCGGTCTACAACCCTGACGAAGATAGGGACAACTTCAAGAGTTCAGGCTGGTTTTACCCTATAAATCTAGGGCTTCTACAACCCTGGTGAAGATAGGGACAACTTTGATGCATACATTCTTAACAAATGTAAACAATATTTTGATGCTAATAATAGATTAGGCACACAGAGCATAGGCAGTAACAAAGCAGATCTAAACATAGATAAAGAGGTAGTGTAGAGCCAACTTTACATGGTTTGTGCCCATTTTAATTAAAGTTAGCTTCATAGAAAGAGGAAGGATGTACTGGACCAAATAGAGAGAAAAAAAAACAATCAACACCATATTTCCATGCAGGCGACACTAACATTTCTAAAGGATTAAGGAGTTATGGCCAGTTTACCCTCCAAGATAGTTTAGAAAGGTAGCAAAAGGTCCCTTAGACCATTTTTGATCTCGTGGACATCATTAAAATTCTTCAGTTCAATTCAATCTAGTTGAAATATGCACAACGAGATCACTTCACAATCTATAAAGAAAAAAATCTACAAGAAAAGGAAGAGGGAAAGCAAACATCAATTGAAAAGAAAAAAGAGGACGAGGGACTTAAAGAGACTCAAAAAGAAGAAAAGTGGGAAGAAAAGGTTAGACAAAAAATCAAGGAATTCAAAGGAAAATCTCTAGAACCAATTTTAGATGAGGACCATGCTAAACAAAAGTCTAAAAAAAATGGATTTCCTAATGGATAAGGTTATCATTGATTCCATTAGAATTGTTGAAGCAATCCTGAATATTCCCTAGGTACATGAATAAGGAATATATTTTGATGGAGAGGAAACTTCATGAAGCAACGAGTTCATTTGTGAAATTGATGATGAGTACATTCAAGATAGCTTCAATCTTAGTGGACTTACTATGATCGTGATATTGACTTGACTTTAGATTTGGAATACCCCAATGAAACAATTTTCTAAATATTAAAGAGAAACACAAGGACACTTTCTCTCTTTTAGATTTGGATCACGTTAAGCAATTCTAAAATATAATTCTTTCTATGTATTCAAACAAGATGATATTCTAACTCAGAAAAAAAATGCGCTGGTAGAATTTTTTCAAGAGATGTTGTATATCAAAGCAATAATGTTGGAGCATTTTCCACTCCTTTTTTTAATGGCATACCCATACATCAAACCTATGAATACCTAAAGCAAATGCCATGGTCAGAGTTTGAAAAAGATAGCTACAAAGATGGTTACTCAACCATATAAAAAAGGAGCCTCATTATCAATATCATGATTGCTTATAGTGCTAGATTATGATAAAAAAATTGCCAAAATTAAAAGACATAATTATATATATATATATATATAGATATATATGGTTGCATAGGTCAACTCGAATACTCATGTAGGACCTCCAACCCCAAATGATATGTCTCTTCAAAATAGTCAAAGTAGTATAAATACAAAGTTTGACTACTCATTATAGGTCATCAACTTAGCTCTGAGATACATAACAAGTGAAAAAGCATAAGTAAGAGGGTTCATAACTCATTAAACAAGGAAGTAAGGAGAACAAAGATTATCTAAAGTTTGGAATTTTTTGGCGAATCCCTTATGGTTTCATTGTATATGTTGTGGTTCATTTGGAGCAGGATTTTAGACTGAAATAGCTCATACTCTTGAACCTATGGTAAAGGTGAAGATCAAACTTTTTCTTGACGCGTGAAAAAACTTTTAGGAGCTCAGATATTTGGAAATATGCATATATTCTCAGACCTATGGAAACATCCTCAAACCCGTGTGAACAAATTTCAGATCTATAGTCTCATCAGTTTGGACTTGTGACACTGTAAAAATTCAGATCTGTGGCACTGTGAAAAAATTACCTATGTCACTGTAAAAATTCAGCCCTGTGGCACTGTGAAAATTTAAAATTGTGGCACTTAATGATTCAGCCTTGTGGCATTGTGAAAATTTGAACCTGTGGCACTTAATGTTTTAGACATGTGGCATTTTTTTGGAAATTTAGCATCCCTTGCGAGCAGACTATTGGTCATCTGTTGACGCAACATAGTGACCTTTTGGGAGAAAATTTGAAGAACAACATTAGAAAAATCTTGAATGATCTATGTAGCATATCATCTCACCTTGGTTAAAGCACTCTTATAGACTATTGCTTGAGGACTTGTTGGAACAAATTGTAGAGGAGTTTTTGAAGCTATATTTGGAGAAACCCCCATTTGGTCTATTTGAAACAAGATTGAAGATCTTGAAGATTTAGTTGAAACAAACCTATTGAAGTAACCATCAAACCCTTCTAAAGGAGGAATCTCAGGTCATGAAAAAATCGTTTTGAAGACCCTAAACCTTGGAAAGTGCATGCATATCCTTTTTCTTGGAGAAACAACATTAGTGTATTTTGAACCTGCCTCCTATGTATCTCTTACGCGGATCCTTGTTGGAGCATCCTTGAATATAATTTGAAGACCTTGAAGCCATCATTGAAGAATTGTTTTATGCAGTGTTGAAGCAAATTTATTAACCCTTGTTGAACCGATTATCTATCAAGAGGAAACATTGTTGAAACTTTGATGATGTATATTTGAAGAAGATTGTTTATGAAAACCTGAAGAGTCTGGGAGACACATACTAGCCTTGTTGGAGTTGACCTTGTTGTACTAGCCCCTAAAGTATTTCATAGACCATTTGAGGCATTCGCTAAAGCAAATCTTGGATTCATTTTAAAGAATTGTTGAAGCTGGAGTTGAAGAACCTAACATTTTCATGTGTGGGGTCCCATGAAACAATTAAATCTAACACTTAAACTTACCAAAGAAACTAACACAGATCTACAGAACAACGTGTACTAATATGTGTTGAAGAGTTCATGCTAGTTTTACCCTGCAAATCTAGGGCACTCTACAACCCTGGTGAAGATAGGGACAACTTCAAGAGTTCAGGCTGGTTTTACCCTGTAAATATAAGGTGCTCTAAAACCCCGATGAATATAGGGACAACTTTGATGCATACATTCTTAAAAAATGTAAACAATATTTTAATGCTAACAATAAATTAGGCACACAAAGCATAGGCAGTAACAAAGCACATCTAAATACAGATAAAGAGGTAGGATAGAGCCAAATTTACATGGGTTGTACCCATTTTAATTACAGTTAGCTTCACAAAAAGAGGCAGGCTGTACTGGACCACAGAGAGAGAAAAAAAAAACAATCAACACCATATTTCCATGTGGGCGACATTAACATTTCTAAAGGATTAAGGAGCTATGGCTAGTTTTAACCTGTAAGATAGTTCATAAAGGTAACAGAAGGTCCCTTAGACCATTTTTGATCTCGTGGACGTCATTAAAATTCTTCAATTCAATTCAATCTAGTTGGAATGTGCACAATGAGATCACTTCACAATCTATAAAGAAAAAAATATTCAAGAAAAGGAAGAGGGAAAGCAAACATCAATTGAAAAGAAAAAAGAGGATGAGGGACTTAAAGGGACTCAAAAATAAGAAAAGTGGGAAGCAAAGGTTAGACACAAAATCAAGGAATTCAAAGGAAAATCTCTATAACCAATTTTAGATGAGGACCGTGCTAAACAAAAGTCTGAGAAAAATGGATTTCCTAATGGATAAGGTCATCATTGATGCAGTTAGAATTGTTGAAGAAAACCCTAATATTCCCTAGGTACATGAATGAAGAAGTATATTCTGATGGAGAGGAAACATCATGGAGCAACAAGTTCATTTGTGAAGTTGATGATGAGTACATTCAAGATAGATTCAATCTTAGTGGACTTACTATGATCATGATCTTGACTTGAATTTAGATTTTGAATCCCCCAATGGAACACTTCTCTAAAGATTAAAGAGAAACACAAGGAAAATTTCTCTCGTTTAACTTTGGAGCACGTTAAGAAATTCTAAAATATAATTCTTTCTATGTATTCCAACAAGATGATATTCTAACTCAGAAACAAAATGCGCTGGTAGAATTTGTTCAAGAGATGTTGTATATCAAAGAAATAATGTTGGAGCATTTTCCACACCTTTTTTTAATGTCATACCCATACATCAAACCTATGAATACCTAAAGCACATGCCATGGTCAGTGTTTGAAAAATATAGCTACAAAGATGGTTACTCAACCATATAAAAAAGGAGCCTCATTATCAACCACATGATTTCTTGCAGTGCTAGATTGTGATAAAAAATTGCCAAAATTAAAAGACATAATTTAACATATATATTTTTGCATAGGTCGACTCAAATACTGATGTCAGCCCTCCAACCCCAAATGATATGTCTCTTCAAAATAGTCAAACAAGTATAAATGCAAAGTTGGAATCCCCATTCTAGGCCATCAACTTAGCTCTGAGATACATAACAAGTGAAAAAGCAAAAGTAAGAGGGTTCATAACTCATGAACCAAGGAAGTAAGGAGAACGAATATTATCTAAATTTTGGAATTTTTTGGTGAATCCCCTATGGTTTCATTGTATTTTTTGTTGTTCATTTGGAGCAGGATTTCAGACTGAAATAGCTCATACTCTCGAACCTATGGTAAAGGTGAAGATCAAACTTGTTCTTAATGTGTGAACAAACTTTTAGGAGCTCAGATATTTCAAAATATGCATAGATTCTCAGACCCGTGGAAACATCCTCAAACCCATGCAAACAAATTCAGATCTGTGGCACTGTGAAAATTCAGACCTATGTCACTGTAAAAATTTGGCCCTGTGGCACTCTAAAAATTCGAATTTTTGGCACTTAATGATTCAGACCTGTGGCATTGTGAAAATTTGAACTTGTGGCACTTAATGTTTAGACTTGTGGCATTTGGTTGGAAATTTAGCATCCCTTGAGAGCAAACTATTGGTCATTTGTTGAAGCAACATAGTGACCTTTTGGGAGCAAACTTGAAGAAGAACATAAGAAAATTCTTGAATGATCTATGTAGCATATCATCTCACCTTGGTTAAAGAACTCTTATAGAATATTGCTTGAGGACTTGTTGGAACAAATTGTAGAGGATTTTTTGAAGCTATATTTGGAGAAACCCCCACTTGTACTATTTGGAACAAGATTGAAGATCTCGAAGACTGAGTTGAAGCAAACCTATTGAAGTAACCATCACAACCCTTCTAAAGGAGGAATCTTGGCTCATGACAAAATTGTTGTGAAGACCCTAAACCTTGGAAAGTGCAGACATATGACATATGAAGGTTAACCCTTAGGGTTGAGCCCCATAGCCATATGACCAGAGCGCTTGAACCACGGGCTAACAAATTTGAATGGCGAAGTTTTGGAGGCGGCTTAGGCGGAGGTCCGCAATGTGACCACTTACACCAAAAATTTAACTTAACTAATGGTTTGATCCGGCGGTTTTGCTGGCGGTCAACCTAATCAGGCGGAAATTGCCAAAATAGTGGAGTTAACTGGAGTTCTCCCACTTTTAGTGGGGTTTTTGGGGGACATTGGACATTTTTGTTGTAGAATTCATAACTCTTTCAATTTTTGATCAAACAAGATGAAATTTTAGTCAATTTTGGGTCTCTTCAACCTTCTGGAGAGTTTGGAATAGGTTTCAGAGCAAACAGAGGTGATTTACAACAAATTTTTCTTCAAAGAAGAGGAAGGATCCATCAGGGCCATCATGGAGGAGGCACTGTTTTGGGTTGTATTTCACTATTTAAGGTGAAAAAAAAGCCATTTCTAGCTATTTTCTATCCTTTGAAGTCAAATTTACAGTTGGTTTTCCTGTTTAGGCATATTTTTCACTATGTAACCATTTTGAGAAAATTAATAGAGCAAGGACATGTCATTGGGGAGCCTTGGACTGGCAGATGTAGCCCAGGAGGGGTGAACTACCTCAACAATTTGTTGTGTTATGTTATGGTGAATTTTACTTCTTGTGTATTTCTGCTGTTATATGTTAAAAAATAAATTTAATTAACAAATCCTCATACATAAAACTCAGAAACATTACCAAAAATACTTTGTTTAACCTGCAAGTCATGGAGAACACTTTGCACACTAAATTATATGGAAATGGATACTTTGCATAGCATTACAAATAGTTCCATTTTCAGATCATTGACTAAGGTTTCGAGAGGAATGTTAATGGAGGACTGGTTTTTAATGGCATGGTCGATGAGTTCATCTTCATCAAGTTGCCCCCCTCTAAGAATAACATATATGGTATACATAGGGTAAGTGTTATATAACTCATCTTCTTCATCCTCCAACCATATAGGGAGATCATGATCAATGGAAGGCTGAGCTAGAGGATATAACACTAGTTGTTTAGACACAAGCCTATTTTTTATAGTCATGTTTCTGGCATGACAACTAATATAAGCATCTGCAGTGGCTAACCAAGGTCTCCCTAAGATGAGGGGGTAACCATTAAACTTGGTTTTTGGTTGCAGGACTCAGAAATCTGTAGGATACTCCCAAGAGTCAATGGTAACCATAACATCCTCAACAATTCCTTCCGGAGTTACTGTGGATTGATCTGCAAGTTGCAGAACTATTGTGGTTTTCCTCAAAGTCCCTTGGAGGTTAAGTTTCAACATAGTTTCCTTGGTCATGATATTGATGTCATCCCATAGATCAATCAGAGTGCTGGGGACTATGGCACCATCTATATGAACATCAACAACTGTAATACCAGGGTCCAGGTACTTTGGAAATGCCACCTTCCCCAACATTAGGTCAGACAGTTTTCCTACCACATTGGTGTTGGGGGTATCTCTCTTCCTTCTCCCAGGTTTCTTGAAGCATTGTTCTTTGATGAGCCTATTGTAGATAGGGACATCCTTAATGGCTTGGAGAAGTGGTATCTTTACACACAACTTTTCCAATTCTCCCAGGAGTTCAGTCTCCTGTAGGGTGTGCTAACTAGGGTGGATCAAGCACTCAGGAAAAGGAGGTTGTTGGATCTGAGTGTCACCTTCTTCCTTTTCCTCCTCAACTTCTACAGGTGGAGATGGAGGATGGCTTTTTGGGAGTACTCTTCCCGACCTGAGATTAACCTCCTATATCTCCACATCATAAGCTAGATAGGATATTTCGCCACTGGGAGCCTGTTGTGCCTGTTCGTTGTTTGGGTTTGGATTGGGTTGTGTCGGTATAAGTAGCCAAGGTGGAGCAGCATGAGTGAGCTGAGGTTGAGATTGGGGTGGAGGCATTAGAGCAGGTGGTTGATTTTGTTAAAGCCTCCACCCTTGGGATGGATTGTTCCACTAAGGTTGTTGTGGAACATACTGCTGAAATGGTTGGTGTACTGGCCGGGGATGATATGAAGGGTTGTAAGTGTTAGTCATTATTTTTTACATATTGTTGATGACTAGATTCCTTAGCTAAGTTTTCTAGAAGCTAATCTCAATCTGTCATTTTGTCATCTAGAAAACACCCCAAACAAATTTTTGTCCTCCTACCCCTCCCTATCAGTCTATGATGAGAACAATCTTCAGTTTTAAAGTCATATCTCACTTCAGCAAAGTCTCCCTGTCTATAGCTGTCATAACTTTGCTTCTCTGCTATCATTTTCCCTTGTTTCTCATGCCATTCACTATTCGAAAGTTGACAAAGTGTCTTCTCCTCTATCCCTGATCATATTGTCATATGACAATCTAATCATACCTAAGAAAACACTCAGAATCTGCGACTATTGTCTCTAAGTTAGATAGTGGTGTTTAGGGAGTTTTTCCTTGGATAAGATATCCTAAGCCAAAAAGCCTGTGTCTAGTACCAGTCAGCCATGAATCTTTCCCTATTTCGCAAAACAAGCCTTGATCTATCCATAGGTCATGCACCACTAAGAGGTCACTTTGTCTCATTTAAGAAGAAGTTCAACAAAGATCCAAATCAATAAAATATAAGGATGTTCACTGTCTGAAGAAATATGTTTAGATCAGGCGAAATCTCCATGAAACACCAAAGGAGCTCTCCAAGGTTCAAAAGCATATGTTTTTACATCTCTGCAAGGGTGTAATTGAATGATGATCAGTTGGAAAATGGGAGAAAAGGATCAATTGAACAAGTTTCTCATACTGAAATATTTTTCCTTCAGTAATCAGATGGAGAGTTGTAAAGTAAAGAGCAGCAAGTGTACATGGTTTAAATCCAAATGTTGCCCGAAGAGCAGAGATCATTCCTCAAGTCAAATGAACACAAAAGACTGAGTGATGTTGATAAGAAGTGCTCCATAATCTGCTCCAACAACAGTGCTGCATAATCTTTCCAAAGGGCATCATCATGTAGGGCATAAGAAGACAACTGCTTCTTATGTTACCTTGAACCTGGGATGTGAACATTAGTCGAAGGCAGTTTCAATATACCTCTGAAAACACAGTCAAGGGAAAAGCTTGTTCAATGATGTCCAGCAGTGAACACTCTCCATATACCAATCACATTGCTTCTGATCTAGATTTCACAATGATATTTTACAAAAGGGATATACATCTCAGACAATGCCTCATAAAGCAAGAGGACATTAGGTTCAATTTATTTTACCAATGATAAATGTCAAAATTTCACTTTGTTTCCTGTTGTTTTTCTTCAAGCAAACATACAGAGCAAGGTACAGTGATTGAAATAGATGAAGATCCCGTGTTTAATAATAACCTCCTTCAATGATAAGTAGAGGGTTAGAAACACATGATGGAACCTCCTTCATATAAAAGCAGAGGGTTAGAAAAACATTGTTGTGACCTCCTTCACAAACAAGCAGAGGGTCAACATGTTTTCAAGTGACTTCAGAGGTTGTTTTGCACCACCTCCTCCAAACATGAACAGAGAATGCATAGCAGGGTTTAAATTTATGTTTGAGAATGTTTTTCTTTTGGAAAGCCTAGTTGAAGAATAGTGGTGAAACAAATGAGATTTTATAGGTTAAAGGCCTCTTCCACATCAAAAGCCAAAGAGTGACATGATGGTGCTAAAAGGCCTCTGTTCTCATGTTTATGAAAGCCTTCTTCAAAGGATAAATCAGAGATCATAATTTTGATTAAAGCAGCCTCATTTGAATGGCCAAGGAGGTAAACCAAGATTTGTTTAAAGTGATTTTTGCAACTGATATAAAGAGATAGTCCACCCAGATGATTTATGTGGAAAAAGGCATTCTTGTTTTTTAGACAGATTCATTATGGTTTATCAAGAATTAATCCCTCCAAGTGATGAATAAAGGGCAAGCGTCAAAAGTTATTTTCTCACCTTATTTAAAGGACAGAGGGCACATTGTTAAGAATAGGTGAACTTTCATTGTTTGAAGGTCCCCCTTCATCATGAGCTAAAGGCCCAAACATGACTTTAAATAAAAATTTGGGGTCATAGATCATATGGATCAGCCTATTCAAAAGGAGAAAACACATGGTTTCAGGACCTCCTTCTCTTCACAAACAATGGATTGGCATAGTGGTTTTAAGCTAGCTGCAGTAGTATTTTTATGGTGACACCTTTGTAAACAAACAAAGACCAACACAGTTTTTTTTTAAAACCCTCATCACTTCATAAAACTGTGGATTTGCATTATGTTTTGAGAGGCTTCACTAGTGATTTTCTTGTAAGCCTTTTCAGTTGACAACCACACAGGGGTAAAGTGTCAAGGAGGGTCAGAAACACATTTTTATTGCCTCCTCCTAGAAACGAGCAGAGGGCCAGTCACCAAAAAATTAAAGTTTGTTTGGAAAAGAGACACTGTGTTTTAAAGGATACCTTTAGTTTGATGACAAAGGCAAAAAGTGAGGAATCACCAAAAAAGAGGGAAAAGGCTTTCAAAACGTTTTCAAAAAGGAGCTATAAAAGCCCTCAAAGTCAAAGATCATTTCTATTATGAAAAGGAGCGAAGAAAATGGTTTTCAAAACACCGAGTGAGCAATTTACAGAATTTTCAAGATGCGACGTGCCTGGAAATTAGTGCGACACACCTGTAGGCGTTCACCGAAGAGTTTTGCACATGGCGCGACACACCTGTAGCGACGTGCGAAGTGCCTGTACGTGTCAAACGACAGACCTGCCCGGTGTTCAGCGGGCGCCTAGGGCGTAACCCAAAAGTTCAAATGCAACGTTCAATGCTACGCGCCTGTGCACAAGAGCGTAGCGCCACTCAAACTGCCTCCAATCCACCTCAAAACCGATTTTTTGCACGATGAAGACTTCTCCAAAAATCACACGTACGTTTTAAGAGGTATTTACTGTACTCTTCACCTCAGTTCCTGAGTTTGAGAGGGTTAAGAGTCAATTTGGTTGAGAAGAAAAAACATAGTCTTGTTAAGGGAAAAAATATTGTTTATGCTAGAAACCACCATGTTTGCTAAACAAAACAAGGGACAATGATTAAAGAAGGTTTGTTTGTCAGTTTAAAAGGGGCCCCTTAAACAGTGATTTTCAAAAGAGGAATAATAGCCATTTTCAAGGGTACTCTGTTTGTTTAAAAATCACAGAGAAACAGTGATAAGAGAAGAATAATTGTGTGTTAAAGGGAGAACATACCTCCTCTCAAAATCAAAAGGTTGTCTACCAGTGCTTAAAGAAAACACAGTTACTCTTAAAACTGCCATTTTTATCAAGATACAGAGAAACAATGATAAAGGAAGGAATGTTTATTGTCAAGGGGTTTTTTGTTGAGAGCAGCTAAAGACAAACACAATCTTCAAGGGGAAAAGAGTTTTAGTGTCAAAAGGAAAGGGAATTTGTTTCCACTTAACAAAAACTTGTTTACCAACTAAAAACAAAACTCAATCTCACAAAGAGGAAAACAAGGTTTTGATTGAGGGCCTTTTCAGTGATCATTTGAACCTTTGTTTTGGTAAGCCAGTGAAGGGTATCAAAAGAAAAATGCCTCCAAAGAAAGCTAGCAAGGGTGGATTTCACAAAAGGTTTGAGCCTTTGACAACTCAAGAAGTAAATGAATCCCCTTCAATTCTTTTTAACTTCCATGAGGTGGGCTGCCTCAATTTTTGCCAAAAAGTCCAGGAAGTCACCAATTACCCTCCGTTAACACAAATTTTTGCCCTGAGGCTACAAGGAAATCATTTCCACTTAGCAGGTTTGGACTTTAAAATCACTCCTAGGGTTGTCTCCAAAGCAACTAAGATCCCCTATATAGGAGAAAATTGGTTCAAACAAGCATACCTAGATCTGAATCACTATAAACCTTTCTTAAAACAAGACCATTAGGATGCTTGCCAAGCTATATTCCCTTTTTCTCACTTATTGAGCAGCTATGCCCCCCCTCATGAAAATCATCATGAAGTATTTCACATGTGAAGGGAGGTTTTCCCAGATTTTTTCCTATCACATCAAGCTTCTCGTGCATTTCACAAGAACTCAGTTGCTAAACCTACCTTTATTCCTTTGGAAAAGCATAGACAATATGTCCTCCCTTGTTCAAAAGAGACCTCCTGCTCAGCAAAAAGCTAGTCTCTTCCATCATTCTCTCATCAAAATCATCATCCTTCACCAGCGTGAAAATAAAGGAGTGTCTTGGGAGATTTTCATTTCTCATCCAAATTTTGCCATTGCCTCTTCATCTTATGCGCCTTCCTCACCATCCACTCACCATGTCTCTCCCTCTTCTATTCAATCTACTCCTAAAAGGAAAAAATCCCCTATGATTAAGAGTGAAGAAGAGAAGAAGCAAACTAGTGATGAGGAAGGGCAAAGTGACAAGAAGCAAACTAGTGATGATGAGGGACAAAGTAAAGAATATAAACATGACAGTGAGGAAGAAATAAATGATGGAAAGCATGAAAAAAATGATAGTGAGCATAGCAGTCATGAAGAGAAACAGAGCAGTGAAAAAGATGTGCAAAGTAGTGATGATGAAGAGCATCAAGCTAGTGGTGATAGAGAGCAAAGTGAAGAGGTTTAGAGCAGTGATGAAAGAAAAAGTGACCATCAGCAACACAGTGATCAGGAGGACAGTCCTCAAGGGAAAAATGAAGATCCTAAGAAATTTATTGATGAGGAACAACAAAACAGCCCTCAAAAAGACAGTGACGGAGGTGACAACATGCAAAGTGATCATGGTGGCAGCCCACACACAGAGGATAAAGAAAACAATCATAGTGAAGGCAGCCCTCAGCAAATTCAAGACAAAGATGAGGGTAAACAAGGCAGTCTATAGACAGACAATAAATATGGTCAAGCAACAGAAGGAGATGATGAAGCTGGCAGCCCTAAACAAACTCAAAACAGTGAAGAAAACAATGGCAAAGGTGAAGATGGAGAAAATGATGATGGAGGCAACAGGGTAAAGGACCAAGTTGAGTAAGTGCAAGTAATGAAACCTCCTCTCTCTTCTCCTCAACACATCCAAGAGCATGTGCTAGCTGCCTCTCCTAGGAAAGGGGCCATGACTCTTCCTCCAAAAGTGGCGAAGCCTAGAAACACTAGATCTGCAAAGAAGAAGATCACTCCAGCAGTGACTAGCAATGTCACAAAAGCACTAAGAAGTAGAGGCAAACTGCCTAAGAAGAGTATTTTTGAATTGCCAAAGAGGAAAAGGACCTAGAAGTCAAACCAAGGCAAGGGTAAAGAAAAAGAGGAACAACAAGAGAGTATTCATGAAAAGGAAAGGGAGTTTGACATCATACAAATAGACAGTGATGCTGGAGATGATGAAACTAGAATTCTTGAGGCTCTTTTGCAAAATAGAGAAGCCCAAATTCATGACTTAGAAGCTGATCTAGAAAGGTCAAAGGACCTCATACATGTTCTACAGATGCAAAACAAACAAATGAGTGGTCAAATGGTAGTTTATGAGGCTTGGGCTTTCAAATACCAAAGGGAAGCCTACAAAGCGCAAGTAGAGCTTGAAGAGTTTATGGGAAAAATTGATGATACTGAAAAAGAAGAGCAGCCAATAAGAAAAACACCTAGGACTATGGGTCTTAGGAAAGCTTTGGAGAAAAAGAAGGACGAAGAAGCATCCCTTGTTCGATCTTATCCTCTCACTCAATTGCTCGCCCAAGAAATAGAAAATGATAAAGAATCATGGCTTGAAAGAGCCAACAAGCATTTGGAGGATAAATTAGAGAAAGAAAACAGAGACTTGAGTCTAAAAAGGAAGATGATCGGGCACTACAAGAAATTGAACCAATTTGCCCGAAGAAAACTCAAACTTGCTCAAGAAAGGCTCAAAACTGCCCGAAAGGGGCGCCCGATAGAAAAAGTGGAGAAAGGCATATCTAGGCTTTAAATCTTGGCCTCAGCTTCCTTTCATGCTTCTAAGAACCCATAAGGGGCTTGCTTGCCAAAATTGAGCAAATTTTTACATGATTTTGTTTTTTGTGTTTTTTGGCCCTAATTGCACATTTTTCTAGGCGCTGCCATGGGTGCTAGGAGCATCCTCAGCTCATGAAAGTCATTTTTTTGGATGGATTAAATTTATGGGCAGCTAATCACAAATTTTTAGATCCAAAGGAGGTGTTTTGGTCCCCCAAAGAGGCAAAAATCAGTCAAATTTCACCTTTTTGCCTCACATATCAGCCAATGAGACTCCCCCTGGGTTTTTTCACTAAGTCAACTTTTTGATAGACTTCCAGGGATCAGTTTGAGAAAAATAAAGTAGTTCCAGAAACTAGACATCTAGGGATTTCCAACGAGCTTTCATGGGCCTTGTTTCAACATTGGGAGGTCCCTCAAACGTTGTCTGCAAGACAGGAAATCTTTTGCTGCTACGTTCCTGTAGCATTTTGGCAAAAAGGCAGATTTCTGAAGATGCTCATCCAAACGTGAGTTAAGCCTTTTTTAGAAATTTTTAGTCATGTAAAGTCAATATTATTTCCTTTTTAGCATTTTATAGATATTTTTGAAGATATTTTGTGCCTTGGGCTTTGCAAAGCCTCAAGGACAAAATCAGATATTTGTAATAGGCCAATGGCCTTCTAGATTCTCTTGGATAGTTTCTTTCTCTTTGGCCTATATATTCCAAGAGATTTCATTGTAACAAGAGGCTGAACTTGATGTTATAGAGCAATACGTGGCATTACAAGCTTTGAATAAATACTTTGTCTCATGAAGTGGATGATTTCTTGTTTGTCTTGGATGGTGGAAGAGGACTGTTTGTAGGATTCCATGGCTTGGTGAATGGTATAGTTTTCCTTATCTATTATGTTTCCTTAGTTTATCATACATGTTTTCATTCTTCTTGCTTACTGTAGGTCAGTAAATAATAGATTTGAGACATGCCAATGGAGGCACCTCAAGTTTCCTAATTCATTACAGCTTCTATGTTTTTCTTCTTTCTTGGTTATGTCAAAGAATTCTTAACTGCTCTTTGATACCCTAAGAACTTGTTATCAGTTTCATTAATGGTTATTATGTATGCTATCTAGTATGATTCACGGTATGCCCTACTTACTCATAGCTAACCAAAATCTAATCACTGAAACCTTTCTCTGAATATTTGATTGTCCTAGTTAAACCAAAGAGGTCTTGTTTCGATCTTGCCCTTTGCCCATGCTCTGAAATCTTAGTTCAAAGTTCCCGATAACCCAAAATATGATGTTTTGGAGTTCCCTCTTCATATATTGAGTTATTTGTTTGACTTATTTGTTTTCCCAAAAATAGGAAGGTGATTTTCCCAAAGTTAGAGGGTCTTATACTTCTATGTATCACCTGAATGTTTATTTTATGCATCTATCAGTTTGAGTTTCATTTATAGTGATTAATGGTTAGCCCTACCACATGAATGTTTACTGTAAAAATATTTATGCTTAAAACTTCTTTTTCTCTCACAAACTTAGTGTCCATCTGATTTCACTTACACCAAAAAAATATATTTATCTCGACCAAATCGACCCTGCAATATACCTTGTCCACCCTTTGAGGCAGTCTCGACCTTATCGACCCCATAGCCCAGTTGATCTGAAAATATTTTTATCTATTTATCCTTTGATCAGTTCTCCCTCGAAAAACCTAAAACAAACCAAAACATACTTAACAACTAGCCTAAAATCAAATACATAGAAAGAAAACAAGTTTACATCCTTTTCACAAATAGAGAGAGCACTCTCTGAGTCCAGGAAGGCTAGGTCCTAGGGCTCCAAAGTTGGTTTGATGTTACCCTGTCATTTGGCTTGCCAATCTGCCAAATCATGGGACCCTAACATAATGGCGATCATGGTGGGACTCTGAGTGAATAAACAAACTTAGACTTCCCTAAACATTTCAGCATCCCTTAAGAAGATTATCTTGTTGACTTACCCCACCTCTCATGCTTAGTGGAAATAACGGTGGGACCTTGCGTCAAAACATCCTAGGTATCCCTTAGGAACTCTCAAAGTCTCAGTAAAACTTAGAAGACTAAAGTATTGTCAAATAGTAGAATTTGGTTGTTTCACCATTCTAGCAAAATGATGAATCAACTGTAGGAAACTCTCACAAACCCCAGGGCTACATATAAAAACTCAGAAAAAACCCCAATTTTTTTTTTAGATTGGATTCTTATGTCAGTATTGGTGGTAGACCATAGACAATATATCCTAAAAAATAAACCAAAAATATCCACCTAGCAACTCCACTAGCTTCGAGTAGGCCTATTGCTCCACTAGTTCATATAAAATCCCCTGGGAATGTGTTAAGCAATCCCATTCATGTTGATGGTGGACAGAAAAGTCCAAAATCTTCCACCTGGTGACTCCACAACTTCCAAATACCTAATTACTCCACTGGTAGAAGACTCTGAACTAGTTGAAAAGACACTAGTGACCCTTCCTCATTAACAAATATGGATCCAAGGATACAAAGGAGATATGCTCCAATGAGTAGAGATCATATCCCTGGATTCCCACACAAGATGCCTCAAGTAGATTGGATGAAAAAACTACTTGTTTTTCAAGGTGAGAAGTTTGATGACCCCTTGTTACACCTTTTCAAATTTCATATGCATGTGTGGAGGCTAGAAGTAGAATGGCATGAGGACTGTATTATGAAAATGTTCATGGCAACATTAGAAGGTAAGGCAAGGAATTGGTATGAATGGTTGGACCCTGGTAGTTTGTTTTCTTTAAGAGACATGCACCAAGAGTTCTATAAAAACTATAAAGAAAACTCTTCATTTTCATCATGGGCTGAAAATTGTTGTGACCATTCTGAAGATCTCATACAACACCTTGTTAGCACTGATGAAGATTTAGAAAATTGGCATCATGAAGATCTGTTAAAAGAGATTCATACCTTTCATACTCAACATAACTGTCATGAAAAATTATATGAATAATTTAAGGAAGAAATTAACCAGGAAATAAACGAAATTCCCCAAGATATCCCTACAAACACAAATAGTGATTCATCATCCCTTCTAGCTAAGGCTCAAGAAAACATCCAGCCTCAAATTCAGTCTTCACAAAAGATAGATAATTGCTGTACTTTTGTCCTAAGAAAGAGAATAATACCCTCCCCTTTGACAGAAGAAGAAATAAATTAGATTATAAATAAACAACCAGCCTCTAAATTTTCATATAAACAAGACAATCTTGCTCATTCACCTACTGAAATTTGTTGCCAAAAATCAGAAAGTAGCCTTGAAAATCAAGTAAAAGAAAGACAAGTTGATAATCCAATATGTTTGATTGGTGATATTACTTATATTTATGATTTTCCAAATTTTTATCAATCTGATGATGATGTTCTCCAAACAGAAAGTAATCTTGCAGGGCCATCATCACTAGATTTGTGGGTGGAAGATTAGTCCCATCAACTCCAAGAAAGTAATGAGAAAATTCATACTATCTATGATACTGATGAGGAAATTTTTGAAAGTTTAGAAGTGAGTGAAGAATATTTAAGTCCTTGCCCTACTTCATCATAGCCTATCGAAATATTTTACATATAATTGGAAATCAGTAGCCTTTAAATTCAAATGATGAAGTCGAAGAAAATGAGGAAATTTTTAAGCAAGATAAAGATAAGGAACCTTCTCCTGAAAGGGTTGAAGTAACAAGAGATACCCTTGCTCAAGAATATGTTGGTATTTTCATAGAATGCAGTCCTCTAAATCAGAGTATACCAGGACTTCAAGAGGATAGCACAACCATATATGATAAATCCTCCTGTTCAGATTACAATGAAGATGAGGAAGAGTTTCTTTCTCGAAACCATCTTAATCTTGATCCGATGGAGAAGAAAGAAGTAATCCTGGTCAAAACATACCTTTAAAATATTCATGACTAGGTATTATTTCAAGATCCCTATGCTCATTTTTTGAAGATATCTGGAGAAGGGATAAAGGTTGTTAGGAGCAGTGTATTACCAAAATCAAGAAGATTTTTTAACACTGCTGCTAAAGAACAAGTGAAGTGGAAGTGGCCTTTTGATTTCTTCAGCATCATGAAAGAACTGAACCAAGATCACTCGTTCAATCATCTACTTGACTGGTTACATTGGAAAAGAGAGTTCACCAAATGAATGTATATTGTTTATAGGCTAGATTAGGATAGATAGTTAGGTGTGAAAAATAAGCTCAGCCTTGTGAGCATCTTTTTAGACCTAGATTGTTTGAAGAAATAAATCAAAAATACAAAATGAAAAATCAATAGAAAAGTTGAAAAGAGGGCAGTTTTAAAAACAGAAGAAAAGCCCCATGTTCAAAAAATAGTCATCCTGAAAGTGTGCAAGTCTAAATGCCACTACTAGTGCTCAAAAGATATCTTGTTAAGTTATATAGCCTAATCATAACTGAAAATGTTTTAAATTGATTGCTGATAAGTTAGTGAAAGAAGTGATAGTCAAGTTGTGTAAGATTGACTTGTCAATGAAATTAGATTAGGAAAAGATACTGGTTCCACACGCTAAAAACAGAACCAAAGAGGAAAACAGGGATGAAAAACAAACTATGTATCCTAGCCCTGATTTTTCTAAATCTCATTTTGTGCAAAAATAATATTTGTGTGCAGCTTGTATTTTATGCCACAAACACATGACAAATCAGACCGTCTAATCTTGATTTGGTCATTTTTCAATTTCATGTTTTAGTTTAGTGAATGAAATCCTGTCAAACAGCCTAATCTTGACAGTCGATCTTGCATAGGTAGAGAAACAAAGGAGTTCATCAGTTTAATCTGAACTCCTGGAAGATATAAGTGTAGAATTAGATAGTTTTCTTTTCTAAAATATCATGTCAAAGGGTTGCTAGTCCAAGCAAACCTAAAGAAGAAAAAATTCTAGGAAATATAGCTGGGTAGGTAGAGATGACTTTGATGCTAATCATGCTGTCAATTTTCAGAAATAGCTTCAAGAAAGAGAGAAATTTACCCCAATGGATAAGGCACTGGTCTTCACAAACCAGAGATTTGCAATTCTGGACACCTCCTGAAAAGGAGTTGCCCTCCCCAAATGGAGCCACTGTTAGTCATCAGTATTTTTTACATATTGTTGACGACTGGATTCTTTAGCTAAGTTTTCTAGAAGCTAATCTCAATCTTTCAATTTGTCATCTAGAAAACACCTCAAACAAAATTTTTTCCTCCTACCCCTCCCTGTCAGTCTATGATGAGAACAATCTTCAGTTTTCAAGTCATATCTCGCTTTAGAAAAATCTCCCTGTCTATAGCTGTCATAACTTCGCTTCTCTGCTATCATTTTCCCTTGTTTCTCATGCCATTCACTATCTGAAAGTTGAAAAAGTGTCTGCTCCTCTATCCCTCATCATCTTGTCATATGACAATCTGATCATGCCTAAGAAAACACTCAGAATCTGTGACTATTGTCTCTAAGTTAGATAGTGGTGTTTAGGGAGTTTTTCCTTGGCTAAGATATCCTAAGCCAAAAATCCTGTGTCTAGTACTAGTCAGCCATGAATATTTCCCTATTTCGCAAAACAAGCCTTGATCTATCCATAGGTCGTGCACCACTAAGAGGTCACTTTGTCTCATTTAAGAAGAAGTTCAACAAAGATCCAAATCAGGAAAAGATAAGGATGTTCACTGTCTGAAGAAATATGTTTAGATCAGACGAAATCTCCATGAAACACCAAAGGAGCTCTCCAAGGTTCAAAAGCATATGTTTTTACATCTCTGCAGGGGTGTAATTGAATGATGATCAGTGTGCAAATTGGAGAAAAGGATCAATTGAACAAGTTTCTCATACTGAAATATTTTGCCTTCAGTAATCAGATGGAGAGCTATAAAGTAAAGAGCATCAAGTGTACATGGTTTAAATCCAAAGGCTGCCTAAAGAGCAGAGATAATTCCTCAAGTCAAATTAACACAAAAGACTGAGTGATGCTAATCATCAGTGCTCCATAATCTCCTCCAACAGCAGTGCTGCATAATCTTTCCAAAGGGCATCATCATGTAGGGCATAAGAAGACAGCTGCTTCTTATGTTACCTTGAACCTGGGATGTGAACATTAGTCAAAGGAAATTTCAATATACCTCTGAAAACACAATCAAGGGAAAAGCTAGCTCAATGATGTCCAGCAGTGAACACTCTCCATATACCAATCACATTGCTTCTGATCTAGATTTCATAGTGATATTTTACAAAAGGGATATACATCTCAGACAATGCCTCATAAAGCAAGAGGACATTAGGTTCAAGTGATTTTACCAATGATAAATGTCAAAATTTCACTTTGTTTCCTATTGTTTTTCTTCAAGCAAACATACAGAGCAAGGTACAATGATTGAAATAGATGAAGATCATGTGTTTAATAATAACCTCCTTCAATGATAAGTAGAGGGTTAGAAACACATGATGGAACCTCCTTCATATAAAAGCAGAGGGTTAGAAAAACATTGATGTGACCTCCTTCACAAACAAGCAGAGGGTCAACATGTTTTTAAGTGACTTTAGAGGCTGTTTTGCGCCACCTCCTCCAAATATGAACAGAGAATGCATAGCAGGGTTTAAATTTATGTTTGAGAATGTTTTTCTTTTGGAAAGCCTAGTTGAAGAATGGTGGTGAAACAAATGAGAGTTTATAGTTTAAAGGCCTCTTCCACATCAAAAGCCAAAGAGTGACATGATGGTGCTAAAAGGCCTCTGTTCTCATGTTTATGAAAGCCTTCTTCAAAGGATAAATCAGAGGTCATAATTTTGATTAAAGCAGCCTCATCTGAATGGCCAAGGAGGTAAACCAAGCTCTGTTTAAAGTGATTTCTGCAACTGATATAAAGAGATAGTCCACCCAGATGATTTATGTGGAAAAAGGCATTCTTGTTTTTTAGACAGATTCATTATGGTTTATCAAGAATTAATCCCTCCAAGTGATGAATAAAGGGCAAGCATCAAAAGTTATTTTCTCACCTTATTTAAAGGACAGAGGGCACATTGTTAAGAATAGGTGAACTTTCATTGTTTGAAGGTCCCCCTTCATCATGAGCTAAAGGCCCAAACATGACTTTAAATAAACATTTGGGGTCACAGATCATATGGATCAGCCTATTCAAAAGGAGAAAACACATGGTTTCAGGACCTCCTTCTCTTCACAAACAGTGGATTGGCATAGTGGTTTTAAGCTGGCTGCAGTAGTATTTTTATGGTGACATCTTTGTAAACAAACAAAGACCAACACAATTTTTTTTTAAAAACCCTCATCACTTCATAAAACTATGGATTTGCATTATGTTTTGAGAGGCTTCACTAGTGATTTTCTTGTAAGCCTTTTCAGTTGACAACCACACAGGGGTAAAGTGTCAAGGAGGGTCAGAAACAAATTTTTATTGCCTCTTAGAAACGAGCAGAGGGCAAGTCACCAAAAAATGAAAGTTTGTTTGGAAAAGAGAGACACTGTGTTTTAAAGGATACCTTCAGTTTGATGACAAAGGAAAAAAGTGAGGAATCACCAAAAAAGAGGGAAAAGGCATTCAAAACATTTTAAAAAAGGAGCTATAAAAGCCCTCAAAGTCAAAGATCATTTCTATTATGAAAAGGAGCGAAGAAAACGGTTTTCAAAACCCTGAGTGAGCAATTTACATAATTTTCAAGATGCGACGCGCCTGTAGGCATTCACCAAAGAGTTTTGCACAAGGCGCGACACGCATGTAGCGGCGTGCGATGCGCCTATGCGTGTCAAACGAAAGACCCGCGTGGCGTTCAGCGGGCACCCAGGGCCCGACCCGACAGTTCAAATGCAGCGTTCAACGCTACGCGCCTGTGCACAGGAGCGTAGCACCGCTCAAACTGCCTCCAATCCACCTCAAAACCGATTTTTTTCACGATGAAGACTTCTCCAAAAAGCACACGTACGTTTTAAGAGGTATTTACTGTACTCTTCACCTGAGTTCTTGAGTTTGAGAGGGTTAAGAGTCAATTTGGTTGAGAAGAAAAATCATACTCTTGTTAAGGGAAAAAATATTGTTTATGATAGAAACCACCATGTTTGCTAAACAAAACAAGGGACAGTGATTAAAGAATGTTTGTTTGTCAGTTTAAAAGGGGGCCCTTAAAAAGTGATTTTCAAAAGAGGAAAAATAGCCATTTTCAAGGGTACTCTGTTTGTTTAAAAATCACAGAGAAAAAGTGATAAGAGAAGAACAATTGTGTGTTAAAGGGAGAATAGACCTCCTCTCAAAATCAAAAATTTATCTGCCAGTGCTTAAAGAAAACACAATTACTCTTAAATTTTCCATTTTTATCAAGATACAGAGAAACAATGATAAAGGAAGGAATGTTTATTGTCAAGGGGTTTTTTGTTGAGAGCAGCTAAAGACAAACACAATCTTCAAGGGGAAAAGAGTTTTAGTGTCAAAAGGAAAGGGAATTTGTTTCCACTTAACAAAAACTTGTTTACCAACTAAAAACAAAACTCAGTCTCACAAAGAGGAAAACAGGGTTTTGTTTGAGGGCCTTTTCAGTGATCATTTGAACCTTTGTTTTGGTAAGCCAATGAAGGGTATCAAAAGAAAAATGCCTCCAAAGAAAGCCAGCAAGGGTGGATTTCACAAAAGGTTTGAGCCTTTGACAACTCAAGAAGTAAATTAATCCCCTTCAATTCTTTTTAACTTCCATGAGGTGGGTTGCCTCGATTTTTGCCAAAAAGTCCAGGAAGTCACCAATTACCTTCCGTTAACACAATTTTTTGCCCTGAGGCTGCAAGGAAAGCATGTCCACTTAGCAGGTCTGGACTTTAAACTCACTCCTAGGGCTGTCTCCAAAGCAACTAAGATCCCCTATATAGGAAAAAAGTGGTTCAAACAAGCATACCTAGATCCGAATCACTATAATTTTTTTTTAAAACCAGACCATCAGGATGCTTGCCAAGCTATATTCCCTTTTTCTCACTTATTGAGCAGCTATGCCCCCCTCATGAAAATCATCATGAAGTATTTCACATGTGAAGGGAGGTTTTCTCGGATTTATTCCTATCACATCAGGCTTCTCATGCATTTCACAAGAACTCAGTTGTTGAACCTACCTTTCTTCCTTTGCAAAAGCATAGACAAGATGTCCTCCCTTGTTCAAAAGAGACGTCTTGCTCAGCAAAAAGCTAGTCTCTTCCATCATTCTCTCATCAAAATCATCATCCCTCACTAGCTTGAAAAGAAAGGAGTGTCTTTGGAGACTTTCATTTCTCATCCAGATTTTGCCATTGCCTCTTCATCTCATGTGCCTTCCTCACCATCCACTCACCATGTCTCTCCCTCTTCTATTCAATCTACTCCTAAAAGGCAAAAATCCCCTATGATTAAGAGTGAAAAAGAGAAGAAGCAAACTAGTGATGAGGAAGGGAAAAGTGACAAGAAGAAAACTAGTGATTGTAAGGGACAAAGTAAAGAATCTAAAAATGACAGTGAGGAAGAAAGAAATGATGGCAAGCATGAAAAAAATGATATTGAGCATAGCAGTCATGAAGAGAAACAGAGCAGTGAAAAAGAGATGCAAAGTAGTGATGATGAAGAGCAACAAGCTAGTGGTGATAGAGAGCAAAGTGAAGAGGTTTAGAGCAGTGATGAAAGACAAAGTGACCATTAGCAACACAGTGATCAGGAGGATAGTCCTCAAGGGAAAAATAAAGATCCTAAGCAAGTTGTTGATGAGAAACAACAAAACAACCCTCAAACAGATGGTGAGGGAGGTGACAGCATGCAAAGTGACCATGGTGGCAGCCCACACACAGAGGATAAAGAAAACATTCATAGTGAAGGCAACCCTCAGCAAATACAAGACAGAGATGAGGGTAAACAAGGCAGTCTATAGGCAGATAGTAAAGATGGTCAAGTAGCAGAAGGAGATGATGAAGCTGTCAGCCCCAAACAAACTCAAAACAGTGAAGAAAACAATGACAAAGGTGAAGTTGGAGCAACTGATGATGGAGGAAGCAAGGTAAAGGACCAAGTTGAGCAAGTGCAAGTAATGAAACCTCCTCTCTCTTCTCCTCAACACAACCAAGAGCATGTGCTAGCTACCTCTCCTAGGCAAGGGGCCATGACTCTTCCTCCAAAAGTGGTGAAGCCTAGAAACACTAGATCTGCAAAGAAGAAGATCACTCCAGCAGTGACTAGCAATGTCACAAGAGTGCTAAGAAGTAGAGGCAAAGTGCCTAAGAAGAGTATTGTTGAATTTCCAAAGAGGAAAAGGAACAACAAGTCTACCCAAGGCAAGGGTAAAGAAAAAGAGGAATAGTAGGAGAGTAGTCATGAAAAGGAAAGGGAGTTTGACATCATACAAATAGACAATGATGCTGGAGATGATGAAGCTAGAATTCTTGAGGTTCTTTTGCAAAAGAGAGAAGCCCAAATTCATGACTTAGACACTGATCTAGAAAGGTCAAAGGGCCTCATACATGTTCTACAGATGCAAAACAAACAAATGAGTGGTCAAATGGCAGTTTATGAGGCATGGGCTTTCAAATACCAAAGGGAAGCCTACAAAGCGCAAGTCAAGCTTGAAGAGTTTATGGGAAAAATTGATGATATTGAAAAATAAGAGCAACCAATAAGAAAAATACCTAGGACTATGGGTCTTAGGAAATCTTTGGAGAAAAATAAGGAAGAAGAAGCAGCCCTTGTTCGATCTTATCCTCTCACTCAATTGCTCGCCCAAGAAATAGAAAATGATAAAGAATCATGGCTTGAAAGAGCCAAAAATCATTTGGAGGATAAATTAGAGAAAGAAAACAGAGACTTGAGTCTACAAAGGAAGATGACCGGGCACTACAAGAAATTGAACCAATTTTCCCGAAGAAAAATCAAACTTGCTCAAGAAAGGCTCAAAACTGCCCGAAAGGGGTGTCGAGTAGAAAAAGTGTGGAAAGGCAAATCTAGGCTTGAAATATTGGCCTTAGCTTCCTTGCATGCTTCTAAGAACCCATAAGGGGCTTTCTCACCAAAATTGAGCAAATTTTTACATAATTTTGTTTTTTGTATTTTTTGGCCCTAATTGCACATTTTTACCTTTCTACCTCACATATCAGCAAATGAGACCCCCCTGGGTTTTTTCACTCAGTCCACTTTTTGACAGAATTCTAGGGATCAGTTTGAGAAAAATCAAGTAGTTCCAGAAACTAGACATCCATGGCTTTCCAACGAGCAATCACAGGCCTTGTTTCGACATCGGGTTGTCCATAAAAAGTTGTCTGCAAGACAGGAAATTTTCTGCTGCTACGTTCCTGTAGCATTTTGGAAAAAAAGGCAGATTTCTGAAGATGCTCATCCAAATGTGCGTTAATTACTTTTTAGCACTTATTAGTCTTGTAAATTCAATATTATTTCCTTTTTAGCATTTTATAGATATTTTTGAAGATATTTTGTGCCTTGGGCTTTGTAAAGCCTCAAGGACAAAATCAGATATTTGTAATAGGCCAATGGCCTTCTAGATGCTCTTGGATAGTTTCTTTCTCTTTGGCCTATATATTCCAAGAGATTTAATTGTAACAAGAGGCTGAACTTGATGTTATAGAGCAATACATGGTATTACAATATTTGAAGAAATACTTTGTCTCATGAAGTGGATGATTTCTTGTTTGTCTTGGATGGTGGAAGAGGACTGTTTGTAGGATTCCATGGCTTGGTGAATGGTATAGTTTTCCTTATCTGTTATGTTTCCTTAGTTTATCATATATGTTTTCATGCTTCTTACTTGTTGTAGGTCAGTAAAGAATATATTTGAGACATGCCCATGGAGGCACCTCAAGTTTCCTGATTCATTACAACTTCTATGTTTTTCTTCTTTCTTGGTTATGTCAAAGAATTCTTAACTATTATTTGATACCCTAAGAACTTGTTATCAGTTTCATTAATGGTTATTATGTATGCTATCTAGTATGATTCACGGTATGCCTTGCTTACTCATAGCTAACCAAAACCCCATCACTGAAACCTTTCTCTGAATATTTGATTGTCCTAGTTAAACCAAAGAGCTCTTGTTTCGATCTTGCCCTTTGCCTATGCTCTGAAATCTTAGTTCAAAGTTCCCGATAACCCAAAATATGATGTTTAGGAGTTCCCTCTTCATAGATTGAGTTATTTGTTTGACTTATTTGTTTTCCCAAAAATCTGAAGGTGATTTTCCCAAAGTTAGAGGGTATTATACATCTATGTATCACCTAAATGTTTATTTTATGCATCTATCAGTTTGAGTTTCATTTATAGTGATTAATGGTTAGCGCTACCACAAGAATGTTTGCTGTAAAACTATTTATGCTTAAAACTTCTTTGTCTCTCACAAACTTAGTGTCCATTTCATTTCACTTACACCAAAAGAATTCATTTATCTCGGCCAAATCGGCCCTGCAATATACCTTGTCCACCCTTTGAGGTAGTCTTGACCTTATCGACCCCATAGCCCAGTTGATCTGAAAATATTTTTATCTATTTATCCTTTGATAAGTTCTCCCTCAAAAAACCTAAAACAAAACAAAACATACTTAACAACTAGCCTAAAATCAAATACATAGAAAGCAAACAAGTTTACATCTTTTGCACAAATAGAGATATCCCTCTCTGAATCCAGGAAAGCTAGGTCCTAGGGCTCCAAAGTTGGTTTGATGTTACCCTGTCATTTGACTTGCCAAATCACGGGACCCTAACAGTAAGGCCAAGTAGGAGGTGTAGATCAGGATGGAGGAGTGGGGGTGTACCAAGGTTGCATGGGTGCACTCTGATTGTTGTGATAATAAGAGTAAGGTGCACCTAGCATACCTTGTTGATATGGCCTAGGGCCTTGCGGCCTTCTCTGGTTGATGAAACAGAGTTTCTTTGGCATTCCTTCCCCACCTTGATATACAACCTTAAGTCAGGTAAGGAGAGACACTTTTCTGTGGCATGATTCTCCTTAGACTAAGAAAACCTCTATGAAATTCAGTGGACATTCATTTCTTGGGTGCTTCCTGGTACATCTAGGACAAAATATGGCCAAGGCTCTCTCTGATTCCTCTTGATTCCTTTTGACCTACATTGTGTCCATTTGGAAAGAAAAGGTGTGCAACATGTCACTCTTGAAGTGTTCTAGCATGTTTCCAATCTTATGTTTTCTGAATTTGGAAGATGAAGGGGTATTGGATGTACTTTGGATGGCTTTTCCCTTCTTCCTAAAAGTCCTAGAATGGTTCCTGGAGACAGTTTTGATTGTTTCATAGGGTTTTTGGTAGATATCTCCTCCTGATAGCATATTCAAGGTTTCTATAATCTCTTCACTGATCCCTCAAATAATTACAATTTTAAGTGATGCAGGATCAAGAGTACAGTTGGCTCTCTTATAGTTTAATTGAAACCTCTCTTCATAGTATTCTATGGATTCATCAGGTCCCAGAGTCATCCTAAATATTTCATCCTTAGTTTTCTTGGACCTACAATAGTATTTGTATTTGTTGTTGAAGGTCTCTTCCATCCGTGCCCTGGTAGTTATGCTATCCCCAGGCGGACCCATGAACCAGCACAAGGCTGCATCCTTAAGGGTGGATGGGAATAGATTCAACTTCAAATCATCATAAGTGTAGTCAAAAGTCCTAAAAACAATAGAAAATTCAAACATGAATGTGTCAGGATCCTCAGAGGTAAGTCCATGGAAGTGTGGAAGAGCTGAGGGGCTAATGTTTTTCATCTTAGTTTCCCCATCTGCCTCTCATATGGGAAAGGCTCTCTGGATCCCAGCCATGGTTAAGATAGGTGAAGAAAGTCCCTTAGTTGAAACAAGGCCTTATTCTTCTTCCCCAATAGGATCCTCAAAATACTCAGAAGGCTCTCCTATAGGAGGTTTAATCTCACTACCATTTAAGAAGAGTGAAGGGTGGCTAGGAGGTGATGTGGGGGTTTTAGGTAAGATTTGTCTTTGAGTATTCCTACTCCTACGAGGAATGTAAGTTAGATATTTTTGTACTTTTTTTAATATTTATAAAATGACATGAAAATAAAGGAAAGCAGAAAAGAATGCTAAAACAAAATCAAAATATCTACTAGACACCTCCCCGGAAATGCTGCCAAAAAGTGGTGAGCCCTGGTATTGCACCAAAAGTGCTGCAACTCCCAAGGGCTTCCTACTTTACTTTATCAACCTGAGGTTCATACAAAATTGGAGGTGATAGTGTTATATACACAACATATGCATTTTTATCATGTCATCCTCTTTAGCTTTACGAAAGGGTGTTATTTCTTAAACTATGATAAGAACTAGAAAGTAAATTGATGGAAGGAAATGATAGAAGGAAACTAAATTAAATTGCTAAAAATAAATGACAGAAAGGAAAATAATTTAAACCATACTTAACTTGGCCAATCGGCTAAACACACCCTACTTATCTTATTCTCTATCTACCATGCTTTTATCCATGCAGCTAAGCTTTCCATAACTTAATTCTAATTGAAATAGTGTTGATTTGCAGCTTGGAGAATAAAGGGATAAAGGTGCTAATGGAGGGATAAAAACATGAAACCAGGCTTAAAAGTGGAAAGAGCGGGTTTAAACCTTATTAAAGCTTTATTATGGTGCAAAATATGCTTTGGAGCGGAATAATTTGAAAATTACGATGGCAGAGTTGCAATGGAGAATGGAAGTACGATATGCGATATCGCAATCACAATATTGCAAAGTTAGAGGGATAACGGAAGTGTTGTTTGGGAGCAGCAGTGAAATGCGAAATGCAATGAGGTAAAAACTACAAAGAGAAAAGTGCGACAGGGTAAACACTACGATTTTCTATTTGCGATGTGGTAAAATTTGCGAAGTGCAAAATGCGATATCGTAGTTTGCAATATCGCAAAGGTTGAGGGGTAGCGGAAGTGTTGTCCAGGAAAAGTTGTAAAGTGTGAAATGCACTGGGCAACATGGCAATGGGACCGATGGTGGAGTACGAGGCGATATCGCAATTGGCAGATAGTAGCGGTAAGTGTTAAAGGAAAAAAAATAAAAGTGCGATTTGCGAAGTGCGATGGGGAAAAAACTGCGAAGTGCGAAATGCAACGGGATAAAAACTGCGAAGTGTGAAATGTGATATCGCAATCACAATATCGCAAATTTGGAGGGATAGCGAAAGTGTTGTTCAGGAAAATTCTGCGAAGTGCGAAGTGCGGTGGGTGACGTGGTGGTGGGACCGACGGCGGAGTATGATGACAGGATCGAAATCGATGAAAAGTAGTGGTAATTCTTTAAACGAAAAGGGAAAACGATGTGAAGTGTGAAATGCGATACAATAGAGTTATCACAATCGGCGAAAAGGGGCAGCAAGTCTTAAAGAAAAAAAATAGAATCTGCGATTTTCAATTTCTCAATATCGTAATATCACAAGGTTGGCAGAGGAGTGATATTATAGCCGGGAGAAAGGTGCGAAGAACGAACTGCGAAAGCAGGAATTTCGATGAGGAAAGGCGGAGATCAAATTTCAATGTTTTTCAAGCGTTTTGTGTTAAAAGGGGATAGGGAAACCGTGACCAATAAGAAGAAAGGAATAAGGTAGTATGGATATTTTAAGAATTTTGAGGGATAAAAGGTGGGTGCAACGTTTTAAAATAAGAGGAAAAGGAGGGTAATGGAGGCGTAAAAGTAGTGTTCAGTTCGTGAAGACAGAGATGGAAAATGAAGCAGGAAGGCACCACGGAACTGCTCTGGGGTTTTAGCAATAATTCCTACAAACAAATCTGCTGATCTATGCATGAGAAACAGACAAATGCGTGAAAATACCGTGCAAATGAAGACTGGAAAATGGTAATGCGACTCTACTTCTAATCTCAAAAACAGTGAACAGAAATCAATTTTTGGGTCTGTGGGAACATTCGCCCTCCTCGAGCTCTATTGACAGAGATGAGAAGGGGGTCTTGATCCACATATTTTTGTTTTTTCTCCTCTATTCTATTACTCGCAAGCAAATGAAACCTACAACAGCACACTGAAAGAAAAACTAAACAACAACTTGAAACATAAGCGAAATCAGTAGAAGCAGAGCTAATGAAATAACAGAAAGCAGAGGACGAATACAACAGAGAGGCTGAGGCACATGGATTGGGCCCTAACCCATGAGCCTAGCTCTCTTAAACTTAAATAAGTAAAATGAAATCAGTCTGCCCATTTCATAAAAGAGTAAACTCATACATTTCTGAAAGTTTGATCACTGAGTGAAATAATAAAAATCTCTATATCTTGCAACAAAGTTTTGATTAGAATCAATCACTTCCTAGCTCTATCTCTACTCTATTTATTCTATAGGACAGCTACCAACAACTCCCTAGAAAGTAGTGATTGAGTCGACTTGACTCCAAGTAAACAAATATTGAGTTACTTGGCTGCCTCTGAAATTCGAATTGTTGAAGAAAATCTTTGGGATCCTTTGGCTGTCGTTGGAATTCGAATTGCTGGGGAGAATCTTTGGGATCCTTTAGCTGCCTTTGGAATTCGAATTGCAGGGGAGAATCCTTGGGATCCTTTGGCTGCCTTTGAGAGTTAAGGAGGGTGGACAATCCTCCTATAAATTCTCCTTGTTGTCTCCTCCAAGTATTTATGTTAAAATCCTTATAAAAATGCTTAATAATTCATGATTTTCTGCACTCAACCTCATGTCAAGAACTCAGAGTATGTTAGCCTTAATCACCACCTATACTAGCATCATAAAACCAAATAATAATAAAAATTCAAGAAAAAGAGATCTAAGAAGGAAAAAAGGTGACCATTAACCCCTCCAAATATGTCTAATGATGGAGCTCATCAAGCATCACATAATTCAATTGGCAGATACCTCAAACTAAAAATTGGGTCGATCTTAAATCAACTCAAATGATATTAAGTGTTTGTGCATGCTAATGTCTACCCATTAGGCATATAACATTCACCAAAATTCACCAACATCTAGTGATTATTGTGCCAATGAAAACACTCATGATTATTTTTCGGTAGAGTTTGAGGGTTATCCACTGCATTGGCATAACCAATACAGTGAGCTTGAGATACACCTATAGCTAAACCTTTGTGTTAGAGTTACACCGAAAAGGTTTAGTTTTTTCATCATATTATCTCAAAATCTACAGATTGGCAAGAACTTTGTTTTGGATGGGCACTATTGTTGGTTCCCCAACTATGGGTAGCAATCATTTTGTTGACTCTCAGGACATATATTTTCATTTTCAGTTGAATTTTGTTATTTTTTACTCTATTATATTTTGTCTCTAGTCTGGTTTCCCCAATGGTAGGTCAGAGATTGAGATATTCTAAAAATTTGAAAATTTTGATGAAAGGATTAGCTTACAAAAAAAACATTGTGTTTATACTTTAAGTAAAAAGAGCATGATGATACACACCAACCTTAATACTATTTACTTCTATATATAGAAAAATATATAATGGCATTAAATAGGTAACATTTTGTTTATACTTTAAGTAGATACCTTATTAAATATTTAAACGTTGTACATTCATAATCTAATTTTCATTACCTAAGGAGATAATTGGATCTTGATATTGCATGAAGAACATCATTCCAAAATTTTTGGACATCCATGGGGTCTTGGATATACTGTGACTAGGTGCTATGTTAAGGCACTCCTTGATGTGAAGTCACTAGTTCAATTCCCCACCTTGATCGTGGTGATAAATTGGACATGATGAAGATGTAGTCCTGCCAAGTTTACAAAAAAAAATAATTTTGACACTCGAAGAAAATAGATTAGATTGTTTCAAGTTAAATATGGTTTAAATGGTCCACGAGGTCTTAGATATGTAGGAATTTACAGGGTAAGTTCTATATATCAAAACCAAAGGTCACCGCTCACAAAAATATCACAAATCAGTACACCAGTATTATCATGTGGTTAAAATCCTCGAAGAGGGAAACAGTCAACGACCTGAGCCAACACGACCACTTCAGGCAATTTATTAATATAAAAAGTAAAAGTTACATATGTTTCTCTCATAAACGGTTATCGGAAAAATGACCCTCCATTTTCTTTAAATAGAGATCATGGACCAATCGAGTGTTAAGCCATGGATCAAGTATCATTAATACCGAGGAGAGAGTGAACCGTCAGATCACTACAAATCGTGACCGTCGGATTATAAGTTACAAATGTACATAGTAAAGAAACACACTTTACCTAACTCTGCACTAGACTAAGTTATTCTTAACTATTTCCTATGTGTCAGAATATCCTAACATCCCCCCTTAAGAACAACTTGGGATAGGATTGAAGGATTTACAAAGGTGACACAAAAGGAGCCTATTTCCTATGTGTCGAAATATCCTAACATCCCCCCTTAAGAACAAATTGGGATAGGATTGAAGGATTTAAAAAGGTGACACAATAGGAGAAGTAAGGAGGCATTAGAGCCTATCCCCCCTTAATGATAACTTTCCTAAACTCCAAGCATAGATCAAAGTCTCGTAAACTTCGTTTCTGTGAGAGCCTTTGTAAAGATATCGACTACTTGATCATTGGTTGGACAGTACTGCACTTCAAGAACACGATCATGAATGAGCTTTCTGATGAAGTGTATGTGGAGCTCAATGTGTTTCATACACTGATGCTGAAATGGATCTTTACATAGATGAATGGCACTCTGATTATCACACCAAAGTGTAGTTTGATGTTGCTGATGAAGACCAAATTGTTACACAAAAAATTGTCACCTTGACATTCTGCTAACTGTATGAGCTCATTATCACTCATACTTCCTCCTTTACAAGTCTAACACATCAGTTCCTCATGGCAAGCCTTGAAAATCAGATAAAATTTCCTAAAAATCTCCCAAACTTTGGTATCGCACTTTATCTCTATCTTTCCTGCGGTCCCGCACCTAATGTTCAGCTCTCCTACGTACCTGAACTCACTTTATCTTTGTTATAGGTGCGGACCCCTGTAAGATAAAAAAGGCGCAAGTAAATTCCAAAAAGCTCAATTAAAGTAAATTCTGGAAGCTTCTAGAATGGATCTTGCGGTGGCAGAACCGCTCTTGTGAGGTGCATGTATCCCTCACCTTAAGGAACTAATCCCTTGATGTGAGGAGTCTATCCCTTTGAAGGAGGATTCTATCCCTTTAAAGGTGGAATCCTAACCTCCTCATTTGCTCTATAAAAGGAGGCATTGGGTAGCCTCAAATGGTTAAGTTTTTGGAGATTGAGAATTAGAGTTCAAGCTTTATGTGTGATTGAGTTGAAGTGCTGTTGAGATTTAGTATTCTTTCTGCTGAGCTTTTGAGAGGAAAGATCACATACCTCTTTGTTTTTCTGGAGGAAGAGTGAAAGACTTATCAAAGTAGAGGAGGCTCCTGCTTCGGACCCCGGGAAGGCCTTTCAAACATCAAGGCTAAGGTTGTAAGGTTCTTCTGTTATTTTTAAGATTAATACAATCAACTTTTGTTTTTCTCAATAAATTGTCGTTCGATTGTTTATTTCAATAAGCTGTCATTTGATCATTTATTTCATAGATTCCTTTATCACTATGATAGGTATGTTTTATAATTATTTGTTATACAGGTGTTATTTAATATTTGCTTGTTTGTGATTGCAGGTTGACAAAAGACGATACTTTCTTGCGACAAAAGAACTCTTGTTGCGACAGAAGGATTATTGTTGCGACGAAAGAACTCTTGTTGCGACGAAAGGATTATTGATGCGACAGAAGCACTACGGTTACAAATAAGCATTTGGATCTAAGGTAGGATTGACACCTTCATAGCATTTATTTGTAAAACAAATATATTTAGAGAAAGACAAACTTAGTTGTTCCTTTGTTGCTAGATTGTCTTCTGACACTAGGGAGACTGGTCTTGTCCGCAAGAACGATTTATCCAGCCAACAAATTGGCGACTCCACTGGGGAAAGAACTTGTTGTTTTTGGTTCTCTTTTATTTTGATTTGAGGAAACGTTTTTCCTGGTTGTTGATTGATGGATATCTGTCTGGGTAGCATAGGTTTTCTCTATTTTTGAAAATTTTGAAATCTTTTACGTTTTTCTTGAACTTTTCTAGGGACCGCACTTTGTTCTTTTGCACAGTGCGGGCAGTTTCGCACTTTCCTTAAGTAAACAATGCGGGACCGCACCTGTTACTTCTGGGAGCTTGCGAACCCTTTTAAAATTTTTGAAAAACTTTAGATTTATTCTTTTAGTTTAGTTTAGATTTAATTTAGGATTCTTAGCATCTACCCAGATCTGTATTTTTCTATCAAAAAGCCTTGTTTATGAATTTCTTTCAGCAAATTTTTCATCTCATCAATCTCCATTAAGTTAATTGAGTGTTTTGAGTCTCTTTTTTGAGAAATTCTTAATTTGATTTCCTTTGGTCATTAATTGGAGGTTTGTCTCAGTATTTTCACAATTTTGCATCTTTTTGCTTTTTTTTTTGCGTAAATTGTGTATGAGTGTTAATCGCCTTTGAGTGTTTTTTGATCTTTGGAACTCTCACACGATTTTCTTGACTTGCACTTGATTGGTTCTTAGATTACATTAGAATCATCTTGTGTTTGAGAATTCTCTTGCATAGATCACATTTGCATAATTAGAATTCTCATTTTCAGAATATCAATGAAAAATGTGCATAGATTACATTTGCATACTTTTCAAGTGAATTGTGCATAGATTACAACTGCATAGTTTAAATTCTGAAAAATCAATCGTAGATTTAGATTAGTTTTCTTTGATTTGAATTTAGATGTTTTTATGCTTGTTTTAAAAACACAAAAATAAAAAATTGTTTTGGAATTGATTTTCATTAGTTTTTCTTGATGAAATTAGTGCATTAGAGAATTTGTTATATTTTCTCTTAGTGATCAATTTTTGCATTGTTGGAAGTGAATGGAAAATCTTTCCTTACTTTAGTTAGGATTCATCGAATTGAAAAGATTACATTATCATATTTGATTGCATTCAGTTTTGTGTCGGGTCATAACACCATTGGTTTCATATCCATTTACCCTTTGAGTAATAACAGCCTAAATAACACATCGCTTAATAAAATTCATTTAGTAATTTTTACATTTTTAGGGTTCTTTCCACCAAGCTAGCTCAGGATTAGTGCTTTGGAATAGGTTGTAGTTAACTTTCCAAAGCAACAAAAACAAACTAGTAGATAAATCTTGCAGTAGGAAATAAATCCAATTGTAATTGGTACAATCTGGGAAGCTTCTCTTAAAGGAGTTAATCACGAGATCATATCTGAACCTTTGAGACAATCAATTCTGTTTCATTGGGAAAGATAGAATCTTTTTTGCGCATTACAAATGGTAAACCTCAGATTAACCATTTTCGAGGAGCCTGGGGTCACTTGTCGGTAAACCTCGTATTGACCATGTCGAGGAGCCTTCAAGGGGATTGAGCTTTGTTACTCTGCCCTTGCGCGTGGGATTGGATCATAGAATGTTCCCCCAGTTGTATTTGTTACTATTGGTAACCTTAGTGTCCATAAACTTAAGATTATTTTCTAAGGTGACGGTGAAGGAAAGATCTTACTGTACCTGGAGCAGACGTCGACTAGACTCACTTGGACTCTCTTGGGGGTTCTCTTCACTCGAGATGGTTTTGTGAAGAAACTTGTGCTAGTCTGTTTCATTAAGCAGGTTGTCGGGGTAACTATTCCAACCGCCCTTTCTGTATTAAATTCTACGATGTTGGATTTCATCACCAACTAGTGTTTTTAGTACGGGAAGTTACTATTTGTGTGTGGTTTGACTCCTAGATTTGATAGCGCGTGTTAATTTGTTTTTTTTTTACTTTTAGAGACCATAGGTGTGAATTGTGAATTTTAATTGTTAGGTGTGAATTGTGAATTGTTAATTTTAATTGTTAGGTGTGAATTGTTAATTGTTAATTTTAGTTTTAAATTGTTAATAAAATTCACTAAAGTTGAATATAATGGCAACTGTTCCAGAATTTACCAACCAAGGAACCCCTCTTAACGAGAATCCTAGTACTTTTCCTTGCTTTGGAAATGTTGGTCCTCCTTATATGGCTACTTTTTCATTACCTGGATTTACAATAGGTTTACCGATATGGTTATTTTCAACTTCGTTGGCCCCAAATACTCCAATTGTTCCACCTCAACCGGATGCTTCACCTCAACAGAGTTCACCATCTCAACATCACCAACCTTTTGTTGACCCTTTACCTTCTTCGCCTAATATTTCTTCTTCCATTTCTTCCTCTTCGCTTGGTAAAAGCCTTGACGCTAGTAACCAGGTGGCTAGGAAGAAGAAGAAAGGGAAGAAGAAGAAGAAGAAGAAGCAAGATAAGAAAGAATTCAACCAACCAACCATGGTTGTAAGTGTTAGTTGTGTTGAGGAAATTGTTGAGCCTTAGAATTACCTTTTTTCTCTCTCTCTCTCTCTCTCTCTCTCTCTCTCTCTCTCTCTCTCTCTCTCTCTCTCTCTCTCTCTCTCTCTCTCTCTCTCTCTCTCTCTCTCTCTCTCTCTCTCTCTCTCTTTCTCTCTCTCTCTCTCTCTCTCTCTCTCTCTCTCTCTCTCTCTCTCTCTCTCTCTCTCTCTCTCTCTCTCTCACTTCATTTCATCATTATTTTATCACTTCATAAGCCTAAAATCAATGAAGAATGATTAGGATTGCTTAAAGGTTACATGAAATTGATTAACATATTGTATTTTCATGATTTTTTCTATTTTAACAATTTTCTGCAAAATAGCTTCAGAATACAGGCATTCCGTAGCTGATCGCGCATTCCGTAGCTGATCCCGCATTCCGCAGCTGTTTTACAGTTTGAGTGGGTTACAGGTGTTGTCTCAAAGAAAGGCGCATATGGGCAAATTCCACGTCCTGTCTACATTGTTCGTTGCTCACCATGAAGGAAAAACCGAATTCTGGATATGGTTTTGGTACGTGGGAACTCATTTAAGGAAGCAGATTTCTAATAGGACTGTCTTAGTCCAGATGTCCTTTTCCTTTTTACGTTGCCACTTTAAGAGTCCTAGTATGATTTCGATAAGGAAAGACAATGATCCACGAATTGTTGCAAGTCTTGTTATGTAAATTTGCTATTAATATGCTTGGGGAACCGAGAGAAAGAGGTTAGATCTTGGTTAGATTTTGGCTTTTGCCACAGAACCGTGAATACTCTGTTTTTCAGTCATTTTCTCCTTTAATGAAAGAAACATCATCTCTTTGAACGTGCTGAGTCAATTTTGAGTTAGATTTCATGCTACCAGGTGGTGGAGGGCCCCTACCTCCTGTGCAGCTCTGTTTTTATAATTTAGATAAGTATTTTAGTTCTGTTTTCACAGTTTAGATAAGTATTTACTTTCAGTATTATGTTTATGTTTCAATTGCATTGAGTTATACAACCAGAATTGTTCTAATAAACTTTTCCAACATATCATTCATGATGAACAAGATGGAATGTGTAATTTCATAGATTAATGGCATGTCAATTTCAATAGAATACTCCGGAGGTAGAATGCATGTGGTTCAGCTTTTTCCTTTCTTTTCAAGTATGATAATGGCTCTTTAGTTTAACACTGTTCATTGTAGATTAATAGCATCTTAGTTTAGTTTTAACTCATTGCTTTAACACTTCAAGTTTAGCTGTTGTCCATTGTAGTTTACTTTGTCTTAGTTGATAAATTCAATCTCACAGGCTTAATTATTTACAAAACTTCTTTTGTTCAAAATTCATACTCATACACAATTATCTGGATAGAAGATAGTATCATTATAAGGTCTGGAGTATTTTGCAGCCTCTTTATCATTTCAAAAACAAGCCTTTCTTCAAAAGACTATTCTAAAAGGAAATCTATAACTTTTGAGTGAGGTTTAGTGGTGTTAAAACTGAGTTGCAGAATAGAATTAGAAGCTAGTTTAGAGTAGAAACTTTACCTTGTTACAAATATTCTTTTCCACATATTTTCCAACAAATCTTTATTCATGGATGAGATGTTATACATTGTAAGTTGTCTGTTTGATTAGTGATTTAGGAGAAAACTTCATTTACACTTAGCTTGTTCATTTCTCAGGTTCATTTCAATTTCATGTTGTGAGTTTACAATAGAGTCATTATCAAGCTTTGTATTTGTTGGTTGCTAGTCATAGTTAGACTCTGTTTTGTTTCAACATTTGCATTTATTTACCATCATAGTTTAGGCTTCACTCTGTTTTGACCAATAGTTTCCCTTCATTTAGCACTTAGTTCTTTTCCTTTTCAAAATAAAACCATAAAACCAAAAACATCAGAAAACACTAAACACAACGAAGTAGGAAGAGGTTACTTAGGCACATATGGTGCACTTCACTTCAGCAGTTTACCAACCTTGGTTGACAATTAATGAACTCAATTTAGGAGACTAGGTTGAGCACAAACATAAACCTCCAACATGCACCGTAAACCCAAATACCCTTGCAGGCTTTGTAAGGGTGACCACTTCCTTATTAATTGTCCTGGTATTCCAAAGGTCTTGGAAGTATGGTTAGAAAAATCTCATCAACTTTCTGTTGATCCATCAACCAGTGATTGTCAGGTTCCTGGGAAAAAGGGTAAAGTTAGGTTTCCTTGTAAGTTATACAAACGGAGTCATCAAACTCACATTTTCCCTCACATGGACAAAGCCTCAAAATTGTTGGAAAAACTTACTGTTCCACAACAAGAATTTCCAACTGGTTACCATAAAATTTCTCCCAACCTACCGTCAATTGACGGAGTGATTGATCTAATTTCAAGTACAGTCGATCCCACTCTTCCATTGGAGAGTGAAACTCATATCACTCAGGTTGATGATCCATTAGTTGATCAAGTGGTCGATTCGATTTCACATTTGGTCGATCCCATTCTCCCTGAAGAGAGTGAACTTCATACCACTCAGGTTCTTCTTGTTACATCAGATTATTCTACGCCGGGGGGAATTTCACATGTTTCTACAGAACCCCCTCCAAATACTGAGGTCTTTTCCTTTGATTGGAATAGATTGACAGAACCTCGTCTTCCTTCCTCCAACCCTTATCTGTTACACTGAAAATTGTCGTCCTGACATTCTGCCATGTGTATGAGCTCATTATTACTCATACTTCTCCCTTTTGCAAGCCTAACATATCAGTTCCTCATGTCAAGCCTTGAAAATCAGAAAAAGTTCCTAAAAGTCTCCTAAACTTTGGTATCGCACTTTCTGGCTATTTTGCCTGCGGTCCCGCACCCAATGTTCAGCTCTCCTGCGTTCCTGAACGCACTTTATCTTTTTTATAGGTGCGGACCCCTGTAAGATTAAAAAGGCGCAAGTAAAATCCCAAAAAGCTCAATTAAAGTAAATTCTGGAAGCTTCTAGAATGGATTTTGCGGTGGTAGAACCGCTCTTGTAAGGTGCATGAATCCCTTACCTTATGGAGCTAACCCCTTGATGTGAGGATCTTATCCCTTTGAAGGAGGATTCTATCCCTTCATGCTTGGAACAGAAAACCTCCTCTTGTCCACTATAAAAAGAGGCATTGGGTAGCCTCAAAGGGAGTTCAAGCTTTTAGAATATTTGAAGTTAAGTGCTGTTAAGATTTAGACTCAGTTAACTAAGACTTTTGTGAGGAGAGATTACATACCTCTATTCGTCTTGGTTGGAGGAGTGCAGAACTTGTCAAAGTAAAGTATATTCCTGCTTCGGACCCCGGAAAGTCCTGTGCAACATCAAGGCTCAGGTTGTAAGGATTTTCTTCTTTTTAAATTAATACAAATATACTCATTTTTCTCAATAAGCTTTCAATCAATGGTTTATTTCATAGATTCCTTGATCACTATGATAAGCATGGTTTATGATGATTTCTATACAGGTTCTATGTAATATTTTTCTTGTTTGTGACTGCATATTTATAAGGAAAACTCCTTCAAGCGTGCGAGGGACAGCAACGACTTCAAACAAGCACTGGATAAACGGTAAGTATTTTACACCTCTATAGAGCCTTTTGTAAACCTTATATGCTTAGAGAAAGATTAGTATGTTTGGCTGTTTATTGCTAGATACTTTTAGTACTAGGGAGATCGGTCTTATCCGCAAGACGGATTAATCCATACAACAAATTGGCGACTCCACTGGGGAAGAACTTGTTGTTTTTGGTTCTCTTTTATTTTGATTTGAGGAAACTTTTTTCTTGGTTTTTGATTGATTGACATCTGCCTGGGTAGCTTAGGTTTTCTCTTTTTTTTTAAATTTTGAAATCCTTTAAGTTTTTCTCTAGTTTTTCCTGGGACTGCTCTTTGCCTTATTTTCACAGTGCAGGCAGTTTCGCACTTTTACTTTGTAAACAGTGCGGGACCGCACCTGTGATATCTTGGAGCCTGCGAACCCTGTTAAAGTTTTGGAAAACTTCAAATTTCTTTTTTTAGTTTATCGTGATCTTGATTTTCAGTTTTTGTTTTCTGCCCAGATTGATGATTGTTTCTGTCAAAATATTTCTGTTAATAAATCTCAGTAGTATTGGTGTTTTGATGATTTTCTAGAAGTTTTGCGTTTTGGATTGCATTTCACTTGGTCTTTCGTAGCGATTTGAAGCATTTGATGTTTTGAAGTACCTCAGATTACCTTGGTATTTTTGGTCTTTTGTTGAATCTGACCTGATTGTGAAATCATCCTTTATTGAGAAATAGAGTTACCTGTTTCTTTGCAAATCTTCGAAAAGAAACTTTGTTATTGGTTTTTGAATTTCGTTTTTATAAAAACATAATTGAGTGTTTTTCGATCTGTTTGTTATTCTGAACGAATAGATCCTTAGTTTTCTGAACAACTAAGATAAAACATTCTTCAAAAAATCTTAAAGCTTTTATTCATTTAGATTATTAAAGTTTGTAGTTTTGAGTGCTATTAAACTTTGTAGATCTCGAAATTAGTTTGTAGTCTTGAGTGCTTTTAAAATTCCTAGATTTCTTTTGAAGGAAAATTGTGTTGTAGCTTCGAGTTTTTGGGAAGTGAAAGGATTTTCATTGTGAGCTTTGATAAATTGTTGGAAAAGACAAAAATAGTTTCTTTCAATTGTTCATTATGTTTAAAGAAGGAATTGTTCATTAACAGAAAGTAAATTGTAATTTTCACTGTTAATTACTTCTGCCCAAAAATTGAGACTAAGTCCTTTACATTGAAGCATACAATTAGCCATTTCTTTTAAGGTGTGATTCTTCCTTTCATCTACAACATTTTGTTGTGGAGTATACGGAATGATTTGTTGCAATTGAATGCCATGCTCAGTGCAGAAGTTGATAAATTTGTTGTTGAAATATTCTCCTCCATTGTCTAATCTTAACTTAAGAATTTGATGTCCAGATTGTTTCTCAACAAAGGCCTTAAAGGCTAAGAACATGTTAAAAACTTCACTCTTGAGTTTTAATAAGTATACCCAAGTGCGTCTGGAAAAATCATCAATGGAAGTTAAGAAGTACTTGCAACCAAAGAAAGAAACAGCGGGAAGTGGACGACATAATTCACTATGCACAAGCTACAAAGGGGTTGAAGCATGCAAAGAGGCACTTTTGTCAAAACTATCTCGATGATGTTTTCCAAGTACACACTCGGAGCAAAAACCATCTTGGCAAGATACCATAGGAAGACCTGTCACCATATTTTATTTACATAGAGTTTGAAGAGAGCGATAGTTTAAGTGACCAAATCGCTCATGCCAAAGTTTTCTCACATCATCATTATGAGCAACAAAAACGGAGGGAAGACATTATGACCCAAAGTTGTCAAACTTATACAACCTTGTGGAATCATAAGCAATGACAGTAGCTAAAATATGTCTAGGATCTTTTAGGTCCTTGATTACAACATCATGAGGTGTGAATCCTATTATTTTCCCTTCACCTAAATGAGTTATCTGATAAACAGATAGAAGGTTGCATGAAAAGCTAGGAACACATAGTACATCGTTAAATTGACCATTATCTAGATGAATGGTGCCAGATCCTACAACGCTAAGAGATCTATCATCACCAACATAAATATGTTTGGTGTTACAATCATTTAAAGAAGAAACCATGGCTTTATTTTTGGCCATGTGGTAAGAAGCTCCAGAAGCAATGATCCACTCATGAGAATGAGAAGAAGAAGATACATTTAATGCATAACCAAAGCTTAATTCTTGACAACCACAAGCAGAAAGTGCCATTCCTGAAGATGATGGTGGAGAGTGCTCCAAATTGGTGTTGTGCTTCTTCATTGCTACTTCTAAGCCTTCCATATTCTTAAAACATTTGGACTTTATATGGCCATCATGATTACAAAAGTTGAAATGTCTATTTTTCTTATTCCCTTTGTTTTTATTTGCCTTATCATTTTGGTGAGTTGCTTTTTCAGTTTGCAGCTGAAATTGCTTAAGACCCTTGTTTGGTTTCGGACCATACTTTTTAGGATACTTCTTCTTGGGATTCTTTTGATATGGTTGTTGTTGGGCTGCTAAGGATTTCTTAGAAGCGTTTCCAGAAGTGATAAGACCAAGGTGTAAGAGTTTTTCTTGTTCTCTTATCAAATAATCACAAAAGGCATCAAAAGAGGGGTTCTTGTAGACGGTTCCTGAAGAAATGATGGCTTCTCTAGTGGAATGGAAGGTGGAAACAAATACAAAGTATGCAGGGCCAAGCTTAGCAAGAATGGAGTAGATGAGGCTACCATCATCCTTTTTTACCTTACAACCTTCTAAAATAAGTCTAAGGGTCTTGAATTTGGACAAAAAATATTGAATAGAGGAGAAATTATTGGGGTCCAAAGTAAGCAACTCATTTTCAAGCTGGTGGACCCTGATTTTATTTTGAATTCCAAAAATATTATTTAGCTTTTTCAGGGCTTCATCAGGGGTGTCAATGTCAAGGATATGAAATCGAAGATCTTGAGCAATGGACATTCCTATCAACCCTCGTGCTTGATCTTGTTTATTTTCCCATTTAACAAATTTATCATCATCATAAGGTTTAGTTTCTTGTCTTGTGGCTATACTATAAAGCCCTTTACTTCTAAGTATATCTACCATGTGAGGTAGCCATTGGAAATAATTGGTGTTGTTAAGAATAACCGAACATGCACTTTCCATTTTTATTTTTTTAAAAATTGAAGCTGAAAAGAGCTGAAACTAACTAATGCAATGGAAAGATCTCCAAAAAATAGGCCGACTAAAAAAAAATGGCTCGAAAATGGCTTTCGGATGAAGAAGTTATGTCTTTTTGAAAAGCTGAGTTGTAGATGCCGAATAGTTACAAGAACGGTTTGAAATTTGATGATGAAGTTCAAATTTTAAAAAAATCCTGCCCCTTTAACAATTTTTTTTTACAAAAATAAGCTTGAGAAAGATACTTGAACCCAAAACCTCTATTCTCATAAACCAACTTCTCACCAAGTGAGATAGTAAAAGGATTTTGTAATTGTTTGAAAGGAGGAAGGGTTTTTTTTTTTAGTCTTCGGTGTGCATGCTTTTTCCTGCACAAAAAACACAAAAAATCGAGCAAAAAAAAAAGAAATGAAAGTATTACTGCAGAATGTTAGATTTTCGGTTAGCCTTACTGGCAACTATCTATTTTTTCACTATTTCTGATTTCCCAAGATCGCACAAAGACACGGGGAAAGAGCATACGTAGCAAAAAAAATCCCTTCTTCCTATTTCTGATTTGTCGAGATCACACACAATGCAGAGAAAAGAGCATACACAGAGAAGAGGATATAGATCTGGTAAATAAATAAAACCTAAAAACCAAAATAAACAGAGGGAACCGAAATAAGTAGAACTATTAACAAATATAACTGCAAAATGGATACTTTATACCTCCATATCTATACTGACATAACTTGGGCAACTAGAAACCTTTTCACATGAAACGAAAGGTGTTCCTCACTGTAACAGATGCTCTGGACACAACAGAGTAGTTCCCTAGGCCCAAAAATGTTCATAAATAGTAGATCTACAAAACGATAGTCGCATGCAGTCAAACCGACTTCAGATTTGGACCAACAACGAATGCGACCCTCAAAATAGCTCTGATACCATGTAGGAATTTACAGGGTAAGTTCTGTAGATCAAAACCAAAGGTCACCACTCACAAACAAATCACAAATCATTACACCAATATTATCACATGGTTAAAACCCTCGAAGAGGGAAACAATCCATGGCTTGAGCCAACACAACCACTTCAGGAAATTTATTAATATAAAAAGAAAAGTTACATATGTTTCTCTCATAAACGGTTACCAGAAAAATAACCCTCCATGCTCTTTAAATAGAGATCATGGACCAACCGGGTGTTAAGCCACAGATCAAGTGTCGTTAATACCAAGGAGAGAGTGAACCTTCGGATCACTACAAATCATGACTGTCAGATTATAAGTTACAAATGTACATAGTAAAGAAACACAATTTACCTAACTCTACACTAGACTAAGTTATTCTTAACTATTTCCTATGTGTTAGAATATCCTAACAAGATAGATGGAGATCGGGTGCTTTGTTGAGTCACTCCTTGATGTGAAGTCACCGGTTGAAGTACTCACCCTGATCAGGGTGATATATTGGACATGATGAAGATGTAGTCCTGCCAAGCTTACAAAAAAAATATGGCTTAAATGGGGGCATGGTTTTTTTGAATTCATCCCCTCTATCAAATATCAACATTGGAGAAAATTTGAAATGGACATGTTGGTCAACAAATCAAAGGATAGTTCTATTAATATTCCATGGATGCAACTAGAGTAAGAGTAATTATAGCAAGAAAAGGTAAGTAAGTAGACGGTCAAACTCACTTATTAATTATTTTAACATAAAATAAGGAGTAGGGATTGCATGTAAGAATAAAATCAAATAACTATTTTGTATTGATCATTCTATTTCAGCGAGTCTAAGTTTATTTTCTTTATTCATATTATTATTATTCCTCTCCAACTCAATTCATATTAAACATTTAGAAACCATTCCCCATGCAACATGATACTATATTATATAGTGATCTAGTGACTAAACAAGATTTTGCAATATAATGTGTAAGACCATATGAAATTTGTGACAGACATTCTTAAGAAACAACTTCTCCCTAAAATAATGTCCAAAGGATGCATGAGTTTTTTCAAAAATCAATATATCTTGAGTATGATGAAGTCTTGGGTTCAAATCTCAAACGTACATAAACTATTTTGACATAATATAGAACCTTACAAAAAATGAAATGATGTGCTTGTTGATTTTTGGGTAGCGTCGAATGTGCTCTAGCTCCGAAATTTTGTGGAGGGGCTAGAACACATGAGATCTCCAAGACCTAGAAATCGTTTGGAGAAATTCCACCCGGATTGAAAGCTATTAAAATAATTAATTATTTTTAATTGAACCTAAGTTAAAACTTAGGGAATTAAAATAACTAAATTGAATTAGTTTAAATGTGGGTGAGAAGCTTCTAAGTGACCACGATCAAGTTTGTTTAATATTAACCTTTAATTAAATATTAGATCACAATGGTTCATTTCTCAACATGAAAAGTATAAAGGAAGGCTTGAGGGTTAGTTGGAGAACACACATAGTGAGTGAATCTAGAGATCGAATTCTTCTGATGGAGAAATTCTTAGACAAAGATAAGATCTGAGTGATTCAAAAACAGTGAGGGGCAGAAGCAGTTATTGGTCAGAGGACCAAGAGTAAATAGCAGAGAGGCAACATAGGCACAAAGGAAGCAGTGCGATCACCAGGAGAGGTGACACAGGCCCACGTAGGGCTCACACAGGGACTACGCAGAGCTTCCAAAGGATAGTCCATGTTTTCCCAGAGATTGGGGTTTATGAGACGGGAGGGATGAAACTTGATTTTCTGAGAGGAATATCAGGGTAGAGAAGAGGTGACACAGTCATTAGGCATCCCCACGCATGCCTACATATCTATTGCGCAAAGGGAGTTGGGATTTCACTAGTTTTGATATTGGATCAGCCAGGACTTGTAGTGTGAGGTAAATATCATTATTTTATCTGTATGCAAAGGATTTTCTCTGTTGGGTGAGCCAGATTTGGCACCCTAGTTGTACTCACAAAACTGTTGCTTAATAATACAAACCCTTAGATCTGCTACATCGGTTTTCCCGCATTGGGTTTTTCTGGGGATGTTAGTCCAAAAATAAGTGTGTCCTTTATGTTATTGTCTCATTTATTTTTTAGTACTTGATCTATATATTGGTGTAGGTTGCTTATTATTTGCATTAATAATTACTGAATAAATTTGTAAATAGCTTGTTAAAGGAAAATTCAAGTAGGTAATGGAAATCAGTTAATTGCAGTAGGATTTTTGTATGGTTAGATTCAGAAATTTGCTCATGATATCAGAGCAATTACAGATCAAGGAGGATTGAAGCCATGAGCCAAAGGACTAAAGAAAAATCTGCTACAAGAAAGAAGTTGTCCCGAGAGACAACGCAGAGAATCAGAGGAAGGGTGTTGCCGTCACCTGGGAAGGCTCATGCAGAGCCTGTGTCAGCCTGCTAGGGTGACGCTACAATTGCAGAAGGCAACGTAGTGGTTGTTGGGTCAGCATAGACGCTATTGAGTCTAAATTTTCTGGTTTTCGTGGTTGGAGGTGCAATGCAAATTTTTCGATTGAAGTTGTCGGTGGGACGTTGTTTCTGTTGGTACAGAAAAATGTCTAGTGGGGAAAAATCAAAGTAGAGGGAATAAGTTCCTCAGAATATTTTTGGCAGAGATATCTAGATCTAGTGCTGAGCAGTAGCAAAGAGAGATCAGAGAGGAGTGATTCCACATTTGTTGGAAGAAGGATTTCTGTGAAGGAAATCAAGTTTCAGAGGGAGCTTGTTCCTTAGAGGATTTCTAGTGCCAAAGAAATCCAGATCCGATTTTTGTTGGGGCAGCAGAAGAAGAGGGATAAGGGAACCTGTTCAAAACTTAGTCGAGAAAATATGGTCATGAATGGACTAATGGATTAGGACAGGTTGAATGGAGCATCCAACTTTGTCATCTGGAAGTCCAGGATCCTGGTAGTTCTGGATGAACATCACATCAAGGATCATGCCATGAACACGATTGTTGTTCCGATTGATGTTGACCCTCTTAAGAAGTACGAGGAGGCTCAAGAAAGATAAAAATGCATGATCATGGACATATTCAAGTATCATGCGATCCCACATATTGCTGAGAAGAACAAAACAAGGGAAATGTGGGAGGCCTTGACCACATTGTATGAGGGATCTTTCTTCCAGTGAAATATGTTGCTTGAGAACCAACTAAGATTATTTCAGATGTAGAAGGGAGAAGATATCAATCCCTTCCTTATTATATTGCAAGGGATCTGTGACAAGCTAGCTTCTGTAGGGGCTACACCAGATGTTGGATTTATGGTCAGGATTTCCCTGAATGTAGTCACAAAAGACTGGGAAACCTTTGTCCAAAGAATTTTGGGCAGGGCTGATCTTCCAAGCTAGGAGGAGATGTGGGCAGCTCTTCGACAGGAAGAGATCAAATGGTGTACCAAGGCAGGAAGCATCGGTAAAGGGATCAAAGTCAAGAAGGAGGAAGAGGAAGATGCCACTCTCGCATCTAAGGGACAACAAGGGAAGAAGAGAAGGAATAAGAAGGACATCTCAAAGGTCAGATGCTTCAAATTTGGGGAAATGGGACATTTCGCCACGCAGTGCCCTCTAAAGAAGAAGGGCAAAGAAGAATTTGGCTCAAAGGCTGCTCCAGCTCAGGCTGATGAGGAGGATGAAAATGGATGCACCATGAGTGCTCATGCACCTAATAAATGGGGCGATATGGAGTTTTATATTGAAGCTACAGTGTTGGGGAAATATCCTTGAGGTGACCAAACTCTTGGATCACATATGACTATGAGAGCCCTTAATGACAGTAGCAGAATGGTGAGAGTTAGTTGGTGTGATGGATGATGGAGTGACAGTAGCAGAGCTAGAGTGCCAAACTCTGAAGCAACACATAGCAGAGGAAACAACAACATAGAATCTACAACATAATGCACAGTGGTGCAGTGTAGTGCTTACATAGTCTAAAGCAGTAACAATTCAGTAGCATCAGAGGGCCACCATAGATTAGCAGTAGAGGAAGCTTCAACATCGAGGTACATCCAGACTGACTAGTATGTCAGGATTTAGGATGCCTTTCAATTGCTTAACTCCCAAAAACTGAGTTGGAGTGAAATATTTTGCAGTTGCAGTGCTATGGGAAACATGATGCAACATTTTGAGAGGGATTTGTAGTACAAATGTAGCAGTGATAGTGGAAGATTCATGGGAAATAGTACAGATTGCAACAGCGTAGTGGATGATGGGAAATAGTACCAAGAGTAGAAGCAGTTGTTGGTCGGAGGACCAAGAGTACATAGCAGAGAGGCAGTAGAGATAGAAGAGGAAGAAACGCAACCACTAGGAGAGGTGATATAGTCCCCTGAAGGGGTGATGCAGGCCCACGTAGGGCTCACGCAGGGACTGCACAGAGCTTCCAAGGGGCATTCTGTATTTTGCTGGAGATCAAGGTTTATGATACGGGAGGGCTGAAACTCGATTTTTTGAGAGGAATATCAGCACATAGAAGAGGTGACACATTCATCATCCATCCCCACACAATCCTACGCATCTACTATGTAAAGCCAGTGCGGAGGGAGCTATAGTTTCGCTAGTTCGGATCTTGGATAAGCTAGGACTTGCAGTGTGAGGTAAAAATCACTATTTTATCTATCTACTGAGGATTTTCTCTGTTCGGTGAGCCGTATTTGGCACCCTAGTTGTACTCAGAATATTGTTGCTTAATAATACAAACCCTCAGATATGTTGCACCGGTTTTCCTGCATTGGATTTTTCTGGGGACATTAGTCCAAAAATAAGTGTGTCCTTTGTGTGATTGTCTCATTTATTTTTTTAGTACTTGATATGTTTATTGGTGTAGGCTGCTTAGTGTTTGCATTAATATTTACTGAATAAATCTGTAAATAACTTGTTAAATGAAAATACAAGTGGGTAATTCAAATCAATTAATTGAAGTAGGGTTTCTGTATGGTTAGATTCAGGAATTTTCACAGTGCTCACCAATTTCGGTGACATTGTTAATCCCATATGTGTATCACTCTTTTTTTTGTCTATTCTGTAGGCGGGGTCTCCTCTCTCTCTATCTACAATAGTCACTCAAGGTTTCTATCTCTTGTAATTTATGTCTCTTTAATCTCCAATCATGTTCAAGGCATGTCGCTCAAGCTATCTCCTTACTAGTGGGCTTGGGATGAATATGTTCATAGTATATATTGGTCATGGGGTATCTCCTTATGCGCACACTATATATTTAAGGTTTTTTTTTGTTTCATTTGTTTTATATTTGTTTTAGTTTTTTTGTTTACTATTTTCCAGTTAAGGTGTTAGGCATTATAGTGTCTTCATAATCAAAATGACTAGGGTTTAGAGTGTATAGTGGTGTTAGTGTGTTAGGAGACAATTGTTCCAAGGGTCGTCTTACATTTATGTATTTTATTTTTTAAATTTGGTTCACGTACGCCAGATATCGGTGGCTGCTACATCCATTGAAATATCCGAGCAAGTTCATCTGAAGGGATCACTTCCAGTCGGATCATTAACAGAGCCTAACCCCAAGATCGAGGAGAATTGACCTTGTGACCTCCCATTAGAAAGGTTCTTTTAACGATGTGAATTCAACCAATTTTTAATATTCCTAATTAGCCCAAGCTAATAGGAATATTTCATTTTGTTTTGATTTTTTTAATTGATGAATAAAATGTAAAGGAGGACATGGAAACTCCTAAAAACATCAAAATAAATCAATGCCCAATGTGAATAGAGGAAAATCAGGGTTGTCTCAATAAAATACCTTTTTATGTGAACAAGGATTGAGGAGATTGACTAGGTCAACAAGACCAAATCACAGCACTGTCCAGATGCATTGAACCTCCTTGTTGATCAGCGCAGTTTTGGATGGAGGATCTTTATGTGAAAGGAGATAGAGTTTTGAAGGTGGTTTAGGATTTCTGAAGCTCTCATCTTATAAAAGGAAGGGCAAGGCTCAAGAGAAGGTTGTTCATGATATTTGATTTTTATGTCTGTTTAGACAATTCGAGTTCTCTTGGTTGTTTAACAGAGACATGTGAGGATTTTCTGTTTAGGGATTCTCTCTCCTTCCACTGAGTAGCTCTTGGAGGGAATTTCACTTCTCTTCCACTATCAGGCATATGGCCAAGCTCCATATCCCTTAGACAACATAAATACTGTTGGGATTTACTTGTTTCAGTGAGCTGCAGCAAGTGGAGACTAGATCTACTCAGATCTAGATTATACTAGTGCCTCTTCTCAGTGAGTGAGTATTTTATCCTCCTGGAAGAGTGTATTAGTTGTTTGAGCTGAGTTTAAGATCTTTGCATGTGGCCAAGGAATTCTCCATCATCGACTACACAGTTTCCTGCAGAAACTGCATCCTTTTTTAGAGAGTTGCAGTAGCAGGGTTTGAGCCCTTGCTTGTGAGTTTATTCCTTGGAGGAAGGGCCAACCCTTCTCCCGGAAAAGCCTTGTATTGTATTCTTCTTCTGTACTTGTACATTCCAGCCATATGTATTCAGTGCTGCAGTAAAACTGCGTTTACCAGATCTATATCTGCATATCTGCACTTTTATACATTGTATCTCATGAAACCCCTTGCCGTGTTATTCTCTTTGATGTATAAAGGAGATGAATCTCCATTTTTCTCCATGATTTCATGTAATAAACTCCAGATCTGATATTCATGCCATATTCTAACTATAACCTTCAAAAAATCACGCTGTATGTGCTTCATTGAGTTAAGTCTTGGGGATATGGCCTTTTTGAGCTATATTGGGACTGGAAGATCTGTTTAACTTAGCTAGAGTCATTTTATTTTGCCGAAATTTGGTATGTGAGTCCCACATGACCTAAGCTAAAGGATCCCACCATCACTTTCCCTTATTTTTACGCAAATATCAGAAAATAACATTTTTAGGGATGAAATAACTGTTTTTCCCCACCTTTTGGATGATAGATCAAAATATAAGTTGTTTTTGTAGCTCCAAATGATGTATATGCATCTATTGCATATATTTTAAGTGTATTCCTCATTTCAAGACTATTATACATCTTATTTATTGCTGAATCCCTGTTTTGGGATATTACACAATTGAACTAACCCTCGGGGCTATCGTCTGTTTATGTTAGTAATAGTTGATTTTCAATGATTAAGATTATATGAATTGAATTAAAAAATCATCAAACGTCTGTGATGTTAGTTCGACAAAAAATTGTGATATAGTAATGTTAGTAATGTATTTAAAGCGATATTAAATAATAAAAAAATGATTTCACACTTTCTTTTTTAATACTAGATTTCAACATTAAAAAGGATTTTTCATCAAATGTCTATTTAAACATTGAGTTTTGGGCCCAAATGTTGTGGTAAGTGTTTTCAAATTACAAAAAGGAATAACCTCATTTTCAAGTCATACAATAATCCCTCTCCAGAAACATCTCATAGTTTAGCAGATATTAAATAAGTAATTGGAATTCTACTCTTCGAAATGGAATTTTACATATTGAAATAATGATTTCTCGATCCTAAGTGTGAATATGTGGTTACTAAGAGTTTGAATTTTTCTTTGTAATTGAACCAAGAGGTTCATTCTATAATTCAGTATAAGGGTGATGTGTAACTTCATCCATCTTCATTTTGGAGTTGACATGTGTTTCTTAAAAAAATACTTCAAATGTAAAACATTGCTGGCTACAATAAAAACATAAATGCTTATACATATTTGGTTAGTTTTAACCAAAAGCATTATAAAACATTAATAATAGCATTCTCATTGTGCTCACTTGGTTGATTGATATTCTATTTTTACTCTTCCATAATAAATAAAATATTTTAATGTCTATATTAAATAATATAATTTTGTATAAATTTATAAAGACAAAGTAATTAAAATTAACTTAAAAAAAACTTTGATTTCTGTTATAAATATTTCAATATAGAATTTCAATAAATTGTTTTAATATACATAGTCACTAATATATTTCTTTCTTTTATATATATATATATATATATATATATATATATATATATATATAAGAGCCTTAGTAAAACATTTCAATGCTTAAAAATAAACAATAATTAAAGGTAAAGTCATTTAGTTACTTTTTAATAAGAGGAAAATGTGTAACTCACTCAATTTTTAATATAAAATATTATTAATAATAAATTATTCAAAAATACAATTTGAACAACTAAAATATATACATGGTCCATTGATTAGAAACTAAATTGGGGGAAAATTTTTCTAAAAAATGAAAGTGCTCAGAATCGCTCAAAACCAGAACGACTACGAAGTGCTTGTCGCCCTGAATCTGACACACTTCGTTTCATCAAAAACTGACTCCGTATGAGAAAGTTAGAGCTTGGTGTCTGCTTTGCCAAACATGCGAATTTAAAAAAAAAAAGTCAAACAGGGTCAAAGGGTTCAATTTTTGGTCAAAATAGGTTTTTCTCCAGCCAGTGGTGTGTTGACACTTGTCAGATTGTGGTTGGGCTGAATTTTTGGGCTACATGTCAAATTTTTGTTGGTGTGGGTCAGACAAATGAGGTTACAACAAGTGGCAAGCTCGGAGGCCACCACGTGCGCCTCCAAGGTCGAAAAGCTATATAAATTGTTGGTCAAAATTTTATGGAGGCGTTGGGGTTCTACCCACAACTTTCCCACTGTCAGCACTAAGACCTACCAATTTCACTACACATTAGTTCTTGTAAGACTATGTTGTCAGCATATATTTAATAGAAACCAAATGTTATGGCGAAGGAAAAGAGGGGCCAACCCCGAAGGGCCAGCCCCGGTCCATAGGACCACCGCTCACGATTACCTACAAAGCCCCAAAAAATGTGCAGAGGATTAAAACTAAACCCACTTTATTAACCTTAAGCACGTTTTGATTAGCGCTAAACCAAATCTTAAATGTGGATTAAATTAAGCGAGATTAATGCCTTAACTATGCTTAATTAGCGCTAACCTCCACTTAGCAGTTAATTAGTGGACCTATGAAAATGGTGGAACTTCCAGTTTTAACTGCAATTAGCTAGTTTAGTGGAGCAGTTAATGGGAAAAATTGAAAGAGGCATAACTTTTTCCTAGAGAGTCAGAATTCGACTCAGTTAGATCCAAAATATGGGTATTGGGGGTGTTCCAAAGCCATTGGAGCAGGTTCGAGAGCCATCAGAGCTCAAGAAATGAATGTAATTAAACATTTGATCAAATAATCAAAGGGGCCAAGCCATTGAAGCTGGACCAAGGAGACATAGCCCAAGAGGGTAATGTGTGTTGTGTGGCGATTATTTCGTGCAATTTATTTTGTTGTTTATGTGTTTTTAAAGCTAATTTACTTCATGAATTTCTCATAAAAGACACACAAATTTGACACATCATCCTCTCATAAACTTGCTATTTGATACAATCCTTAAGAAATTTTCTTTTATACTGATGAGGAAGCTAGCACAACAAAACTAGTTTGTCCATATTCAAATTAGGTTGGTATCAGAGCACAATTTAGCTCATTCTAGCCCAAGTTTATCTTAGGGTTTTCCAAGGTTATCTAGAAAATTAGCTATTGGTTTTGTATTTGTTCAAGGAGAATTTAACTGTGTGCAATTTTATATGTGTAAGATGAAGAGAGGATAAGGTCAATATTGAGGACCCAACTCTCAAATCAGAACAAAGAAGTTTTTTTTTATGAATTACAATTGTGAAGATGGCAGCTTCATTCAACACTGTTTCTAATCAATCTTCCTTAGCAATACTCTTTGATGAAGAGATGTTTCATAAGCTCTTCATCATGAGAGATATGATACAAGATATAGTTGAAGAGAGGAAGGAGAGCAGTAGGCTTTAGGAGCAGTTGATGGCCATGAAGGAGGAGAAGCAAGAGCTTCTTGAAAATATGCATGAGATGGAGACTCAGCTCCATATTGCAAATGAATCCCTAGCAAATATTCATGAGATGGAGATTCAAATCCATTATGCCAAGGAAACCCTAGCCAAGTATGTGCATAAAAATGAGGTAAGAAAATCAAGTTTATCTTCAATTTCCTCTCAAGATGAATTTTTTCGTGTTTTTGAAAGACACACTAGAGGAATAGGGTCCAAATTGTTAAAAAAAAGGGCTATGAAGTTAAAGGGTTAGTCAAAAATACACAAGGAATTATAAACCCTATTGTTGTTGAGGGAAGTTCTAGGTACATGGGTCTAGGTTTTGGTGAACAAGATGATGTAGAGCACTAAAAAACTATGGATAATTTTGGAAATGTTTCAAGAAACATATTCACTACCTCAAGATTGTGTCAGTGGAGAATACAACAGGTTTACACCCATTGTTGAAGAGATTTATTTTAGCCATGCAATTAGTGGTTATGGACAACAACAAGATGGAGAATGCTCCAAACCCAAGGAGACACATGAAGGTGTTCCAAGAAATACTTTCATTACATGTTCATTACCCCAAGCTTGTGAAGTTTGTGTTCATGAGGAATGAAAAAATTTTACACCCACTTTGCAAGAAGATGCTCATAAGCATGCAACTATTGGAAATGGAAAACAAGAGGATGTTGATGTTGAGATTCAACAATAATATTTAGCACCCATGCCTAGTGCATTAAGAACTTGGTTGCATTTAGCACCTGGTTGCATTAAGCACCCAAACTAAGGTGGGGCCACAATGCTATTTTTGGATGCATGTCTATTTTTATTATTCCTTAATTTAGATGGACATTAAACTGTAATATATTCTCAATGTGGAATTGAATGAGTTAACTGAAAGTGATAAATTCAGTTAGCCAGTGGATTTTGAGTTAGAGGTTGGTTGGCGGGACATGGAGAGTAATTCTAGTTGTAACAGATTTCAAAGTGCAGTGGTGAATGCGTTGGCACAATTTGTAAACAATTTAACTCAGTTGTGCTAGTTGTAACTAAAGATACACTAGTGAGAGATCTAGTGAATTAAATATTAATTAATTCTCAATCAGTGATCTCACATGCACCTGAGGATTTACTATTATTAGCTGCATGCATGTCAGATCCAGTGGAGACCCAGTTGAGTTCTAGGTGAAAGGGAGGTTGAATATCAGTTGTAGGACTATCTGCTTGCACACATGCAGAAAAACACCCATTGGAGTGCCCATGATACTTGCACAGTCAAGTCATGCAAGAATTCCTATCTTTTAGGGATCTTTACCATCAGGGATTGCGCAAGAAAGAACGACTGTCTGGAGGCTTAGAATTGGTTGTGTTGGTCCATTTTGCATATGACATTGTGATAAAATTAGCTGATGTACTGAGGGCTCTTGTGAGAATATTTTTGCATGTAATTGTTTCATAATCCATGCTTAATATAAAATAGAAGATATTAGGGTTTTTAGTTGTAAGATTTCCCCGGTAAATTATTTGTGTTGTGTGTGATTGATCTTTCTTCATGTTCATGTGATTAATGATTGTGTTTTTAATTCTGCAAAATATTTGTAGAAGCGATTCAGTATTTAACTTTAGTACATTGTTAGATCGGGTGAATCCAGGATATACATGCTTGTTGTATAATTTCTACATGGTATCAGAGCACAAGAAATTGCAGAAGTACTGAAATAGGAGCTAAGTTTGTGATTGGAAATAATTCTAATTTGCAGAAATAATTTCTTGGTGCTACAACTGATTCAAGATCGAAATGGCTTTCAATGTCTAGAGGTTAGAGTATGCACTCGAGGGCAACTAAAACTACATTGCTTGGAAGGATAGGATGGAGGCAGTACTCGAAGATAGTGGCTTGAAGGAATTCATTGACAAAGATGTTCCTAAGACAGATGTTGTAGATGCTGCCAACCTTGATGAATGTCAAAAGAAAGTGGCAAAGGCGAGAAGGATCATGTTGGAGGGAGTACGAGACCAAAATGTCTCAAGCCTCCATGGAAAAGACACACCATATGCTATGTGGAAGGCTTTGACGGATCTATTCCATAGCAACAGCAACCATAGGAAATTGACACAAAGATAAACTCAGGAAGATCAAGATGGAAAAGGGTGACACCATTCCAAAATATCTCATGAATTTTGTCCAATGTCGGGATGAACTGGTGAGTGTGGGAATAACAGTATTTGATTATTATTTGGTGAGCTTGGCTCTCCTAGGATTTCCTAAGAGTTGGCACAGTTATCAAGACTCTGTCAACGTAAAGGAAAAATTTTCAGATTGGGAACGACAGTAGTCGGATTTGGTGCAGGAGGAGTTCAGACGGAACACCAGAGATGGATATTTATCTAAGAATGAGGATGAAGAGGATTTTTCTTTGGCTGCAGAGGCGAGGAAGGGGAAGGGGAATAAATTCCCTTCAAAATCTGAGTCCAAAGGAAAGAAGTAGGACATGTCCAAGGCGAAGTGTTTTCACTGTCACGAACATGGGCATTTTGCTACTAACTGTCCACAAAAGAAGAAGAACAAGAAGGGTGTTGGATCTACAGCTGGTGAGGCCCTTGCCTTGAAATTTGAGCTTTAATTCTCATTGATCGCATGCATGGTGTCGAGTGCATTGGGATCTATGTGGTATTTGGATAGTGGTGCTTCCTTTCACATGACGGGATATAAGGAACTTTTCAGTGACTTGGAGGAGAAATATCTCCAGATGCATATTGAGATGGGCGATGATGGACGATACAGTGCTACTGAGATTGGTACCATTACCTTTCATAGGGAGTCATGTAAACCATTTCAATTAAAATATGTAATGCATGTACCAGGTCTGAAGAAAAATTTGGTCTCAGTCACAAAGTTGGAGGACAGAGGCTATGACATTGTTTTTAGTGATGGAAAATATTTCCTGCGACATAAAAAAATGGGTCAAGCCAAGATTATAGGGATTCGAGTTACGAATCTCTACAAGTTGGAGGTAGATGTATGCGCTTCCATGATGGGTAAGGCGGAAAAAGTGGTGAGCCGAGATGAGGGCGGATTATGGCACATGAGATTGGGCCATCTTCATCATGGAGCCTTGAAATTCATACAACAAATTTCTACTAGACTTCCAATGGGAACACTTGCTTAGTTAGATCCATGCAAGGGTTGCACCATGGGGAAGTATGTAAATTCCACCTTTCATGAGAAGGAGAACCAAGCTCAGGGATCCTTGAGAAAGTTCACATAGACGTGTGTGGACCATTCTCGGTTGCTTCAACAACAAAACATTACTATGTAATCTTTGTTAATGAATTTTCTCATAAATGCTGGATCTTCTTCATGTAGAAGAAAGATCAAACATTCTCTAATTTCTATGAGTTTAAGGCATTGGTGGAGAAAGAGTCGGCGAAGCAAGTGAAGGCTCTTAGGAGCGATAATGGTGGAGAATACATCTCTAACAAATTCAAAAACTTATGTAACAAAGAAGGAATTCGGAGAGAATTCATAGCGCTACATAACCCACAACAAAATGGGGTCATGGAGAGGAAGAATAGATCGATCGTGGGTGCAAAACAAGCGATGTTGCATGATCAGGGCCTACCAATGCATTTGTGGGTAGAAGCATGCAACACTACGGTTTATGTGAAAAATCATTGTCCTCATAGAGTACTTGGCATGAGTACACTTGAAGAGGCTTTCAGTGGTAAGTGGTGAGCCCTGGTATTACACCAAGAGTGCTGCAACTCCCAGGGGCTGCCCTACTTTACTTTATCAACCCGAGTTTTGTACAAAATTTGAGGTGACAATTCAATATACACAGCAGATGCATTCTGTTCATGTCATCCTCTTCTGCTTTACGAAAGGGTGCTATTTCTATGGGTTCTAAGTGAAGTCTGTCACACTTCAATGAAACTAAACTAAATTTTGGAAAGGAAACGACAGACGGAAACTAAATTACATTGCATAAGAGAAATGGTAGGAATGACACTAATTTAAGTTGCAGAAAAGGAAATGACTGAAAAGAAACTAAGCTATATTGCTGAAAAGGAATGGCAGGAATGAAACTAGTTCTAAACCACACTTAACTTATCCTATGATCTATCTACCATGCTACCATGCTTCTAACCATGCAACTATTCATGATCTAACTAAACTTTAAAAGGTGTTGCTTTTAGTTTGGGGAAAAAAGGGCTAAAAGAGGCTAATGGAGGGCTTAACACATGAAACAAGGCTTAGAAGTGGAAAGAGGGGGTGTAAACCTTATAAAACCTGATTATAGGGTAGAAAAGGCTTTTGGAGTGGAATGTTTTGAAAAGTGCAATGGCGGGGAAGCGGGAGTACAGTTAGGGAGCGAAGTGCGAATTGCGAAAAGGTAAAATCTGCGAAGTGCGAAGTGCGACGGAGTAAACATTGCGATGTATGAAATGAAATATCGCAATCGACGGAAAGAGAGGTACATATTAAAGAAAACCACTAAACGATGCGAAGTGCGAAATGTGACAGAGATAAAGTGGCGAAATATGATGAGGTAAATGTTGCGAACTGTGAATTGCGATGTGGTAAATGTTGCAGAGCGCGATATGTGATATCGCAATATCGCGATACCCAAAAAAAGCGGTAAGTGTTAACGGAACCAAATAAAAAGTGTAGGATGCGATTTGCGATAAGGTAAAAACTGCGAGATGCGATTGCGATAGGGATGACGTGGTGGTGGGACCAGAGGCAGAGTGCGATCGCAATATCGCAATTGGCATTTGGAGCCGGTAAGTCTTAAGGAAAAAGGGAAAATTCACGATTTGCAATCTACAAAGTACGGTAGCGGGGATTTCAATAAGGAAAGGCAGAAGAAAAGTTTCAATGAATTTTTAGGCATTTAGCATTAAAGTAGTTAGGACAAATAAAAATAAAGGAATAAGGTGGGTTGAATGGTTTTAAGTGTTTTTATGAATCAAAAGGTGGGCACGGTAGCTGCGATGAGAGAAAAAAAGGAATGGAGGTGTAAAGGCAAGTTTCGGGAGCGTAACACAGAAATGGAAGGAAGATAGAAGATGAAGTGGGAAGTGTTGGAAAACTTCTCCTGATCTATGCCTCCTGTACCTGCAATCAACCTGCCTATTTATGCAAGAAAGGCATACAATATGTTCATGAAAATACAGGCATTGATCTAATTTATTTACAAGAAATCCTAAGCGAGAAAGAATTTTTGGTATGTGGGAAAAGTTCTACCCTCCTCGAGCTCTATTGAAAGAGTTGAGAGGGTAAGGTTGGCCTCACAACGTTATGGAGTTTATCAACTACTCTACCACTCGGTAAGTAGATTAAATCTACAACAAAATATAATGGGAAGCAAACTAAAACATCAATAAAAATACCAACAAACTAGCTAAATACTCAGAACAAAAACTATCTAAATGACATGAAAGAAAATCATGAAACAATAGAGGATCTGAGGAACATGGGTTTGGACCAAAACCACTAGCCCAACTCTCTAGAACTAGATTAATAAAATAACATCTGACTACTCATTGCATTACAAAAAATACAGTCTTATTACATCCTAAAGGTCTTAAACAAAAAAATCCTAAAAGAATGGAAAATGAATGGCATGGGATGGAATGGAATCGAAGAATGGAATGGAAGTCGACCCACTGGCTAACTAACTACTCCTTCCTAGCTCTAGCTCTGCTTCATTTATTCTACAGGGCAACTACCAACAAATCCCTTAGAAATGGTGATTGAGTCCTCTTGACTCCCAGTAAACATAGATTGAGTGCTCTTCGTCTTCAGTTGCTTGGCTACCTCTTGGAATTCGAATTTCTGGAGACTCCAAGTGAAGTATGGTTGGAGTTCACTTGGTCTTGAGTTGCTTGGCTGCCTTTGAGAGTTAAGGAGGGTGGACAACCCCCTTGAATCTCTCCAAGATTTTTCTCTAATTCCTGATATTGTGCTCGTTTATTCTTCAATCTTGATCTTCCAGTGGCAGGGAGCAAGTCCCTAAATCATCTCCTTCTCCAAATCTGTATAATCTGCCAAATATTCTCACAATATTCTACAAAAATAACCAATATTAGGAAAAAATATGCAACTACCTTTAATCCTTCCTAAGAACATATTAAAGCATAAGAAAACATTATTAAGTGCAGAAGGAGATATTTAATATATATATTCAAGTGCATAAGGAAGGTAGATGGGCTTAAGAAAGGTTAGGTGGGCCTTATTTTATGTCTAATTTAGAGGCCCATCATCACCCCCTACTGAAACTGTTGCTCATCCTCTGAGCAACCTATTCATCCTGCATGCTGGCTTATTTCATTTTTTGTTTATTGGCCAATGCACTACTCCTACTGCTAATCTTCTTGTTATTCTTCTTGTATTTATTTTCATAGGTGCTTCATGGAGGTCCTCAAATGCCTTAAGCAATTATGTTTTGCATGCCAAGAGGTGGTGGATCCACCTTTTATTTGATTTTTTTTTCTCTTTCCTTTTTTCTTTTTATTTCTTTATTTATTTTTATTGCATGCAAAGTAAACTCACGATCCTTTTTTTTTTTTAACTGAGTTCACCCTTGGTTATCCCTTAGCACTCCTTGTCTTCTATTACAATGAACTTCTTACTTCCAACTTTCTCAAGTCCTTTTTATTTTTTCTTGTTCCTCTTCTTGGTGGAAAAAGTGAGGCTAGTTGCTAGATAAGGCTGAGGTTTCTTTGCTATTGATTTTGGGCTATATAAAAAACTTTCCTTCTCACAATTTTTAATGTTTTATTAAGCTAAAATAGATTCGAAGAAAGGGTTAGATGATTGCATACTTGAGCCTTACCATTGATTTGTTTTTGCATGTGATATTGAAGCTGCTGATATGGTTGTTGAAGTTGTCTTTGGTGGTTCTGAAGCTGCATTTGAGAATCTTCTTGAGGTCCTTTTGGAGCTTCTGAGCACAGGAGGAGGAAGTCCAAGTTTCAATACCTTTAACCATGGTTTTGACTGAATTTTATTTTTTTGCCAACTTGTTGTTTTCTGCTTGCAAAGGTTGGAGAGCACCTACATTCACTAGAGAGAGATACATGGAGAAATGTCATTTTTTAATTTTATTTTGAAGGCCTACTAGTTGCCTCAATGAGGTTTTCAACTAGAAGGTCTGCCTAAGCGCCTCAAAGGAGGTTTTCACCTAGGATATTTTATATTCCTCTTTTTTTTTCTTTTCTTTTTTCAACCCAATGATCGCCTCATGGAGGTTTTCAATTAGTGAGCCAATCTCAGACGCCTCAAAGAGGTTTTCACATGAGATTTTATTATTTTTCCCTTTTTTCTTTTTTTTTCTTTTTTCACTTTCCTACTCTACTTGAAAAAAAAAAAAAAATTTCAAGTATAGGAATACATCCAATGGAGCCATGTACACATCAATATGATAGATAAAATCATGTGCACACTTGGAATACATTCTTTTACATATACCTGAATATGAGAGATGAATTTCTCTGACTGGGATTGTATCAAGTACTCTTGGAGAAGAGTGAGTTGCTGCAACTTAATGGATGTTTGGAACCATATGTAATATAGTTGTGATGCCCCTGGTCCACTTGCGAAGTTGGATCACCTTGGATGTCCAGTTCTCTTATGACATTCAAATCTTCCTCTTTTTTCTGATTGTTCTCTTGAACACATGGAGGAAATGTTGGTAAACATGAGGAAAATTTCTCAACATCTGATTCTGATGTCAGCTCTTTATCAAGTGCATCCCTTGATCTTTTGATCTCCTTATTTGGATCGTCATATTCTTGATGTTGTCCTTCAATGGCATTGAGAAAATATATTATTTTCAATACCTTTCTTGAACTAAGATGCAGACCATTTAGATCAAGAGGATACGTTTGGTAGTGTTGTACCTCATCAGTGTAAGTGGGTTGAGATACTTCATGGTGTGGGTTTGGAAATGGTAGTACAGGTAGTTGAGTGGGGGTGGATATATGAGATGGATGTGGTTGAGTTTGTGGTTGTGGTGGAGGTGGATGGTAGGGATGGCATGGAGTTGGGTGTGGAGGATATTGAGGGAAATATTGAGGATGTTGAGGATTTTCCCAATAAGGACCTTTCCAACCATGTTGCCAAGATTGGTTTTGGGGTTAAGATGGCCGAGGTTGCCAAGGAGGGAGTGTGTCCCAATTAGTTTGATATGGATGTGAATAATATTGAAATTGTGAAGTGGGTCTTTCCATCATATCAATTTGACTAGGCTGCCAGGGTCTCCTTGGAGCTACATAACATAGCTTCTTTGGCGATTTCCTTGCTCCATTGTCTTCCTGGTAAAATTCTTTAAACATGGGGAATGATGAAAAACATTTAGTAGCATATGATTCTGCATGGATAACAAAAATATCAGGATATTCTTTTTGCTCATTTTGCATTCTTAACATTTCTACTTGTTCACTTAGATTGATAAGGATTTCTGTTTTAAAGTTTTCAAGCAAATTGCCAAGTTCATCTTGCCTTACCAATGTTGATGCTGAATTACTTACTCTTTCCCTTCCACTTGATATGCGCTTTCATGTTTCACAAATTTCTTCAAAATAAAATTGATATACATCTCCTTTACTCATGATATTAAGGAGATCAATCCACTCATCCCTAATTGTTCTAGGTAAGAGGGTTTTTAGTGTTTCAAATCCTAAATGATGCATTTTTTCCCTCTTAACATTATACATGAACCTTTCTATTATATCCTCAAGGCTCTCATATTCTTCTTGGTTCATTCTAAAAATCTCTTCTCTAAGATCAAGATCTTTGTATTTTTCTAGAAATATCTTTTGCATATCATTCCATGATCTTATTGAATTAGTACCTAGACTCGTGAACCATTTAAGAGCTTTATCCTTCAATGTTGCAGGAAACAATCTCAGTTTTTGAGTGTGTGATAAGTAGCCATAACACCTACAAAGTATCTCAAATTCAAAGAGAAATGTTTCTGGATCCTCTGTCCTCATACCATGGAAGTTGGAAAGGAAATATGGAGGGATGTTCTTCATAGGTACACTGATGTCCATACCTTGAATGGGAAACCCAATAAGATCTTCTTCATTGTCATAATATCCATCCATATCTTCTTCCTTCAAAAGTGTATGGTGATGTGGTTCTTACTACACCACGTGGTCAAGTGGGGGGGTTGGTATTGGAGAAGTATTTTAAAAAAAAAGAGATTTTGAGTATCCCTACTCCTATGAGGCATGAAAATCAGTTTTTTTTTGTATTTTTCAATCTTTCGGAAACAACATGAAAAGGAAAGAAGAAAATAATTCTAAAACATAATCAAAGCATCTACTAGACACCTCCCCGACAACGACGCCAAAAACGGTGAGCCCTGGTATTGCACCAAGAGTGCTGCAACTCCCAAGGGTTGCCCTACTTTACTTTATCAAATCGGGGTTCGTACAAACTTTGAGGTGACAGTGCTATATACACAGCAGATTCATTATGTTCATGTCATCCTCTTCCGCTTTACAAAAGGGTGCTATTTCTACGGGTTCTCAGTGAATTCTGTCACACTTAAATGAAACTAAACTAAATTGCAAAAGGGAAACAACAGAAGGAAACTAAATTACATGGCAGAAAATAAATGAGAGGAATGAAACTAATTTAAGTTGTAGAAAAGGAAATGACTAAAAAGAAACTAAGCTATATTGCTAAAAAGGAATGGCAGGTATGAAAATAGTTCTAATCCACACTTAACTTATCCTATGATCTATCTACCATGCTACCATGCTTCTAACCATGCAACTATTCATGATCTAAATAAACTTTAAAAGGTGTTTCTTGCAGTTTGTGGAAAAAAGGGCTAAAAGAGGCTAATGGAGGGCTTAACACATGAAACGAGGCTTAGAAGTGGAAAGAGGGGGTGTAAACCTTATAAAACTTGTAGAAATTAGCTGAATAAATCACTTATTCAATGAAGATTAACCCGATCATACATCAATTTCGAATTGCATGCATAACACATAACCTTCTTCTACAATTAATTGTCACATGCGGAAATAACATAAGCAATCTCACATCAAATCAATCACACATTAACTCAGTATGTATGGGGAAAGCCTATAGCTGAAAACCCCGCAGCTATTGTGTATATTATAATGGAGAAATCATGTAACCAACAAATTACAATACTCCTCACAAGTACTCAGTACTTTCTCATAAAGTCACACACAATCTAACTCAGTTTTGAACAAGTCTCGGGTTCAAAACTCACTGCTGACTGCCTTGCCTCTATTGCGCAATCATGGCCTGTATATGAAGAGGTTCAAGGTTCGAATCCCCTTGCCTTGACTGTGCAATTGTCATGGACAATTCCTCCAAGTGTAATGCAAAACTCATGCAAAACAAATCTCCAACTGATAGCTTTACTCACCCTTTCATCTACCTCTTCCACTGGTCTCCACTGAACTGATCATGCACTGTAGTGAAATGGAGTGTTCTTGAGTTGACTAATGAGTTAATATTTAGTAAATTAAATATTATTTAATTTACTCCACTCATATCTAGTTGATTAGTTAGTTAACTAATCCCAACTAGTTCAACTAAAACAAACAGAACACAACTAATGTATCTCTGTCCCGTTAACTCCTCCAAAACTCCTGCCACTGAAGTCTAACTGAAGCCAACCATGCAAGATGCCATCAAACCCTAGGAACCACGTGATTCCTTGTGTCAGTTGCATGAGCCACCTCCATGACTCAAACCGAAGTGCGCCAAGAGAGTAAACTGCTGTTTATAGTCAAAATATTATTAAGGGTAAATAATATTTGACTTCCATATTTTTAGGAGATCAGTCTAAAAATAGCCTGGGTCCTATAAAATAGGGTCTCATCTATTTTTACCAACATGTCGCATACTTTAAGAATCTCCAAGTAGAATTCCCAAATTATGCTCCGTATGTCTAAAAATAGACATAGTCTAAAAATAGACTTTGCGCTAAAAATAGCCTGCGGGCCCACTTGGTGAAGGCGACTTCATTTCACCAAGCTCCATCATCTTGCTGCATTTTCAACACTCCCTCTCAGCAAGATATGGATTATCCGCAATCCCTATCCTGCCTCTGTGGAATTCGAACTTGCTCCTGGTGAGCGCCTTCGTCAGGATGTCGGCATCCTGATCCTCCGTGGGAACATATGAAAGCATCATGATCCTCCGCCGAACACAATCTCTGATGTGATGATACCGATGCCTGAAACACTGCTGTCTCAACTCATCCTCCTGTCTGTACCATGAACCATATCCCGATGTGCCTCTGATATAGTGCAATACATGCTTGTCCGCCTTCCAAAAGAGCTTGGTAGGCTTAACCATAGCTTGCGAAAGCTGGTTAACTGCATAGCATATATCGGGTCGAGTATTGACCAGATACATCAACGACCCCACCAACCGTCGATAGACAGTGGCATCCACTACCTCCTCCGAAGTAGCATCTCCCTTCCTCCATCCACCAGGAAGAGGGGTATCAACAGGCTTGCAGCCTTGCATGTTGAACCACTCCAGAATCTCCCGGGCATACTTGCCCTGAGAAACAAACAGTCCTCCACTGCGCTGCCAAATCTCCAATCCCAGGAAATAATGAAGGATGCCCAGGTCCTTCATCTCAAACTCTCGTGCAAGATCATCCTTGCATGAAAGAATCAACTGCTCATCGCCAGTAAAAATCAGATCATCTACATACAGTACGATGATCAACAGCTTCCCCTCCACCACAATCTGGTACAGGTTTGGATCCGCCTCACTCTTGGAGAATCCAAGCCCGGTGAAGTAGCCGTCTATCCGAGTGTACCAAGCACGAGGTGCTTGCTTCAGCCCGTACAGTGCTCTCTTGAGTCGGCACACATGCGACTCACTGCTGAAGATCTCAAAACCTTCAGGCTGCTCTATGTACACCTCCTCCTCAATAACTCCATTGAGGAACGCAGTCTTCACATCCATCCGATGAATGTGCCACCCCATCTGCGCTGAGAGAGCAAGGATCGTCCGTATGGAAGAGTACCTTGCGACAGGTGCAAAAGTCTCCTCATAGTCAATCCCCTCGATCTGTGAGAAGCCACGGGCGACAAATCTCGCCTTGTACTTCTCCACACTCCCGTCAGCCGCTTGCTTCACCTTGTAGATCCATCGCGAACCTACAAATGATTTCCCAACCGGTCTTGGGACAATCTCCCATGCACTGTTCCTGATGATCGAATCATATTCTTCGATCATGGCATCAACCCATGCGGGTTCCTCCACAGCTTCCTCAAAAGAGGATGGCTCTCTCACAACACATTGACTCATAAGAGCCATGTATCCAGTGTACCGATCCGGTGACTGTCTCTGTCTGCGCTGTGCTGTAGGTGGTCCTACAACCTTCTCTGCATCCCGAGCCAGTCGCTCAGCTTCTGCAGTGCGCATGCGCCCTCTGATGGTTGGCGCTGCCTGGGTGGTTTCTTCCACCTCCTGAACCTCCTCTTGTGGCTGATCCACATCCGGAAGCTCCTCCTTAGGAACTAACAGCTCCTCATCTGCATGCAAGTGTAGCTCCCTCTCAAGCGAACACCGCATGGCTTTCTCCTCCTGAAATTTTATATCCCGTCGCACAACAGTCTTTCGACTGTCTGACAAATACACCCTATAGTTGTGAGGTGTATCAGTGTACCCCAAAAATATTCCAACCTCAGCAGTTGGATCCATCTTCCTTCTTGCATCCTTCGTCACATGCATGTAGACAGGAGAACCAAAAATCCGCAAATGGGAAATATCAGGCCTCTTGCCAGAATAAGCCTCCTCCGGTGTACTCATGCCAAGAACCTTGTGAGGACAACGGTTTTGCACATACACTGATGTATTGCATGCCTCAGCCCACAAGTGAAGGGGTAGGCCCTGATCATGCAACATCGCCCGTGCAGCACCCACGATCGTTCTGTTCTTCTGCTCAGCCACCCCGTTCTGCCGTGGGTTATGGGGTGTGATGAGCTCTCTTCGAATCCCTTCTGCGCTGCAGAACTCCTTGAATTCAGCCGAGATGAATTCACCACCGTTATGAGCAATCACCTTCTTCCCCGACTCCTTCTCGACCAGTGCTTTAAACTCACAGAACTTTGCGAATGTATCGCTCTTCTTCGACATGAAGAAGATCCAGCACTTTCGAGAGAAATCATCAACAAAGATCACATAATACCTGTGCTTTGCTGTCGAAGCAACAGAGAAAGGACCACACACGTCGGTGTGAACTCTCTCAAGGATCGTCGTGGCGCGACTATCCTTCTCGTGAAAGGTGGCTTTCACATACTTCCCTAAAGTACACCCCTTGCACTGATCTGACTGCGCAAGGGTGCCCTTAGGAAGTCCAGTAGAAATCTGCTGCAGAATCTTCAAAGCTCCATGGTGAAGATGGCCCACTCTCCTGTGCCATAGTTCGCCCTCATCATCCCGGCTCACCACATCTCCCGCCTTGCATGCCATAGCTGCGCAGTCATCTACCTGCAACTGATAAAGGTTCTGAGTTCGAACCCCTATCTTCCGGGTCTCTCCAGTAGTCTTACTGCGCAGGAAGGCTTTTCCTTCGCCGAAGACCACATCATACCCCTTATCCTCCAACATCGCTACTGAAATCAGGTTCTTCTTCAATCCAGGTACATGCATGACATCCTTTAAGACAAAGGGTTTACCAGACTCCCTCTGAAAGGATACGGTACCGATACCAGTCGCACTGTATCTACCGTCATCGCCGATCTCGATGTGCATACCCAAATCCTTGTCCTCCAGATCTGAGAACAACTCCCGATCTCCCGTCATATGAAATGACGCACCGCTGTCCAAGAACCACACCGATCCCATCACACTTGAAACCAAGCATGCAATCAGTGAAAAGTCAAGCTCGAACTGTGAAGCCAAAGCTTCTCCATCTGCAGATCTTCCCGCTTGCTTGTTCTTTTTCTTCTTTGGACAATTGGTAGCATAATGTCCGTGATCATGGCAGTGAAAACACTTCACTTTCGCCATATCCTGCTTCTTGCCCTTTGCACCAGAATGAGAGGTTTTCTTACTCTTCCCCTTCTTTGCTTTGGCCACCAAAGCGCAATTTTCTTCATCAGCTCCCTTTGATGAAGATCCATCTCGAGTAGTCCTCCTTATCTCCTCCTGCATGAGATCCGCCCAAAGGCGCTCCCATCCCGGCAGCTTCTCCCGACCATTGACACTATCTTGATATGAGTGCCAAGCCTTCGGAAGACCAAGGAGAGCCAGGTCGACCATATCCTCTTCATCGACAGTAACCCCCACACTTCCCAGTTCATCTCTGCATTGAGTGAACTTCGTGAGGTATTTAGCGATACTGTCGCCCTTCTCCATTTTGATGTTCCTGAGCTTATCTTTGAGCGCCAGCTTCCTTTGGTCACTCTTACTCTGGAATAGATCCGTCAAAGCTTTCCACATTAAATATGGAGTAGCCTTTCCATGCAGGCTGGATACAATATGATCCTTGACGCCCTCCAACAGGATCCTTCGACATTTCGCGATCTTCTTTTGCCATGCATCGACCAAAGCCGCATCAGTGGGCTTTGGGACATCCGCATCCACGAACTCCTTCAGACCATTATCTTCTAACACTGCTTCCATTCGATCCTTCCATGCAACATAGTTCGAATTGCCTTCAAGAGCATATTCGAGTCGCAAACCATTGAAAGAAGACATCTTTCAACACCGGCACCAAGAAGAACAACCTTCTGCAAAATTCGAATTCCAAACTCCAAGCTCTATCACTTCCGATCTATACTTGAAAACAAATTATTTCCAAATCAGAGATTGACTGCAAAGGGCATTCACCAGATCTTTCACCTTACAAAGAAGGATGAATATTCCGGAGGCTACCTGGCCCGCATGCAGACTCTGTCCGAGGAAATAAGTTTGCAATCACCGCAATAGACCTCGACAATTAACTTCGCTCCGATACCATGTAGAAATTAGCTGAATAAATCACTTATTCAATGAAGATTAACCCGATCATACATCAATTTCGAATTGCATGCATAACACATAACCTTCTTCTACAATTAATTGTCACATGCGGAAAATAACATAAGCAATCTCACATCAAATCAATCACACATTAACTCAGTATGTATGGGGAAAGCCTATAGCTGAAAACCCCGCAGCTATTGTGTATATTATAATGGAGAAATCATGTAACCAACAAAGTACAATACTCCTCACAAGTACTCAGTACTTTCTCATAAGGTCACACACAATCAAACTCAGTTTTGAACAAGTCTCGGGTTCAAAACTCACTGCTGACTGCCTTGCCTCTATTGCGCAATCATGGCCTGTATATGAAGAGATCCAAGGTTCGAATCCCCTTGGCTTGACTGCGCAATTGTCATGGACAATTCCTCCAAGTGTAATGCAAAACTCATGCAAAACCAATCTACCAACTGATAGCTTTACTCACCCTTTCATCTACCTCTTCCACTGGTCTCCACTGAACTGATCATGCACTGTAGTGAACTGGAGTGTTCTTGAGTTGACTAATGAGTTAATATTTAAATTAAATATTATTTAATTTACTCCACTCATATCTAGTTGATTAGTTAGTTAACTAATCCCAACTAGTTCAACTAAAACAAACATAACACAACTCCACTATCTGTCCCGTTAACTCCTCCAAAACTTCTGCCACTGAAGTCTAACTGAAGCCAACCATGCAAGATGCCATCAAACCCTAGGAACCACGTGATTCCTTGTGTCAGTTGCATGAGCCACCTCCATGACTCAAACTCAAGTGCGCCAAGAGAGTAAACTGCTGTTTATAGTCAAAATATTATTAAGGGTAAATAATATTTGACTTCCATATTTTTAGGAGATCAGTCTAAAAATAGTCTGGGTCCTAAAAAAATAGGGTCTCATCTATTTTTACCGACATGTCGCATACTTCAAGAATCTCCAAGTAGAATTCCCAAATTATGCTCCGTATGTCTAAAAATAGACATAGTCTAAAAATAGACTTTGCGCCAGAATTTGCCTGCGGGCCCACTTAGTGAAGGCGACTTCATTTCACTAAGCTCCATCATCTTGCTGCATTCTCAACAAAACTTGATTATAGTGCAGAAATGGCTTTTGGAGCAGACTGTTTTGAAAATTGCAATGGTGAAGAAGTGGGAGTATAGTTTGGGAGCGGGAGCGAAGTGCGAATTGCAAAAAGGTAAAATCTACGAAGTGCGAAGTGCGAATTGTGAAAAGGTAAAATCTACAAAGTGCAACGGAGTAAACATTTCGATGTGCAAACTGCGATATCGCAATTGATGGAAAGAGCGGTACGTATTAACGAAAACCACTAAACGATGCGAAGTGTGAAACGCTACAGAGATAAAGTGGTGAAATGCAATGAGGTAAAAGTTGTGAACTATGAATTGCGATGTGGTAAATGTTGCGGAGCGCAATATGCGATATCGCAACATCGCAATCGACAAAAAGAGCAGTAAGTGTTAACGAAACCAAATAAAAAGTGCGGGATGAGATTTGCGATAAGGTAAAAATTGCGGGATGCGATTGCGATAGGGATGATGTGGCAGTGGGACCAGAGGTGGAGTGCGATTGGAATATCGCAATCGGTGTTTGAAGGCGGTAATTCTTAAGGAAAAAGGGAAAATTCGTGATTTGCGATCTGCGAAGTACGGTAGCGGGGATTTCAATGAGGAAGGCGGAAGACGAGTTTTAATAGTTTTTTAGGTGTTTAGCATTAAAGTATCTGGGACAAATAAAAAGAAAGGAATAATATGAGATGAATGGTTTTAAGTGTTTTTATGAATCAAAAGGTGGGTGCGGTAGCTGCGATGAGAGAAAAAAAGAGAGGAATGGAAGCGTAAAGGCAACGTTCGGTAGTGTAACACAGAGATGGAAGGAAGATAGAAGATGAAGTGGGAAGTGCTGGAAAACCTCTCTTGGGCTATATTGCCCATACCTGCAATCAACCTGGCTATTTATGCAAGAAAGACAGACAATATGTTCATGAAAATACAGGCACTGATCTAATCTATTTCCAAGAAATCATAAGTGAGAAAGAATTTTTGGTCTGTGGGGAAAGTTCTACCCTCCTCGAGCTCTATTGACAGAGTTGAGAGGGGAAGGCTGGCCTCACAGCTTTATGGAGTTTATCAACTATTCTACCACTCGATAAGCAGATTAAATCTACAACAAAAGATAATGGGAAGAAAAATAAAACATCAATAAAAATACCAGCAAACTAGATAAATACTCAAAAGAAAAACTAGTTGAATGACATGAAATAAAAGCATGAAACAACAGAAGAGTTGAGGCACATGGGTTGGGCCCTAACCCATGAGCCCAAATCTCTGGAACTATATCAATAAAATAACATTTCACTACTCATTGCATTACAAAAAATATTGTCTTATTACATCTCGAAGGTCTTAAACAACAAAAGCCTAAGAGAATGGAAAATGAATGGCATGGGATGGCATGGAATTGAAGAATGGAATGGAAGTCGAATGGAATGGAAGTCATCCCACTGGCTAACTAACTACCCCTTCCTAGCTCGAGCTCTACCTTATTTATTGTACAGGGAAACTATCAACAACTCCCTTAGAAATGGTGATTAAGTCCTCTTGACTCCCAGTAAACATAGATCGAGTGCTCTTCATCTTGAGTTTCTTGGCTGCCTCTTGGAATTCAAATTTCTGGAGACTCCAAGTGAATTATGGCTGGAGTGAACTTGGTATTGATTTGCTTGGATGCCTTTGAGAGTTAAGGAGGGTGGACAACCCCTTTGAATCTCTCCAAGGTTTCTCCCTAATTTCCTGATATTTTGCTCATTTATTCTTCAATCTTGATCTTCCAGTGGTAGGGCGTAAGTCCCTAAATAATCTCCTTCTCCAAATCCATATAATCTGCCAAATATTCTCACAATATTCTACAAAAATAACCAATATTAGGCAAAAATATGCAACTACCTTTAAACCTTCCTAAGAACATATTAAAGCATAAGAAAACATTATTAAGTGTAGAAGGAGAGATTTAATATATATATATATATATATATATATATTCATGTGCATAAGGAAGGTAGATGGGCTTAAGAAAGGTTAGATGGGCCTTATTTTATGTCTAATTTAGAGGCCCATCAGCAAGAAACCTGATGTTTCACACTTTAAGATTTTTGGCTTATCTTTTTATGTGCATGTGACCAAGGACGCCAGGAAGAAGCAGGAACCGACTGCTCAGGTTGGGATTTTTGTGGGGTACACAGAAACACCCCATAATTATCGTGTGTATTTTCCAAACAACAGAATGACTGTTGTGCAACGGGATATAAAATTTGATGAGGGGAAAACCATGCGGTTGTCCCTTGAGAGGGAGCTGAACTTGCATGCAGAGGAGGAACTGCTAGTTCCAAAGGATGAGTCTCAAGATATGGATCAACCACATGAGGAGGTTCATGGAGTGGAGGAAATCACTCATGTAGATCCATCCATCAAAAATGGCATAAGGCGCACTACAGAAGCTGATAAGATGAGACTTGATGTTGCACAGAATGTAGGAGCTCCTACTTCATAGCGCGGACAGAGATAGTCTCCTGACCGATTTACTGGATACATGGCTCTTATGAGAAAATGTATTGTGACTGAACTATCTTCCTTTCAGGAAGTAGTGCAACAGCCTACTTGGGTTGATGCAATGGTGGAGGAGTATGACTCCATTGTCAAGAACAGTGCATGGGAGATAGTCCCAAGACTGGTCGACAAATCAATGATAGGTTCGAGATGGATCTACAAGGTAAAGCAAGCTGCTGATGGGAGTGTGGAGAAATACAAGGCTAGATTTGTGGCATGATTTCTCACAAATCGAGGGGATATATTATGATGAGACTTTTGCGCATGTCACAAGGTACTCTTCCATAATATCCATCCTTTCACTCTCAACGCAAATGGGCTGGCGCATTCATCAGATGGATGTGAAAATTGTGTTTCTCAATGGGATCATTGAGGAAGAGGTGTACATAGAGGAGCCTGAAGGTTTTGAGATCTTCAACAATGAGTCGCATGTGTGCATACTCAAAAGGTCGATGTATGGGCTAAAGCAAGCACCCCGTGCTTGGTACACTCAGATAGACAACTATTTCATCAGACTAGGATTCACCAAAAGTGAAGTAGATGAAAACTTGTACTAGATTGTGGTTGAGGGTAAGCTATTGATCATTGTTCTTTATGTTGATGATCTAATTTTGACTGGTGATGAGAAACTTATACACTCATGCAAGGAGGATCTTGCAAGGGAGTTTGAAATGAAGGATATGGGCCTACTTCATTATTTCTTTGGATTGGAAATATGGCAGCGGGATGGTGAAATTTTTGTGTCTCAAGGAAAGTGTTATCACTCAAAAAAAAATTCAAAAAATCATTGTTTCAAGAATGTTTATGATAATGGGTCAAAATAGGGTCTTAGGAGTCATTTCTTGAATTTGACCAAAGGGGAGTATTAAATTTTTAGGTTTGAACCTTCCCTAGTGTTTAAATAAACTCATTTTAAAGGTTTTCCATGTCAAGTCTTTCATCATTTTATAATTCATTTCATTTCCCTAATTTTTTTCATAAAAAATATCCAATTAGCCGAAAAAACATGTTTTCGTAGCGCCACCCGTTGAAAAGAGTCATTTTGCACTATGAAAGCATTGTCTTTTCGTAGCGCAATATGAAGCAAAACTCTGCTTTCTGGTTTTGAGCAGTCAACTTCAAAGGAGGCTTGTGAGCAGAAAGAAATATATTTTAAGAAACTGAGAGAGGTAAATTTCAAAAACATATCAAGTAACAATAAAAACTCTCTCACTTTTCTCACAGGTGTTATCAGTTGGGAGATACAAGGCTTTCTATGAAGCCTTATTTTCATAAATAGAGTTTTCCTATTTTACACGTTGTTCAAAGGCAGTTTTTGGATAGTAGGAGATGTGTTTCAAAAACCCAAGAGCAGTTTTTATTCAAGACATAATGGTCTACAAAACGTCTTTCATTTGATCAAAATCCATTATGGAATAGGAGATATAGGCTCTATCCCAAGACCTATTTTTCAGGAAAAAACAGGAAAAATCTGCAAGAAATGCCTTAAGGAAGCTAAAATGAAGTTGGTTTATGGTTTGTATGGTTTGTAGATGATGCAGACAAGTAATATTTTGAGTTTTCGGGCAATAACACTTTTCACTTGTCAATTTTTTTTTTAAACTGCATACTCAGCAGTTTCGTAGTGCATTAAGTGTAAAAAAAGAAGAAAAGCGCTACGAAACTGCTGTAGCTGCCTTTTTTGCTCTTTTTGATCAGTTTTCAAGGGGTTGAAGAACGAGTTAGGAGCTGAAATTGTTGTAAAAGATGTGTTAAAAGATGATTTAAATGATACAAGGGGAAATATTTAAGTTTTTGAAGAATAAAGGTTGAACTGTTGTGTTTTTGCAGCGCAAGATATTACATCCTTTTTGAACAAGTTCAAAAGTGGTTTTGGACAGATGGAAGCTAGGGATGAGTGATGAGACATGTTGAGATAATATCCAACAGATAAGAACCATGAAATAAATTTTAAATGATGGTCAGAATGCTTAAAGAAGGAAAATAATCTTATGCCTAAAAAACAGGGTTTGGTTTTCTGCTTTTGTGTAGGTCAGCAAAGTGGTCATGAAGAGCTGAATCCCATCATCCAAATTCGACCATGTGTTGATACACTTTGAAAATGATGTAATTTAATTTAGATAAGGTTGTTCTAGATAGTGATAAGGAGTTTGATTCCTATTTGTAATAGGATTGTTTAGTAGATTAGGTGTCTTTTTGTAATAAATCCCATGTCTTATGGTTATGAAAGGTGTCAAGAGTTAGAAATTCAATGTATCTAGCCTAAGATGAGATCATCCTATGTTGTAAATTTTCTATTAAAGACCAAGAAGTCGAATGTGCAAAGGGTTGGACATTTTTGGCAAAATACTGTGCTTATTGTAATTGACTGGTTTTCAGTTAATACAGAGAGTTTCTACTTAACAATCTTGGGATTCAGAAGGAGTTTTGGTGTGTTCCTATTCTATTTGCATCTATTATTATTCTATTGTAGTGGTGATTATCTATATTACTCAGAATTCATCTTTAGATGCTCTAAATTCCTATATAAATGAGCTGACTGTGTTTTTATAGTTTCATGTGTGTTTATTTCTTGACTAAAACTCTGATATGCCTCAACTTCCATGTTAAGTAGATTCATTGGTTTACTAAAATATTTTGACTCCATAAGCCCAATGTGTACTTGCTGATGTGATTCTCAACCTATATCTATCATTTATCTGTTTATTACCCCACATAGAGTTAGCCATCTATATTTTTATCCAAATCATTAACCCTTGAGAGAGCCCTCTCAGGCCGAGGAGGCTAAGCCTCAGTCAAAATATTAGGTTTGAAGTAGTTACATGAAGTTGACTGATCAAGTAGCTTATTAGGTCCAATTTTTTGATAACATTTTGGCGTCGTTGTCGAGGAGAGAAGGTGTAAATTTTCCCTGGGAAGAACGACAAAGTTTCAGTTCTAAGGTCTGAGAGCAGTAGACACTTAGGCACATATTGGCTGTATTTCTACTCTGGTGACTCCACACATCAAATTATCAATTAGAAGGTGACTCCACTGCTTGAATATAAGTAGCTTGATGAAGTTTCAAGATGAGTTCCATTGCAAGAATAAATTCCAGGTATTCCCCTATGAATCGGTCTCATATCCCTGGCTTTCCAAATCGTATGCCAAAGGTTGAATGGTTAATTTATCTTCTAATATTTAAAGATGAAAAGAAAGACAATGCTTCTCTTCATTTGGTTAGATTCCATATGCATATATACAGTCTTAAGGTTCAGTTCCCTGAGGATTGTCTCATTAAGATGTTTATGACCACTTTAGGAGGAAAAGCATGGTCTTCGTATGAAAGCTTGCCAAATGGTTCATTATATTCTCTTGTTTATTTCCATGTTGCATTTTATGAGATGTATGAAGAGTATCATCCCTCCTTATTGTTGGTCAAAGACTGCTATAAACATTGTGTGAGTTTTATTGAATATTTGGAGAATTTTTATGAAGATGATGAGTTCATGGATGAGGAAATTTTAGAGGCCCTTCATAACAACACATTTCATCACCAAGAAGAAATGATAACCTCTCCCTTGGATGAAAATGAGACCCAACAGGAGCTTATTTATGAAAATCATGTTATATCCTCTGTGTTTGAGGAAAATTTGCAGCAGATTTGTCAATCCTTTGATCATCAGGAGTATGAGAATCATTTCAAACAACAAGAGGAAATATTGGAAGATAATTACTACAATCCTCAAGTGAAGGATGAATTTTATTATTCATGTCATTTCTTACATCAGCCTACATCAAATAATGATCACACTAATGAAGAAGGGGGTGGAAATTTTTCTTTATCCTTGTCTTCTAATATGAAGTCATTTGAGTGCAAGTCAAAAGATAAGATTCAATTTGTGGATGAAGTTGCTAAGAATATTGGGAAAGACATTGAAGTTTTTCAAGGTAAAATTCAATCTTATTATCTTCATGAACAAGATCAGTCTTTTCAAAAGCTTTCCATGCCAGAACACAAAGAGAAGGTGTTGTTTCCTTTCTCTTTTGAGATTGAGGAAGAATACACTGTTTTTGAAAATCAATTTGAACAATAGTTTGATAGCACACAATTGGAATCTTGTGTAGTTGAGCAAAGAATATATAAGTTTTCCAAAGCTGCAGAATGTCATAAGAAGCATCAAACAGATCATGTCTTCTATGATCCTATAGCTGACTTCATGGAAGAGTTCTACAGTCCAGATTTACAGTTATGTTTTCATTATGAGGATCAGATACATTTTATGTTGCCTTGGTCATTTCAGTATCATGTTTACTTTTGGTTCAAACACAGTCAAGAGGTTCAAGCATCAGATCAGATCAATGACTGGCTTCACTGGAAGTTTCATGTTGCTTGAGTTAAAAATGGAGATTGCAGCTGATAGGGTAGGTAGGAATGTGTGAATAAGCTCAAAGTTGACTGAGCATCTTTTCAATAGGTATATATTTTGTTCTTCTGCATTGATCATCAAGCTTGAGCCCGAGGTGAAGGCTATAAGAGTTTGAAGAAGACTTGGTAAAATTTCAATTTTTTTGTTCCAATAAGATGGATAGCAACACTGGAACTATTGGTTCTTTAGTGTACCACAGGGGCGGACTATCCCAAGTGGAGCCACTGTTATCACTCAATTTTTTTTCAAAACATCATTGTGTCAAGAATTTTTATGATCATGGGTCAAAATAGGGTCTTAGGAGTCATTTCTTGAATTTGACCAAAGGGGAGTATTAAATTTTTAGGTTTGAACCTTCCCCAATGTTTAAATAAACTCATTTTAATGGTTTTCCATGTCAAGTCTTTCATAATTTCATAATTCATTTCATTTCCCTAAGTTTTTTCATCAAAACTGTCTAATTATCTGAAAAACCATGTTTTCATAGCGCCACTTGTTGAAAAAAGTCGTTTTGCGCTACGAAAGCGCTGTCTTTTCATAGCGCAATATAAAGCAAAACTTTGTTTTCTGGTTTTGAGCAGTCAACTTCAAAGGCGGTTTCTGAGAAAAAAGAAAGGTATTTTAAGAAACTGAGAGAGATTATTTTCAAAAACATGTCAGATAAAAATAACCTCTCTCAATTTTCTCACAGGTGTTATAAGTTGGGAGATACAATGCTTTCTTTGAAGCCCTATTTTCAGAAACAAAGTTTTCCTGTTTTACACATATTTTTCGAAGGCATTTTCTGGACAGAAGGAGATGTTTTTAAAAAAAACAAGAGAGGTTTCTATTAAATATATAATGGCCTACAAAAACCTCTTTCAATTTCGAAAAATCCATCATGTATTACGATATATAGGCTCTATCCCAAGACCTAGTTTTCAGGAAAAAGCAAGAAAAATCTGCAAGAAATGCCTCAAGAAAGGTAAAATGAAGTTGGTTTATGGTTTGTATGGTTTGTAGATGATGAGGACAAGTAATATTTCTAGTTTTAGGGCAAGAACACTTTTCACTTGGAATTTTTTTTGAAAAAACTGCATACACAGCGGTTTCGTAGCACATTCAGTGTAAAAAAGCAGAAAAGCGCTACGAAACTGCTGTAGCTGGCTTTTCTGCTCTTTTTGATCAATTTTCAAGGGGTTGAAGAATGAGTTATGAGATGAAATGGTTGTAAAAGATGTGTTAAACGGTGATTGAAATGATGCAAGTGGAAAGATTTAAGTTTTTGAAGAATAAAGGTTGAAATGGCAGCATTACAAAGGGTGCTACGAAACTGCTATGTTTTCGTAGTGCAAGATATTACAACCTTTTTGAACAAGTTCAAAAGTGGTTTTAGACAGCTGGAAGCTAGGGATGAGTGATGAGACATGTTTAAATAATCTCCAATAGCTAAGGACCATGAAATAAAGTTTAAATGATGGTCATAATTCTTAAAGAAGGAAAAGAATCTTATGCCTAAAAACAGGGTTTGGTTTTCTACTTTTGTGGAGGTCAGCAAAGTGGTCATGAAGAGTTGAAGCCCATCATCCAAATTCGACCATTTGTTGATACACTTGGAAAATTATGTAATTAAATTTAGATAAGGTTTTTATAGATAGTGATAAGGATTTTGAGTCCTATTTGTAATAGGATTGTTTAGTAGATTAGGTGTCTTTTTGTAATAAATCCCATGTCTTATGGTTATGCAAGGTGTCAAGAGTTAGAAATTCGATGTATCTAGCCTAAGATGAGATCACCTTATGTTTTAAATTGTTTATTAAAGACCAATAAGTTGAATGTCCAAAGGGTTGGACATTTTTGGCAAAAGACTATGCTTATTGTAATTGACTGGTTTTTAGCTAATACAACGAGTTTCTACTTAACCAACTTGGGATTCAGAAGGAGTTTTGGTGTGTTACTATTCTATTTGCATCTCTTATTATCCTATTGCAGTGGTGTTTATCTATATTACTCATAATTAATCTTTAGTTGCTCTGACTTCCTATATAAATGAACTGACCGTGTTTTTACAGTTTCATGTGTGTTTATTTCTTGACTAAAACTATGATATGCCTCGACTTCCATGTTCAATAGATTCATTGGTTTACTAAACTATTTTGACTCCATAAGCCCAATGTGTACTTGCTGATGTGATTCTCAACCTATGTCTATCATTTATCTGTTTATTACCCCACATAGAGTTAGCCATCTATATTTTTATCCAAATCATTAACTCTTGAGAGAGCCCTCTCAGGCTGAGGAGGCTAAGCCTCAGTAAAAATATTAGGTTTGAAATAGTTACAGGAAGTTGACTGATCAAGCAGCTTATCAGGTCCAATTTTGTGATAACATAAAGTATGCAAAGGAGATACTAGGTAAGTTTAACATGGAGAGATGCAAACCCATGGACACTCCTCTTCCAAGAAACTGGAGGAAATAGGATGCTACTTCTGTAGAGGTAGTGGATGCTACTGTCTATCGAAAATTAGTGGGTTCACTAATGTATCTAGTGAACATGAGATCAAACATTTTCTACGCAGTTAACCATATGAGTCAAGCTATGTTTAAGCCTACCGAGATCTTTTGGAAGGTGGGGAAGCATGTCCTAAGATACCTGAGGGGCACATCAGAGTATGGTCTATAGTACAGAAGGACGAATGGAGTGAAGTTGCATGGCTTCACGGATGAAGATTAGGCTGGAAGTCCATTAGACAGAAAGAGAACATCAAGGGGGATCTTTAGCATTGGATCAACATCAATTTCCTGGTACAGCAGGAAACAACGATCTGTGGCACTCAGTTAAGCGGAAGCATAATACATGGTAGCAAGTCAAGCTGCATGTGAGGCTATCTAGATGAGAAAGATCTTGGTTGGTTTGTTTGTTTCTTAGATGGATCCGACAGTGATTCATTGTGAGAATTAGAGTTGCATTAAACTCTCAATTAATCCTGTGTTTCATGATAGGTCCAAGAATATAGACATCTGGTACCATAATATTAGAGATTGTGTGTAGAGGAGGATCATGTTGCTTCAGTACATTCCCATGGAAGATCAAGATGCAGATATTCTAATGAAGATGCTCACTAGGAGCAAATTCGAATACCATAGAGACAAGATCAAGGTGAAGGATAATCACTTTCTTGTTGAGAGGGAGTGTTGAGATTCAATAAGAAGATTCAGCACCCATGCCTAGTTCATTAAGCACCCAAAATAGGGTGGGGCCCACAATGCTATTTTTGGGTGCATGTCTATTTTTATTATCCCTTAATTTAGATGGACATTAAACTGTAATATATTCTCAATGTGGACTTGAATGAGTTAACTGAAAGTGATAAATTCAGTTAGCTAGTGGATTTCGAGTTAGAGGTTGGTTGGTGGGACATGCAAAGTAATTCTAGTTGTAATAGAGTTCGAAGTGCCATGGTGCATGAGTTGGTGCAAGTGGTAAACAGTTTAACTCAGTTAAGTGAGTTAAACTCAGTTGTGCTAGCTGTAACTGAAGATACACTAGTGAGAGATATAGTGAATTAAATATTAATTAATTCGCAATCAATGATCTAACATGCAACTGGGGATTTAATATTATTAGCTGCATGCATGTCAAATCCAGTGGAGACTCAATTGAGTTCTATGTGAAAGGGAGGTTGACTATCAGTTGTAGGATTATCTTCTTGCACACATGCAATAAAACACCCATTGGAGTGCCCATGATACTTGCGCAGTCAAGGAAGGCAAGAATTCCTATCTTTTAGGGATCTTTGCCATCAAGGATTGCGTAAGCAAGGCAGACTATCTGGAGGCTGATAATTGGCTATGTGTTGGTTAGTTTTTCATATGACAGTGTGAGACAATTAGTTGATGTACTGAGGGCTCTTGTGAGAAGAGTTTTGTATGTAATTGTTTCATGATCCATGCTAATATACAATAGAAGATATTGGGGTTTTTAGCTGTAAGATTTCCCCAGGAAATTATTTGTGTTGTGTGTGATTGATCTTTCTTCATGTTCATGTGATTAACGATTGTGTTTTTAAATCTGCAAAATATTTGTAGAAGCGATTCAATATTTAACTTTAGTACATTGTTAGATAAGGTGAATCCAAGATATACATGCTTGTTGTATAATTTCTACAGTTGAAAGCTATAAATCCATTGAAGCCATTGTTGGTATTATGAAGAGATCCACTACCTCATCAAATTCACTTTCTCAAGAACGCGACAAAGGTGAATGTGCAAGGTATAAATCTGCCTTTAATCAAGTTTCTTTTAATTATGATAAACATAAAAAATCCTCACATAAGATTTGGAGAAAATTTACATGTTCCTTTTGTGGTTTGAATAACCATATTATTTCGAGGTGTTGGAAGAAGATATCCATACACAGGAAATTTTCAAAACAAAGGAGACAGAAAGCCAAAGGTCCAATGGACAACAAAAACCATGTTGAAAAGAAGATGCAATTATTTTACACTCATTTCCATAAGCAGGGTCATCTTGTAGAAAAGTGTTGGACTTTGTATCCAACAATTCATCCACGACATTTGAAGAAGGTGGAGAGATATTTTGATAAGAATGGAAAAAAGAATTCCATAGTTGACGTGGGTCATAATGATACACATGATGAATTGGAGCTGAAAGAAGCACCATTGAAGTGGTTTGGAAAGAGATGGTTAGATTTCTTAACCAATTAAGGCCTTGCATTTCTTTTGATAATTAATGTCTATCTCTTCTTATTGATGCATTTCCTTGTTATCTTAATGAATTTATTTTCTCTTGAAAGTAAGTTGCATATTGCACGAAGCAAGATGTTTGAAAAGTAGAGTTATGTTGACTCACTTAGATGCAGCAAGTATGGCAATTTGTAGTTGAAATTTTCATGTGAATGCATTTTTTTTTCTAGAATGCATGTTGCATGTTTACGCCAGAAAGGTGTTTGAAAGTGGAGTATTTTGACTCACTTTGTTGTAGCAAATTTGGTCATTTCAGCTCTTTAAATACTTGTGCATACCAATGGGATTATTTTACTTATGATTGTACTTGCGAGAGAGTTGAGCATTGTATACTTGCATGAGATTTTGTGTGTGTGAACAGTGGAAGTTTTGATAGTTTCATTGTGCTTGAACATGCATGCGTGATTGAATTGTGTTGGTTGATTGCCTTGTTAACATGTGTGTTGTCAACTTGAGAGTGTTGATCATATGCACATGCATAAGTGATCGAATTGTGTTGGTCGATTGATTGTTACATGTATGTCTTATCGACTTGGAAGGGTTGATTTAGTCTCCAAGGATGAAATGGAGATGTTGACGAATTGTTTCATGAGATGCGAAATTATTGTTGTTTTGGGAAAATAATCATGAAGTGTTGTACATGCTTTTGTTTGACTTAAAGAGTCAATGGTTTGAAGACGCATGTTTTGTCGATATGTGTTTGGTCGATGGTTTTGTACACCAAGATGTAAGAATGCATGGCGATGTTCACAAGATGTTACATTTGTTGCTTTGAAGGAGCAAAAGGAAGAGGTCGTCAAGTTGTGTTTCTTGTATGATGTGTTTTTCAAGTTAATGTTTTTCTTGTGACAAGATATCTCAAGATTTTGGAAGGTCCACTCTTGAGCGAGAGGCTCGTGATTAGGCTTCATTCTAAAATCATGGCATGAGAAGCTTGTCAATACTGGAGGAAGATTGAATCAATAAGCGGAAAGAGGGACAAGATGACAAAATATTGCAGAAAAAAAAACAACCCTTTTGTAGACCATATGATGCATGACGCCAAGAAGCGAAAGAGATGGCGAAGAAATTCTTCCAAATGTGGAGTTTGGTACCGTGAAGGTAAAATAATGGTCATTTCATTTCTATTGATTTCTAATATTTGAATTCATTTATGTAGTTTACTCAGATGGGCTTAAGTTGGAAAAGAGTTTCGAAGGATAAGGTTGCATCAAATGCATGTTGATGCAAAGGAGGAACATGATTCTCAGTGGGAAGGCCATCAGTCAAGCTTTTCAAGCACAGAGAGATCGCTTTGTTACAGCGAGATTTTTTTCGTTAGTTAGCAAGCAGCTAGCAAGGGTCAACAACGAAATGAGGACATTGGTTGAAGTACCAAGCCATTTGTCAGAGTAGGCATGTCAAGGAACCAAAGTGGTTTTCATGAAGATTTTTCCAAGTAGAATCAAGTTGATAAAACTTGGAAAAGTGAAGAGGATTTAACTCTCATCAGATAACCAACTTGTGTGGGTCCAAAAGCCTTTCAATGGGAAGGAGTGATAAAAAACTGAATTGGGGGCAAAAATTTGCTAAAAAATGAAAGTGCTTAGAATTGCTCGAAACCAGAACTACCATGAATTGCTCATCGCCCTAAATCCAACGCACTTCATTTCATCAAAAAATGACTTCGTTTGAGAAAGTTAGAGCCCATTGTCCGCTTTGCCAAATAGACGAATTTTCAAAAAAATGTCAAATAGGGTCAAAGGGGTCAATTTTTGGTCAAAATGGGTTTTTCTCTGGCCAGTGGTGTGCTGACACTTGGCAGCTTGTGTTTGGCCCGAATTTATGGGCTATATGTCAAATTTTGGTTGGTTTGGGTCACACCAATGAGGTCACGACACGTGGCAAGCCTATAGGCTGCCACGTGCCCCTCCAAGGTTGAAAGGCTATATAAATTGTTGGTCAAAATTTTATGGAGGCGCCAAGGTTTGACCCTGAGACCTCCCCACTGCCAGTGCCAAGACCTACCACTTCCGCTACACATTAGTTCTTGTAAGACTATGTTGTCTGCATATATTTAATATATAAACCAAACGTTATGGAGGAGGAAAAGAGGGGCCAGCCACAGTTTATAGGACCACCGGCGGAGCCCCAAAAAATGTACAGAGGATTAAAACTAAACCTACTTTATTAACCTTAAGCATGTTTTGATTAGCGCTAAACCAAATATTAAATGCGGATTAAGTTAAGCGGGATTGACGCCTTAATTGCGCTTAATTAGCGCTAACCTCCACTTAGCAATTAATTTGTGGACCTTTGAAAATGGCGGAATTGCCAATTTTAACTACATTTAACTAGTTTAGCAGAGCAGTTAGTGGAAAAAATTGAAAGAGGCATAAATTTTTCCCAGAGAGTCAGAATTCGACTCAGTCATAACCAAAATATGGGTATTGGGGGTGTCCCAGAGCCATTGGAGTATATTTGAGAGCCATCAGAGCTCAGGAAATTACTATACTCAAACATATAATCAAATAATCAAAGGGGCCAAGCCATTAAAGTTGGTCCAAGGAGACGTAGCCCAGGAGGGGTGAAATCCTTCAGATGTAGCCCAAGAAGGGTGAACTCTTTCATCACTGTTATGTAATGTGTGTTGTGTGGTGGTTATTTCTTGAAATTTATTTTGTTGTTTATGTGTTTTTAAAGTTAATTTACTTCATTAATTGCTTATAAAAGACACACAAATTTGACACATAAACCCTCTCATAAACTTGCTATTTGACATAACCCTTAAGCACTTTTCTTTTATACTGAAGAAGAAGTTAGCACAACAAAACTAGTTTGTCCATATTCATATCATCAATATAGAGAGAGATAGAAAATCACTATGGATCTATCTTAATTGGGGTTTTATCAAGCATTAAAAGGGATTAAATCTCTTGAGGTGTAAAACTTTTTTCAAGTTTTGCATTCTAAAAATAGATTTACGTATAATGGGATTCTATCTCTCTTAGCTCTTGGTATGTCCGTGGTTAAGATGGATTTTTACTGGTTTTAACCCTCATGTGAATTACATTAAATGGTGCAGATTAAAAATAAGGACGACAATTGAATGCATATATAGCATTCAAAAATATACATAATTATAAATATAAATATAGTCACTTCAACAATGAAAAATAAATAGTAACACTTTGCATTCACATATTTAAATTTTACTCTATATTTAGTTTGAATTTCGTTAAAGCAATCTAGATCCATTTTATGTAATATCCCAGAAGGGAGATAGACAACAATACAAGCATACGACAATATAGAAAATGCCAGCAATAGAACATAAAGCACATACTCATAAAAATGTCGGGAATGCTAAGCCATTTTATTAATATGAGAATATAATGAAATACAATGGATAATCAGAATGATAGCACCTATTCTTACTCAAGGCAAGTGAAGAACTCTCTCAGAAAGACAGGAAATGGTTGCTACAAGACACTGCGTCCCAGTTGCTAGAAACTGCCGTAAAACTGCTGCTGCTGGAATGGACTAAAACTAGGGGCTGATCCCCTTGCCGGAATGAGCTGAAAATATGCAAATCACCTGTACTTACCACCCCGGACAAAACCCAGAAACCATATCAAGAACGGTCAGCCTCCGAAAATCACCAAAGAAACCCTCCTCAAGGAATTACGCTACCTCTGCAAGGCTCAGCGCAGATGCCAAATGATAATAGCTGTGACAGTGCCTCAAACTCCTCAGGAAACTTCCTCCTGGCAAAGACTTATCCTCCACACCGGATATCAACTGAAACTCCTGCAGAAAACCCCGCAACGGAACACCTCCAACTAGTACTGCGTCCTCTCTCCCAAAGACTGCGCAGTCACAAGAGAAGCCCAGCTCCTCAGCCAAACAACCAACCAAATCTCCCGCTAAATACTGAAGGAAAAACCTTGCCCGAGTAGGCACTCGAAGTCTCCCGGGGCTAAGGGCGAGATCTCCGACCGAAGACACTCAACGCACTAAACAGTGCTACAGACAGGCTAAACAGCCAGCATGCTCAAGAAGACAAAATGTCTAGCTCCAATATCATCAACAACAAGAATTCCAAATGAGAAGGCTCTCCCACCTTTTATAACGCTGGCCTCTCTCCAAAACCCTAACGTGGTCCTCCTCAATCTGCGCAGAAGCTCCTAGAGGCTACGTGGGCCCCCTCCTCTACGTGGTGTTGGACCCCCATGGCTCCCCATAAGTTATAACGTTGTGCTACTAGGGAGATACTTTATTTTACTTAAGTGAGTTAGACCTCTCTTCTCACTTTTATTTATTAATAAACTATAGTCGGCAAAACTATACAAAAATCGAATATTCCAATTAGCTGTTGCTAATTAGGAATATTACAGTCTCCCCTGGCAAAATGTTGCTTGTCTTCAAGCAACTGAAGTGATGGACGCTGCGGAATCTTCTCATTCTCCCAAGTGGCATCCTCATCCGACAAAAACTACTTGTCCTCCAGCAATGCCTGAACAAGCCTCCTCTCTAGCTGATGCTCCCCACTAACCCTGCAAAATGTGCCCGGGTCCCAGATGTGCCACTGAACCCTCTTTGACCTCTGCATCACCCTGATATGAAGGGACCTCTCAATGCCAGGATCCCAAACTGATCTCTCACCAATCGATAGTCCTCTCGGATCCCAATGCCACCATGGCCAATCATCGCCCAAGTCCCACGGTTCAGACTGCGCACTATCTCTAGCTATAGCTGATGCTCTAAGAGGTGAAGACAACCAATAAGCATCAATGCTCCTGGGCTCCTGTAGTGCTGTACCTGTAACTGCATATACAACCCCTCCAACTGCATACCAGCTCATCACCTCTATCCAATCCAAGTCCTGACTCCATCCCATGCTGATCCTGCTCTCCTGAGATTGGGAAGGAGTCCTAAAGTAACAACAACCGGCGCCCTCCTGCCAACTGGGATCTGTAACATCTTCTATGTCCAAGGGCCCCTGCTCCGCTGTGCTCCCTACGAAGAATACCATACCATCAAGAGGGTACCAACTCATGATCTCCCGCCAATCCATCCTGGAAGAAGAGTCCAATGTAGCAACAACCACACATGGATCATGCCCAAGGTGTTGCCACCAGCCCGTGATAAACTCCCACTACTCTGCCCTGTCTGCCAATGGAAGCTGCCTGTAGAGGGAAGCCCCTCTCTCTATAGTGGGCCAAAGTGGGCGAGACATGCCGCAAGCTCCATCGATGTACTCCTGCAGAGTACTACTCACCGAAAGCATTGCAGCTTGGTCGACTGTATGGACATCTACTTGTATCTCATCAATGTGTCGGTCTGAAGATGGATGCTCCACCGTCTCCAACAACTCATCCCTCTCATCGGGAATGTAGAACTCCTGCTGTCCCCCAGCTCCCTGTAGAACTATCCCATCGACCTCCAACACCTCTAGAGGATATGGATCTGTAGCTGCTGTCACCATACTCAATGTCAGGGCATCTGACTGCTCCTCCTCAATGGCTGACCCTGCGGTTAGCCGCATATCCATCACAGACTCGATGTGGGTGTCCATCTGGCTCTCTCTCAAAGGAATATCATGCCTGATGTGAGTAGTGTCCTCCTTTGTCGACTCAGGCTCCATCACCTGCTGCTCTAACTGAATCGTCACAAGTGACTCTTCACCCAGAGTATCTCCCGGAGAGTCCCATGACTGCTCACCCTGGACACTAAAATGTAGCTCCAGTCTACTGTCACCATCTATGCATGACTGCTATCGCTCCCCAAAAGCGTCCTCAACTGATCCTATGGACTCATATGGAAAAGAGTCCTCACCTTGGCATACAGAAGGAATGTCCTCCGGTTCTACCTCCGTCATCTCATCTACATCGAACATGCCACCCATCCTCTCGATAAAGTGTCGATACAGTGTCTGGAGTCCAGACGCATGTTGGGATGCTACCTCTACTGAACCCAGTATCCTCTGCTCATGCATGATTGTGACATGCCCTGAGGGAAACTTGACGCATGTCTCCCTCATGACTTGCTCCCCAAGTGTAGGCTCAACGATGACTGATGTGCCACCCCTGCAGAGGATCATCTCATCCCCTAACCTGTGGCGGTCAACTAGCGCACCAACTCAGTGCCACTACTGAGAGGTATCTCGCCTAGTGTGCTCAGTGCCATCCAAATATCTTGGGTGTGCCTCGCTTACCCCGCTGCTCATGTCCAAAGTGCCAAAGGACAACAACAAAATCGGTTGTGCCCATGAGTGATGTAGAAGAGGGTCGGGTGCGTGAGTCCCCACAGATACCGTCAAGTATCACTCATTTGTCTCCCCATCGATCCTGGGTGTAATACCGCCAAAGGTAAACCTGGTGTCCCTGTCCATGAGTCTCCCTAGATGCAATACTCTAAGACCCTGCCGTGCAGCACCATATGCCCTCGCATACCACCGATCATCCATGTACTCCTTGACATGCCACTGCACACTGAGGCATACCCCTGTATACTGTTGGATACCCCAAGCTACTGTTGCACCACCCTGTACCGTCTCGTGCCCTGACTGTGTCCAGACATCTGTCACTCCCCGCATGCTCTCAATGTGATGTAGGGCACTCCTACTCCACAATGCAGTCCCACACACTACGGTACACCACCATGCAACTCCATGTCCACTGGTAGTCCATGGCTCAATGCTAGAGGCTCCCACACATTCCTGGATGTGACGATCTAGAGTTGTGCCTCTACATGTCGAACTACCACCAATCGGTATCATCATCTCCACCGTCGCATCGCTATACCCGCCGACGAATGGATCATCACTCCAAATCCTCCTCGAGGGGTCCGAGAAGTGAATCTCCCTATGTGTCAGTAGTGTAACCACCACTGCTCGGCTCCGCTGCGTCCTCTGTGCCCCACACAAAGGTGAAGAATCCTTGGCCCCATACAAGGCGCCATCTGGTGGCCTGCCAATGCCACCTCCTCCGACAAGCTCCTGCCAAGGTATGTTGACCACCCCGTGATCCCGTGTATGAGTGTCATACCAAGACAACCTAGGGAGTCTGCCCATAAACTGGTTGGCCACTGGAGCTGACCGAAACTCCCCTAGCGGATGCACATGCTCTACTGCTAGGCCAACTGTACCCTCCAAGGCATAGTCAACCGACCTGCCTGGGAAATGATAGGTGATCCCATCTGGATCCCAATGCCAATCTGGGGTTCCTATATTCCCTGCACCTGGGAACTCCTGCTGAATTCCACCTAGGTCCACCACCATCTCCATAACCCACTCCACCGGGTACCAACTCAAAATCTCTCGCCATCCAACTTCGACAAGTGGATGTTGTACCCTGTGCAACTCTGATCGTCTCATACCATTACCCAAGTCAACGTATGAGATCTAACTAGGTGGCTCCATCTCTCTCTCTCCAATGGGAAGAGGTGACCCCACAATGCTGCTAGTCCCGTCCATGCATGCCTGAAGGGGAATGATCTGATGCTCCAACGTGCCCTCTGGTTGTACCATCAGGGAATCCAGTCGTTCCCCAATGCGAACCAACTTGGCCGCTGACTTGGCACAAGCCACTCTCATGCCCTCCAGCTCCTTGTCCTGCAACAAAATGGCCTCCTGTACTGACGTGGCCTTCCCTTTCAAAACTAGAAGATCTGCCCGAAGCCAATGATATCGCTGTCTGCGACCATCATCCAATACCTCTGTATCTCCTAGTGCCTCATCGAAGGTGGATACATCTCCTGACACGTCACCCATCCGTCGTGTGTTGCTACCACCCGAAGACTCGGACACGACTCCGGTCATCACCTCGATGAATGGCTCTACTGGGGTAAGCTCTACCTTCTCCGCTATGATATCAACTGACACAGTCAAGGAGGTCTCCAATGAGGGTGAGTCCTGTGTCACACTAGGTGTATCCTCGAACTCCCTGCAATCCTGTGTGCCCTCATCCTCCAAGTGTGAGGTAACCATTTTGGTGGTTTCCCCCTCCGATACTCGGTCAAGCTGGAAAGAGGTATCCAACTTCTCCACCCAAGCCTTTTCTGAACGCTTGGATGACCCGTCAAATGTCGGTAAATGGGATCTTCCTACTGTGCACTATGAGCCCCCATCATGTGAGTGCCTGTTCCCTCTGTGAAATTTGTGGGGTCTACTATCTCGCTGAAGCTAAACAAAATCTCTGAATGGAAGGGCATCCCTAAACTCCTGCCCATATGCCTGATACTCAGCGAAATAATCACCCATGTGGCTAGGCTCTGGCTCTTGCTGTGCTCCTGCCCCTGTGTCTGCACCCAGAAAAGTGGGCATAGTGGAACGTGTGGGTGTATGTGATGCCATATGTTGAGTGACATCATGCTCCGGCAAATGGTGGGATGTGCTTGATCCCTCACCAATCTGGAAACCCCTTGGGGTTTCACGCTGTCTAGCCTCCACAGCAGTGAATCTCTGTCCCATCACCTCAATCTGCCTTGACAGATCCTGTATTGATTTGAGGAGCATCTCCCCAAATCTCTTCACACCATCATCACCTGCCATCGGCGCTTTCTGCTATGTGTCTACAGGCTCCTCATGAAACTGTATTACTGCTTGACTTCGGCCTCTGACTTACCCAATGAAAACTACTCAGAAAATTCTAGGAATTTGGGAAGGTGATCCTTGCCCAAAACCCAGAAAAACCCAGAAGCGGTTTCTTCTAATTCCAACCTTCAAAATTTAACCCCTTTGTAGTTTGGCCCTTTTCCAATTTCGTTTTTGGTACTGCAACTGCTATTGCTCTCCAAAATCCCAGAAAACCTCTGTATGATCTCTTTCCCAATGTCATAGACCACAAGCTAAGCCAGAACTATGCTCTGATACCACTGTAATATCCCGAAAGGGAAATAGACAGCAATACAAGTATACGACAATATAGAAAATGCTAGAAATAGAACATAAAGCAAATACTCATAAAAATGTCGGGAATGCTAAGCCATTTTATTAATCTGACAATATAATGAAATACAATAGATGATCGGAATGATAGCACCTATTTTTTCTCAAGGCAAGTGAAGAACTCTCTCAGAAAGACAGGAAATGGCTGCTTTAAGAAACTGCGTCCCAGCTGCTGGAAAACTGTCGTAAAACTGCTGCTGCTGGAATGGACTGAAAACTAGGGGCTGATCCCCTTGCCGGAATGAGCTAAAAATCTGAAGACCACCTTGTTGTGTAACCAGCTCCAAAAAGAGAAGAAAAGAGATATGAACGCCTTAGAAATAAGCCACTTCGAGGGGGCAACCTCCAATACATTACATAAATGAACAATTCTTGGATGATACAATTCACAAAACCTCCTTTCTATATATTGGAGTCCCTGGGGCCATAATGTAATCCTAGTGGGCCACAATGTAATCCTAGCCGACCTAACAATAATAATTTAAGGGCACAATAATAACAAAATGGGGGTTACAAGGGTACAATAATAACAATAACGGGTTTACACTAACAATAATAAGGGGCTATACTAGTGATATAGGGACCTAACATGCCCCTCTCCTTCAAAAAAGTGTTGTCCTCAACACTTGAGTAGCTCCGGGTGCTTCTGTATAAAATTCTCATCCTCCCATGTAGAATCTTCAGTGGGTAAGTTCTTCCAATTGATGAGATACTCTGAAATTGATCGATTCCGTAGTTGTCGAGTTCTTTTTTCCATGACTGCTTCAGGTTCCAATATGATTTTCCCTTCCCCATCAAGTTCTGGCAATACTGTTTGAACTGGAAGATTTTCACCCATAACCTTCTTTAAGCATGAAACATGGAAAACTGGATGTACTCGCGAAGAAGCAGGAAGCTCCAATTTGTATGCCATAGTACCAATCTTTTGCAACACCTTGTAATGACCATAGTACTTTGGCGATAATTTATTATCCTTCTTTGCTTGCTTGAGGGACATTTGTTTGTATGGTTGTAGCCATAAAAATACCCAATCTCCTACATCAAAACTTCTCTCGCTACGATGTTGACCTGCCTGTTGTTTCATTCGATTTTGTGCCAAATTCAGGTTATCCTTTAAGAGTTGGAGAACTTCTTGTTGATGCTCGATGTGATCTTCCACTGCTTGAACCTTCGAATTTTCCTTAAAGATGATGTGATGGATGGTGGATGATATCCATAAAGTGCCATAAATGGGGTCATTTTTGCTGCAGTATGGAAGGAAGTGTTATACCACCATTCAGCAAGAGGTAACCACTTGACCCATTGTGTTTGTTTATCAGATACAAAACAACGAAGATATCCTTCCAAGCATTTATTTACTATCTCAGTTTGACCATCAGATTGAAGATGATAAGATGAGCTATGAGCTAATTGAGTACCCAAACAAGAAAATAACTCCGTCCAAAAATTTCCAGTAAAAATGGGATCTCTGTCGCTCACAATAACCCTTCGGCTTCCATGTAGCTTTTGAATTCTGTCCATAAATGTAGTAGCAACTGTACTTGCTTTAAATGGATGAGATAATGCACAAAAGTGTGCATACTTGGTAAGCCCATCAACTACCACCATGATGACACTCTTTCCTTCGGACTTAGGTAAACCTGTGATAAAATCCATTGAAATCTCCTCCCAACGTTGACTTGGAATGGATAAAGGTTGTAGAAGTCCTGGGGTCTTAATTGTTTCCACTTTATTCTGCCGGCAAACCAAACATTCCGCCACAAACTTTCGAATATCAGATTTAAGGCCATCCCAAAAAAATTCTTTCTTCACCCTGTGGTAAGTTTTTAAAAATCCTGAGGGTCCTCCTAAAGGAGAAGTGTGCAATTCCAGAAGAATCTTTTGTTTTAGTTGGGAATTCTTACAAAGATATAAGCGATCTTTGTACCATAAGGAATCATTTTTCCAACTAAATGTATCAGATGTACTAGGATCTTGCCGCAACTTTTGAATGAGTGTCCATACTTCTTTTTCCTTCTTCCATTCATCTCTTGCTTCAGTTATCCAATCTGGTTGGATAATAGAAATGGCACAAAGCAATGCTTCCACCTCTTCATTCTTTCTTGAGAGTGCATCTGCAACAACATTAACCTTTCCTTTTTTGTAGATTATTTCAAAGTCATAACCCAACATCTTTGTGACCCATTTTTGCTACTCTTCTGATGATAGTCTTTGTTCCAAAAAGTGTTTAAGACTATCATGATCAGCTTTTACCTTGAAGTGTCTTCCCATTAGGTAAGTTCGCCATTTCTTTAGTGCATGTAGTATTGCTAACATTTCCTTCTCATAAATAGGTTTCTGTAAATACTTTTCTTTGATTGGACGACTTTCAAAAGCAATGGGTCTTCCTTCCTGCATTAAAACTGCACCAATTCCATTTCCTGAGGCATCACATTCCACAATAAAGGTTTTTGTGAAGTCCGGTGTAGCTAAGACCGGTGCTAGGCACATTGCCTCTTTAAGACGTTCAAAGGCCCTAGTTGCTTCAGGAGTCCATGAAAATGCATCTTTCTTCAATAATGTTGTTAGAGGTGCTGCTATTCTCCCATAATTCTTAACAAACTTGCGATAATACCCCGTTAACCCGAGAAATCCTCGCAACTGCTTTATGGTTGTGGGAACTTTCCATTCCTTAATGACTTTAATTTTGTTAGGGTCCACTTTAACACCCTCGTGAGATACAATATGACCCAGATATTCCACCTCTTGTACTCCAAAGAAACATTTGGACTTTTTTGCATATAATTGTTTCTCCTGCAATAGTTTGAGCACCCCGTCAACATGTTCAACATGATCCTTCCAAGACCTGCTGTAGATTAGTATATCATCAAAAAATACTAGCACAAATTTTCTAAGGAAGGGTTTGAAAATGGAATTCATCAACCCTTGAAATGTAGAAGGTGCATTGTAAGGCCAAAAGGCATGACCAAAAATTCATAATGACCCTCATGAGTTCGAAATGTTGTTTTTGGAATATCTTCAGTCTTCATTCTAATTTGATGATATCCCGAACGAAGATCCAACTTGGTAAAATAAATTGCTCCATGTAATTCATCCAATAATTCATCAATCACAGGAATGGGAAATTTATCTTTAATGGTGAGCTTATTGAGCTCCCTATAATCCGGACACATTCACCATGATCCATCCTTCTTGTGTACCACTACTACAGGAGCAGAGAAAGAACTTTGACTAGGTTGAATTATACCCGCCTCTAACATTTCTGCAATCATACGTTCAATTTCGCTCTTTTGGACATAAGGATATCTATAAGGCCTGATGTTTGGAGGAACACTTCCTCGAATCAAATGAATAGCATGATCATGATCACGAATAGGTGGGAGTCCTTTGGGAGTTTCAAACACCTTGGAATGATTGTCCAAGACTTGTTGGAGATCTGCAGAAATAGATGATTCTGATGTTGGAACTTCTAGTGAGCATAATTGTGCAATTACGCCTCGCTGTTCTTTCTTTAGAAGCTTTGTCATGACATTAGAGCTTATTATCCTTCCTGGCTTCCCCGCAATACCCCGTAATTCGACTTCCTTTCCTTCTGATAAAAATTTCAAGAAAAGTTCTTGAAAATTAAAAGCTACCGTCCCCAAAGATTGTAACCATTGTACTCCTAGTACAACATCAGCACCTCCCATAGGAATGGAAAGCATTGGACTAGTCAATACATATTCCCCCATGGTTAGCTTGATATTATGGCATTTTCCAGAGCAATTTATAGTTCCTCCATTTGCAACCATCACTTCACATTCTGGTGCTGGGTATAGGAAACAATTTAATTCCTTGGCTACCTTATAATGAATAAAATTATGGGTGCTACCTGAATCAATCAACACTATTACCTTTTTCTTCTTGATATGTCCTTCTATCTTGAGAGTTTGAGTGGTAATTACTTCCAGTGCATTACACGATATGGTCGGATTCATTTCTTCCTCTTCTAGGGTTGGTTCCTGGTGTATATCCTTTTCTTGTTCATTTTCTTCTTCCTCTTCACAATCTATGTAAAATAATTTCTTCTCAGCACACTTATGACCTTTAGTGTATTTTCTATCACAACCATAGCAAAGCCCTTTTGCTCTTTTTTCTTCCAATTGTTGTGGTGTCAACCTTGTAGGTTGTGGAAATCTAGGCGTAGCAACACTTCCTTCTTTATAGAATTGAGTGGTAGTCTTCCTTGTCGCCATAATTTTACATTCAACTTTTCTTGCCAACCTGAATGCCTTCTCCAATGAATCAGGTTCCAAAACGCGAACTTCATGTTGGATGTTATCCTTTAAAGTGCTTATGAAGAGATCAATCCTGTGTTCCTCTGGAATATCAGTTACCCTTATATTCAATTTTTGGAAGTCCTCAATGTGCTCCCCCACTAAGCCCTTTTATTTGAGATTTATCAATTGGCTAAAGAAGGTGTTGCTCTTTGTATCCTCATAATGTGCTATCATTTCCTCCGTAAAAATTGACCAAGTGACAATTTTTTTACGGGAGCAAAGTCATCGATACCATACAAATGTATTTTGTTCTAAATGTAAAGTTGCAATGCGTACCTTTTGTGTGTTTTTCACATTATGGAGATCAAAATATTGCTCCATCTGTAGTATCCATGTTACAGGATCATTTCCATCAAACTTCCTCATATCCATTTTTGGAATATGGTGGTTCTTCCCGCCAACATTAGAGTTTATGAAATCACGATTAACATTTATTTTGTTCTCATCATGAGGTTCTTCTACTATATTTCCGCCATTAGGAATCATTTCTGGTTTTAAGCTTGTCATCAAGCCTTCCATGTATTCTTTTAGATCATTCTTCATGTTTTCCATGTTGTCTTTCATGTCATTCTTCAAACCGTCCATCTTCACTTCCACGCCATCCAGTTTAGCTTCCATGCCTTTCTTCAAACCGTCCATCTTCACTTCCACGCCTTTCTTCAAAACTTCCATTTCATTTTTTGTTGCTTTTTTCGAGAGTGAAATTTGTTGCACTTGCTCTTGTAATTTTGATAGATCATGTTGCAATTCTTCATCTTCATGAGTCATAGTAGAGCCTTCTGAAGGCTTAATGGGTGTTGAATTATTTTTAGGGGCCATTTTAGAATCCAATATTGATATCTATTCTACAAGATTCCCTTGGAGTCAATTCAACTTGATTCTTCAAACAAGACTTATGCAATTCGGAAAAAAAAATACACACCTTTTACTAGCTTTTAGGAGATCGATATTGAAATTGAATTATCTCTGTAATTGAAAATCTTCGATATCTGAAATTCATCCCTGTAGTAGCCCTCTGAAGCTTCTTTCAAATGCCACAGGTCTGACCTGATTTGGATTCTCCAAGACAAAGTTGTGTCCAATCTCCCACAATGACCTAATTCTGGACTCGTTCAGTAGAGCGAACTTGTACGACTTGCCACGTGTCACTGTTTTGTCCTTTGTCTCTAAAATTGATAGCCAATAAACTACAGGCCGTGTACTTGCGACCAATTTTGACGTCACTCCAATCCAATCTCCAGAGAGAGAGTTATTGAACTTTTCCCACGATCACCTCTTTAAGATGAAATTCAGGAGCCTGAAAAAGCACTACCTTCCACAGATCATATCTCTAAAAATATTGCAAACCAAGCTCTGAAATTTTTTGATGAATTTCCTCAGGATTTCAGCTTCGCACCATATGAATTTCAGATTCTGAACCTTCGTAGAAAAAAATTTATAGCGCAAATGCCACGATGACCTGTTTAGGAGCCTGAAAAAATACCTGACTTCCACAGATGATATCTCCGAAATTATTGCGAACCAAAATCTGAAATTGTTACACAGGCTTCCTCAAGATTTTTTCTTCGCACCCTAAAAATTTCAGCTTCTGAAACTTCGTAGAAAAATAGTTATAGCGAAAATTCCACGCTGACCTGTTTGGAGCAGCGAAACCCTAGAATCCAAAGCTCTGATACCAAATGTTGTGTAACCAGCTCCAAAAAGAGAAGAAAAGAGATATGAACGCCTTAGAAATAAGCCACTTCGAGGGGGCAACCTCCAATACATTACATGAATGATCAATTCTTGGATGATACAATTTACAAAACCTCCTTTCTATATATAGGAGTCCATGGGGCCATAATGTAATCTTAGTGGGCCACAATGTAATCCTAGCCGACCTAACAATAATAATTTAAGGGCACAATAATAAAAAAATGGGGGTTACAAGGGTACAATAATAACAATAAGGGGTTTACACTAACAATAATAAGGGGCTATACTAGTGATATAGGGACCTAACACACCTGTACTCGCCAACCCAGACAAAACCTAGAAACCATATCAAAAATAGTCAGCCTCCGAAAATCACCAAAAAGTGCCTCCTCAGGGAATTATGATGTCCTCCAAGGCTCAGCGCAGATGCCAAATGATAATAGTTGTGACAGTGCCTCAAACTCCTCAGGAAACCTCCTCTTAGAAAAGACTGATCCTCCACACCGGATATCAACTGAAACTCCTGCAGAAAACCCCGCAACGGAACACCTCCAACTAGTACTGTGTCCTCTCTCCCAAAGTCTGCGCAGTCACAAGAGAAGCCCAGCTCCTCAGCCAAACAACCAACCAAATCTCCCGCTAAATACTGAAGGAAAAACCTTGCCCGAGCAGGCACTCGAAGTCCCCTAGGGCTAAGGGCGAGATCTCCGACCGGAGACACTCAACACACTAAACAGTGCTGCAGACAGGCTAAACAGCCAGCATGCTCAAGAAGACAAAATGTCTAGCTCCAATATCATCAACAACAAGAATGCCAAATGAGAAGGCTCTCCCACCTTTTATAATGTTGGCCTCTCTCCAAAACCCTAACGTGCTTCTCCTCAATCTGCGCAGAAGCTCCTAGAGGCTACGTGGGCCCCCTCCTCTACGTGGTGTTGGACCCCCATGGCTCCCCATAAGTTATAACGTTGTGCTACTAGGGAGATACTTTATTTTACTTAAGTGAGTTAGACCCCTCTTCTCACTTTTATTTATTAATAAACTATAGTCGGCAAACTATACAAAAATTGAATATTCCAATTAACTGTTGCTAATTAGGAATATTACATTTTAACCCTGAATCTAGTGTTGATAGGGATCAAATTTCTAGAGATGCAAACCTCTTTTTTAAATGAAAAATTTGAGAAAATATTTGCACCTCAAGAGATTTGATCCCTTTCAGTACTTGATAAATCTAAGATTAAGATAGATTTAAATTAAACTATAAATACTATACATATTAATATCAATTGATAAAATACTAGCCCCAAGGGTTAGCTCAAGTGGTAGTGAGCCAATACGTGGTCCTTTCCATTGTGGGAGGTCACGGGTTCGATCCTTGAGTCTTTGGGGTTAGGCGCCGCTATTGCGCCGAACGGTTTACCGCGTGTACCATCCAGAAATTCTAGGGAAGTACGCCCGAGTTTCCCATGAACTTTGTCTCGAAAAAAAAATCAATTGATAAAATACTCTAGAAATATATCTAAAACTTCTGAAGATTGTTTGAGATAATGCCTCATTTATGATGCATACTAAAGTTTAGGGATTGGTTTGGTTTGTTGGAGAATGTTGAGAGATTCTCTCAACCTCTCCCTCCAAGAGTGGAATAAGTTGGATCTCACTCTAACTATATATATTTGATGTATCTCATTTTATTGAATGTAATATAGAATAATAAATATATTTTGTTTTGTGAGTGTTATTCTTGTGCATCCATGCTCTCTTCCAATTTGTAATATGGTATCAGAGCCGGTGCTGGCTTAATTCCCTCACGAGAAAGCCAGGAAGAAGTCTGTTTGTTTTCTATTTCTGGTTTTATAGGTGCAGTGAAGAATCAGGACATTTTTATACAAGTGGGATTAGATCTATCCGCATTGAGGGCCATTGCCAGGAAGATAAAAGCAGTTGGACTTGAAGAGTAGCAGAAGAAGCGCCATTTTCAGATCTGATTAGATCTGTGGATTCACCAGTTCGGTTCCTGCAACCCCACGTCTTCACCGATGACTTCTGTTTAAGGAAGTCGTAGTGGTTGCTGGAAAAGAGCGGATTGAGCTTCTTCCAAGCAGAATATTTATTATTTGTGAAGTAAAATTCCTTCATTCAGATTCATTCAAGGCTCAATCAGAATCTGTGAATAGGCTGCTGAGGATAAGAGAAAATGAGCCATGCACGTGATCCCAAACAAAATTTCGATTCTATTGGCTCAGTCCTGGTGTTCGATGTCATTGAAATGAGGAATTACAGTGATTCACATGGTGCAGCATGGATTGATCAACAATCTGACCAGTGGTCTCGCGGTCGAATCCGCTGAAATCAAGTGCTCCACGGCTATGGCCCTCGTGGGTGGAAAGTAAGTAGAGTTCACAAACTGTTTTGTCGGTTTGTTTTTCTATTTTTTAAATTCCCAGCATAGATTCAACGTGAGATACGTGATATCATATGAGCAGAGTTGTTACTCGATGGATCCTTCACCCGTGAAGATTGTTCATTATAGAGAGCAGCGATAATGCAGGAAACTTCAAGAACAATAGCAGGACCATATTGGACTCCATTCCCAGTGTTTTGAATCAACCATCAAAGGATTCAATGCCGTAGAGGTTTGGTAGGACAGGCTCATATTCAGCTTGGTTAGTGGGAAAATCCGCTTTGAAGACCGTGGTTAATGTAATAGAATGGTTATTAAGTTTGTTAATTTTGATATTCAGTGGTGTGCATAGTTACTATTATTTTGTTTGTAAATTATTGAAGAAGAACCAATTATTGAATAGATTTACACAATTTAAATTAGTCGTTCTCGACGTTCTTCGGTGCTGAGAGAACAATTGGCTAATTTGATTGTGTGAATTTGTTATACGCTGATGGATCTTGTTGTGCTTCGGGCTTCAAGAGCATCGGTTATAGGTTATACAATGAGATCCTTGTGTGTAAAGGTCACTTTGTAGGATTGATCACTGATCATATTCTGTACCTAGAATATTTTCCTATAGACTGTTGAAATTTATTCTTCGGGGTTATTTCACAGATGGAAATATTTCCATAGGGTAGTTCAGTGTCGAGACTCTTCTTTGGGGGTGTCAAGAATCTTTAATCTTACAAATTCAACATTGATGGTCAGAAGCAGGTGTACTTTAAATGGGTTGAAATGTAAGCTCGAAGATGTGAAGAAAGAAAGAGCGGAATCCAGAAGACCGCAAAGTGGGTAGAGTTGCTGATGAAGACCAGCCAGATAAAAACAAATATAAATTTTGTAATTGTGATCTCAGTATTGTAAGTTTTCTGTAATGTAGGCATTAAGGGGGGGTGTTTGAGATAATGCCTCATTTATGATGCATACTAAAGTTTAGGGATTGGTTTGGTTTGTTGGAGAATGTTGAGAGATTCTCTCAACCTCTCCCTTGAAGAGTGGAATAAGTTGGATCTCACTCCTACTATATATATTTGATGTATCTCAGTTTATTAAATGTAATATAGAATAATAAATATATTTTGTTTTGTGAGTGTTAGTCTTGTGCATCCATGCTCTCTTCCAATTTGTAATAAAGATGAATCACACTGATTGGTCATTGTTTAAACAATTTCTACGAAAATAGTTCTCTTTTTGAACCAAATTTCCTTCTTTTTCTTCTTGAAAGTCAACTCTTTGGTAGTAGCAATGTTATGGAGTTCTACCTTCCCATTGTTTATTTTTATAGAATTATTTTTATTTGGTTATTTTTATTTTATTTGGCTTCATAATGATTTATTTTTAATTAATCAATTTATTTAATTTTTATATTACATTACACATTTTTACTATAAATAATTATTTATGTTTATTTTATTTTGATAAATTCAGAATGTTGACATTGCATTACACATTTTAGTTGTTTTTATTTTTATTCTATTTTGATCAAGTTAAAATGTTTACATTGCATTATGAGGCGTCTTAACCTAATAATTATTTATTTTTAATTAGTTAATTTATTTAAGTTTGCCCTGTTACACAATTAATAATTTCAATTTTTTTATTTAATTTTATTTTACATAATTTGAGAGAGTCAAAATGTTTACATGACATTACAACGTATCTTCCATAATTTACTGGGGTTTTAAAGAAAGATGACATGGTTACTTTAGTGACACTTGAAGTGTTCTCTTTTTTTTTTTAAACTAAATATATTATTTCTATTTAATTTTACAACTGACATTTTGTCTAAATCCATTTGGTATGCTAGGATCATATGGTTTAATTTCCTTTTTAAGTAGGTTATATTCCACATGAATAACATTGGGTACTTTTTCTTTTTATTATTATTTCATTTTTATAAGGTTATTTTATAAAATGTTTACATTACATTACAAGGCCATTTCATTTCAGTGCAAAAATTATTTATTTATTTAATTTTTGTATTATGTGATACATCTATACCATAAATAACTATTTATTTTTATTTTATTTTGACATAGTTTAAATATTTACATTGAAATGTACATTTTTATAATATTAGGCTCGAGAGGGCATCTAGACACAATTGTTAATCTCATTTCTTTATTTTATTTTATGTAATTTGATTGACTTAAGTCAAAATATTTAAGAGAATAGACATTACAACATCTCTTCCATACTATCTCCCAATTAAATAAATTTAATTCAATAAAAATCTATTTAAAATTATTATATTTTTTTATATGATCTTCCATCTAATAATAATAATAATAAAAACCAAAAATACCTATAATAAATAAATATAAAAACATGATTAGTGTGAATTAACTAAGTAAGAAGCATTCTCTTTATGAGATTAGGTGGGCAAACACTGTTCACCCCACTCAATCGTAAAGTCCGTTCATCGCCTTTCTAACAAATTATATGTTTACACGTGTTGATAGAAGGTACCGCGAAAAAAGCTACTGGATCGGTCGTGTATTTGGGTTTTCCGTGCAACTATCCGTTTCCAGCAATTCGGAATGAGGGCAACGGTTTACATAGAGACATTATACATACATCGTGAATCTGATGGTTTGGAAATTTGGAAGCTTGGAAACTAGGTAATGGTGGGCGAACAGTCTCTACAAGCGCCATGACTTCTAGACTAGCAGGAATTGCAAGAGGAAGAACACATAACTCCACAAATTTACTTGAGTATTTCTTGACCAGGAGGAATTGCAAGAGGCAGAGCACATAACTCCACAAATTTAAAGCATCATTCGTACATCCTTTGTTCATATGGCAATTTTCTCTCCTGTTTATGCGACTTGGCAATGGTGTTTGGACGAGCACGTATTGATGGTGGAGAGACTAAGTCGAAGTCGAGATACACCATTATCCCGATCTTCAACAGTGTCAAATGGAGAGCTTCAGAGCTTCACTGCACGTAGGTCGCAAATGGAGTCTACGCTCGTGCTCTCCGCGTGTTTGGAGAGAAGAAACAGTAGATGGTCGACCACTATAGAGTTCCAACACAATTTAAAAATTGAAGCATGATCCCTCTAAGCTGCAACAATAAAAGGATTCGACCGAGCGACGTGTAATGCGTGAGAAACGTACCCCTCGCCCTAAATTTGTTGGATTGATAGATGGTATATATGTGATTGTTGTTAGATAATTATTATTTTGTTTTCTTAGCAGGTTGTGATGTTCACCTTACACCCACCTGGTTAATTAAATAAGATCCATTCTGGGACATGGGAAAGAGTAGGAGAAGATGGAACCTGGTGTTATACTCAATTCAATTGCGATTGTTTTATGGAATTGAAATGGAAAGAAGAAGTTAATGGCTGAGTCAGAGGGCTTAGGGTTCGATTCTGAGGAGGGTATAGGGACACCTGCTGCGTCATCGTTGCCTCCCCGGAAGCGTCTTCTTGCGGGGTTGAAGAAGCAGCAGCAACAAAATGGGTGGTTGTCTTCCTCTTATTTCTCATCTCCTACAACTTCCACTGGAATTCTCCATCCCCAGTCCCTACAGTTTTTGAAGGGTTAGGGAAACCTAATTCAAAATCCCCCCAGGAAATTGTAGAAACATCCAAAGCTACAGCTTTGGCTGCTGCAGAGGTCACTGCTGCTGCCAAGAGAGTTGATGTTGAAAAAGCTGCGGTAGCCGTGAAGGCGGCTGCTGCCGCCAAGTCTGCCCTAGAATTGGTAGCTTCTGCAGCAACCAGGGATGAAATGGAAGGCAGAGGGTTATGTGTTAACTCAAAGAGCAAACCTACTAAGAAGAAGCACATGCCCATCAAATTTCTTTATAAAGGGGAACAAATTGAGATGGGAGTAGAGGAAGAGGAGGAGGAAGAGAGACTGCTTACAGTTCTAATGTGTTCTAAACGCAATTGTGAAGGCGAAGCATGAACCCATCAAGCTTTTTTACAAAGGAAAGAGGACCGAGATGGAAAATTTTAGGGGCTAATATTAGTAGGTGGGCTATTTTTCCATGCTTTTTCAAAAAAATGATTCATCAATTCTCATTTTTTTAAAAATTGATTAGCCCAAATTTTATAGTATAAAAACATTTTACCTTAAAAATCGCCAAAAAATTATATATAATAATATAAAATGATTACAAAACTAAATATTTTTACAAAAATAGCATCAAATTTTTTACAATTCACATATTTGGGACTATTAAGATTCGCCAAGTTTTTAAACTTTAAGATAAGCGTCCATCCTTAACATTTTCCTGATCGAGACAAAGGGAGTGAAAGATGACGCAAGCACAATATTGATGCCACATTCGTTAAATGACGAGGAATTGGGTCGTCAGCTGCACCTTGCAATCAACATCTCTCCAAGGATTTCTAGGAATATGGGGCACTTGAATGTACGCCTTCATTCAAAAAAACGGATGGATTCCACATTATGCTCGCCATCTTCTAGTCTTGTTAGCCCACCTAAGAAATATGATCGTCCAGACCCTAAGGTTTGTATCTTCTGTAGAAGCTATGATTTCTGATAGACATCATGCTTCAGAAGCACTGGGAGGCTACGCCTACAGTAAGGTTGTTACTAGAAATGTAGATGATTGGTCCTTGGAGGCAGAGGTCTGTAATTTGGACAAAGTTGCAGAAACTGCTTCTGAAGCTATGGAGGAAGAGAATTTTGAACTGAGAGAGAACAAAACAGAGGCATCTATAATGGAGGAAGAAGCTAGTTTTTCTTTACGATGTAATGGACATATTGCCGATCAACATGATGTTGACATTAAGGATGCCATTAGTGTGAATATAGGAGGACTTGAAAGAAAAAAGACATCATTAAATACTAGCAATATTGAAGAATGTGAAGAAGTTGGATTGTCTAAGTCTAGTAGGACTCAACTCCACTCTGGAAATCATCAAGAGGACCATCTAGGTCAGCGAACTAAAGGTTCTGCTTTAACTGATGAGAGCACATTGAGATCACATGCTAAGCGATCTAATTTGAGGCGTAATTTGGAAAGGAGGACAAACTCTATATATGAAGATTTTGCCTAGGAAAGTGATCTTTTAGTCGAAGCCACATCAACTTGTCGTAGGGATATAAAAAATTTGTAGGCAGGGTGAATTTATCTTCTACCCTAAGTAACCAGATACTCCTAAAATGCCCTCGTATCCCCGTATCCCCGTGTCGGACACCTCTAGGTGTCGGATTCAGCCCCAATTCGAAGGACACGGCGTGTCTGTACAGGGTACGGTCGGGACACGGCGTGTCTGTACAGGGTACGGTCGGGACACGGTGTGTCCGAAAAGGGACACGTCGTGTCCCGACCGTACCCCGTCGGACACACCGTGGCCACTCCTGCCGGGTACGGCCGGGCCCGCGGCAACCAAAATCGCGCAATTTTTTTTTATAAAGTGTGCCTTTTCTTTCTTATTTTCTCACCAATTTCATTTGTGTTTCATTTATGAAGTGAGAACTAGTGTGAGCAAGGAGCAAGTGTGTTCTTTCGAAGAGATTCGGGCATCCGGTAAGTGCATTGTCCCTCTATATTTTGAATTTAGTTTGTTGTTAGTGTTTGCATGTGCATATGTTTTATATATTTAGTTGTTTTTGTTTATTTTTTACAGTATTTATGGCTCAATCAAAGGCAGCAAGACAGGGGCAAAGAAAGGGGAAGAATGTCTCCATTGGAGATGCCCCTCATGTCCCTCTTTCATCAGGGTCTGCAAGTATTCCATCCATTGGAAGTGGGGCTGCAACAGTAGCTTCAAATGTGCAGGGAAAACAAATTGTTGACTCCAAATACCCATTGTGGAAATATGCAACAAGAGAGGAAGGGGCAGCAAAAAAGGGAGGAGGAAATTGTGGCTGGAAATGCAATTTTTGCAATGGCCATTTCAATGGCACATATTTCCGTGTGAAAGCTCATTTGTTGGGTATTCCAGGTTGTGGCGTTAAATGTTGTACAGCAATTGAATCGCCAGATAGGAAGAAATTGGAGAAAGAGGCGAGTATTGGTGAGGCAAATGTGGCAGCAAAATCAAAAAAATCCAAGACTGATGACCCCCTTCCATTCTTGAGGAAAAGCAGTAGCAAGTTCCCTTTTGAGACTTCTAGTAGGGGAGAATTAGCAAAGAGAAGGCAACTGCAGTTGGTCCAATGGACAAGATTTTCCAAAAAGAGAAAAGGGAAGAGCTTGATCTCACCATTGCATTTTTTTTCTATCAGAACTTCATATCCTTTAATGTTGCACGGTCACCTCTATTTATTGAGATGTGTCGAGCTCTTTGTCATAGGGCTCCATCAGGGTATGTGCCTCCTGGGTCAGAGAAGCTCAGAACCACATTGTTGACAAAGGCAAAGAAAGAGGTGGACAAAATGCTTGAGCCTATTAAATCAGCATGGCCAACATCTGGGGTTAGCATTGTTTCTAATGGATGGACAGATCCAGCACGCCACCCACTGATTAACTTCATGGTGTCATCCACGAATGGTGTAGTTTTCTTGAAAGCAGCGGATGCACTTGGAGAGTACAAGGATGCACAATATATGGGTGAGTTATTTCTCAAAGTTATTGAAAGTGTAGGTGTGGATTGTTGTGTGCAAATCATTACAGATAATGCACCTGTTTGCAAGGCTGCTGGCATGATTGTGGAAGCAAAATATCCACAAGTATTTTGGACACCTTACATTGTCCATTCATTGAACTTGGCACTGAAATCTATTGCTTCTGATGTGCTTTGGATTGGAGCCACTATTGAGGATGCACGACATATTCGCAACTTTGTAACAAACCATACAAATGCCCTCACTATCTACAAGGAGTACAACAATCTATCATTGTTGAAGATTGCAGATACACGATTTGCCTCTTCATTCATCATGTTGAAGAGGTTGAGGGAGGTCAAGACCGCTCTTGGGTCTATGGTTATTTCAGAGTTTTGGTCTTTTTGGAGAAAGATGGATCAAGCAGCCTCAAAGAAGGTGAAGGACATAGTGTTGGATGATATATGGTGGGAGAAGGTAGATCTAATTATTCAGATCATGGAGCCTATCATCTCCTTGCTCAGATTTGCAGATACAGACCAACCCATCCTAGGAGAGGTTTATGAGGGATGGGATTCCATGATTGAGTCTGTGAGGACCATTATTTTACAAAGTCAGTGCCCAGAGTATGAGACATCACCTAAGGCCTTCTTCACCGTCATACAGGATATTCTTGTCAGCAGATGGGACAAGAATTGCACACCTTTACATTGTTTGGCTCACTCCTTGAACCAAAAATACTACAGCCATGAGTGGCTGAATGGTGGACCTTCCCGCAGATTCCCTCCTCACATGGATGCTGAAATCTCACAAGGGAGGAAAGATGCATTAAGGAGGATTTTTCAGGATAGGGCATCCCTTGATGAGGTGGAGGATGCCTTTGCAGATTTTTCCACTGGCAGGGGGCGATTTGGAGGCTATGATTTGATTCGAGATAGGGGGGCTAAGAAGCCCCATTCTTGGTGGGCAACTCATGGGGCAGCAAGCCCTCCTCTACAGCAGTTAGCCATGAGGCTCCTCTCTCAGGTGACTTCATCCTCTTGTTGCGAGAGGAATTGGAGCACATATGGGAATTTGTATAGTGTGAAGAAGAGCAAGCTTGAGCAGTCCAGGGCAGAGACAATGGTGTATGTGCACACCAACCTTCGTCTCATCTACAGGCAGAGGGAGGAGTGGTTGAAGGGAAAGATAAATATGTGGGATGTCTTTCCTGATGATATGGGTCTGGACAGCAGTGTTGAGTTGGCATTGGCCAACTTGGATCTCAATGCGCCAGTGCTAGAGCCTGTCAGATTTGATGATGGATTAGAGGGGTCATCTTCCACACCAGCAGATGCAGAGATGATAGAGGAGGAGGATGCATCAGAGGCAGAGGAGAGCAGTGGTGAGCATGATGATCAGGATTTCGACAGTGATGCCGATTATGAGGATTGATGACTCTGACTCATTGAGGCTTCAGGCTTGTAGTCTTGTAGATTGTAGTTGATTTTGTATTTTCTATTTCTATTTGCCATTGGCAGTGTTCTTATGTAACACATTTTGATTCTGATGACTTAATGAAAAAACTACAGTATCTTACTATCTTCAATCTTGTCTTTTTGAGTAAATTTGATGATTGTATCATGTATGGTGTATCAATGTATCATTGTAATTTGTATTATAGTATCAATGATGATGTATGACTCATGAATATCTAATATCTATGTTTGAATCAATGAATTTTGTATGAATTTGTGCAAAAAATATCTAATTTTAAATATATATATATATATTTTTAATAAAATAATATATAACGTAACGTATCCCAGAAGTATCATGTTCCGGGGTCACCGTACCCGTGTCCGATACTTCGTATCCCTGTATCCCCGTATCAGGTGACTTAGCTTCTACCCAATTAAGCCAGTCTCTGCCTCCTAAAAATCCTATCTTCACAAGTAGATTAGCAAGGCGGCGTGCCTGATTATTGCAAGTAACGACACTAAACTAAGAGAAACAAACCTTTATTTTAAACAAGTAATTAATTGCTAATAGTCTACTTCTCTTACAGATGGATAAACACCTAATGATTAGCTTTGGGAAAATCCAACCATATAGTTTTTCAATCTCTGAAATTGGTGTTGGCTTCATCATGAGATGCTTCTGAAATTGCATAAATTTTTGCTTTACAGATTAGATCCAGTTAAAAGTTAGAAGCATTAATTCAATTAGAAAATCAATAGGCATCAAAATTTCAGAACTTTACCTTATTTGTACATCTCTAAGGATCAGAATATCAAAGCCCTCTATTTTCTGTTGTGTTTGGCATGGTTGGCACATATTTACAAAATAAGTCTCTTGTTTTTCAACTCTATGTTGGTCTATTTGTTTAGATATAAAAGTTGTGAAGTGCATTCTATTTTGAAGTTCTCATTTTCAGGGAAGCATATGCGAGGTTTCATGACCTTGGTTCATGTCAAGTATCAAATACCATATTGACACTTTTCTTCTGACATCTTTCTGTTTATTAGATTTTCTTTATTGTGTCTATAGGCTGGTCCTCTCTTATACAAGCCACACTTATTTCAGTACCGAGTTTAAAAATGAAGAATTTGAAATGTCAATACAAATAAATTTATTCACAGGCTCTGTATCCTTTTAGCATGCCTGGAGTCCTATTGTTATTCTTCTTTTGTTGATAATTACTTAGATTTTGATAGCATGAATTATTCTCAATGAATTGTTGTGAACCAAATTCTTCATCAAAGATTGTCTAGTGTCTAAGTAGCCTTTGATATATCTAATTAGCATTGTCTATGCTGGAAACTTTGCATTCATGGGATATTTTATGCAAAATAGAAAAAACTATTGTAATTTTCTTATTTTCAGAACAACTATTTATGAATACAACAAAAAACCATCAAAATCTTGAAAAACAATTTCCCAAGGGAGTCTGTACTGTCCTTTCTTCTTATTTTCATAGTGACAAATTTTGGGCAGGTGTGGGGGGATTATAAGTTTAGTCTCTCCTTAGATTGAGTGTTGATTTGCTTCTTTTTCTTCTTGAAATTCAACCCTTTGGTAGTAGCAATGTTATGGAGTTCTGCCTTCCCATTGTTTATTTTTATAGAATTATTTTTATTTGGTTATTTTGGTTATTTTTATTTTATTTGGCTTCATAATGATTTATTTTTAATTAATCAATTTATTTAATTTTTATATTACATTACACATTTTTACTATAAATAATTATTTATGTTTATTTTATTTTGATAAATTCAAAATGTTGACATTGCATTACATATTTTAGTTGTTTTTATTTTTATTCTATTTTGATCAAGTTAAAATGTTTACATTGCATTATGAGGCGTCTTAACCTAACGATTATTTATTTTTAATTAGTTAATTTATTTAAGTTTGCCCTATCACACAATTATTTATATCTTCCATAATTTATTGGGGTCTTGAAGAAAGATGACGCGGTTACTTTAGCCACACTTGAATGTCTATTTAATTTTACAACTGACATTTTGTCTAAATCCATTTGGTATGCAAGGATCATATGGTTTAATTTCCTTTTTAAGTAGGTTATATTCCACATGAATAACATTGGGTACTTTTTATTTTTATTATTATTTCATTTTTATAAGGTTATTTTATAAAATGTTTACATTACATTACAAGGCCATTTCATTTCAGTGCAAAAACTATTTATTTATTTAATTTTTGCATTATGTGATACATCTATATCATAAATAATTATTTACTTTTATTTTATTTTGACATAGTTTAAATATTTACATTGCAATGTACATTTTTACGATATTAGGCTCGAAAGGGTAGACACAATTGTTAATCTCATTTCTTTATTTTATTTTATGTAATTTGATTGAGTTAAGTCAAAATATTTAGGAGAATAGACATTACAACATCTCTTCTACACTATCTCCCAATTAAATAAAATTTAATTCAATAAAAATCTATTTAAAATTATTATATTTTTTTATATGATCTTCCATATAATAATAATAATAATAAAAAAATCAAAAATACCTATAATAAATAAATATAAAAACATAATTAGTGTGAATTAATTACTTCGTGTTTTCATTATGAGATTGAGTGGAAAAACATTGTTCACCCCACCCAATCAGAGAGTTCCTTCATAGCCTTTCTAACGAATTATATGTTTACACCTGTCGACAGAAGGTTCCGCAAGTTGCAGAAAAAGGCTACCAGATCGGTGTATTTGGGTTTTCGGTGAAACCATCCGTTTCCGGAAATTAAGAATGAGGGCAGCGGTTTACATAAAGACATTATACATACATCGTGAATTTGATGGTTTGGGAATTTGGAAGCTTGGAAGCTAGGTAATGGTGGGCGAACAGTCTCTATAAGCGCCATGACTTCTAGACTAGCAGGAATTGCAAGAGGAAGAACACATAACTCCACAAATTTACTTGAGTATTTCTTGACCAGGAGGAATTGCAAGAGGCAGAGCACATAACTCCACAAATTTAAAGCGTCGTTCGAACATCCTCTGTTCATATGGCAATTTTCTCTCTTGGCTATGTGAATTGGAAATGGTGCTTGGACGAGCACGTACTGATGGTGGAGAGACTAAGTCGAAGTCAAGATACACCATTATCCCGGTCTTCAACAGTGTCAAATGGAGAGCTTCAGAGCTTCGCTCGACATAGGTCGCAAATGGAGTCTACGCTCGTGCTCTCCGCGTGTTTGGAGAGAAGAAACAGTAGATGGTTGACCACTATAGGGTTCCAACACAATTTAAAAATGGAAGCATGATCTGTCTAAGCTACAACAATAAAAGGATTCGACCGAGCGACGTGTAATGCGTGAGAACCGTACCCCTCGCCCTAAATTTGTTGGATTGATAGATGGTATATATGTGATTGCTGTTAGATAATTATTATTTTGTTTTCTTAGCAGGTTGTGATGTTCACCTTACACCCACCTGGTTAATTAAATAAGATCCATCCTGGGACATGGGAAAGAGTAGGAGAAGATGGAACCTGGTGTTGTACTCAATTCAATTGTGATTGTTTTATGGAATTGAAATGGAAAGAAGAAGTTAATGGCTGAATCAGATGGCTTAGGGTTCGATTCTGAGGAGGGTATAGGGACACCTGCTGCGTCATCGTTGCCTCCCCGGAAGCGTCTTCTTGCGGGGTTGAAGAAGCAGCAGCAACAAAATGGGTGGTTGTCTTCCTCTTATTCCTCATCTCCTACAACTTCCACTGTTGTGAATTCTCCATCCCCAGTCCCTACAGTTCTTGAAGGGTTAGGGAAACCTAATTCAAAATCCCCCCAGGAAATTGTAGAAACATCCAAAGCTGTAGCTGCTGCAGAGGTCACTGCTGCTGCCAAGAGAGTTGATGTTGAAAAAGCTGCGGTAGCCGTGAAGGCGGCTGCTGCCGCCAAGTCTGCCCTAGAATTGGTAGCTTCTGCAGCAGCCAGGGATGAAATGGAAGGCAGAGGGTTTTGTGTTAACTCAAAGAGCAAACCTACTAAGAAGCACATGCCCATCAAACTTCTTTATAAAGGGGAACAAATTGAGATGGGAGTATTGGAAGAGGAGGAAGAGAGACCGCTTACGGTTCTAATGCGTTCTAAACGCAATTCTGTGAAGGCTAAGCATGAACCCATCAAGCTTTCTTACAAAGGAAAGAGGACTAGATGGAAAATTTTAGGGGCTAATATTCGTAGGTGGGCTATTTTTCCATGCGTTTTCCAAAAAAATAATTCATCAATTCTCATTTTTTTAAAAATTGATTAGCCCAAATTTTATAGTATAAAAACATTTAACTCTAAAAATCGCCAAAAAATTATATACAATAATATAAAATGATTACAAAACTAAATATTTTTACAAAAATAGCATCAATTTTTTTACCATTCACATTTTTGGGACTCCTAAGATTCGCCAAGTTTTTAAACTTTAAGATAAACTCCATCCTTCACATTTTCCTGATCGAGACAAAGGGAGTGAAAGATGACGCAAACACAATATTGATGCCGCATTCGTTAAATGACAAGGAATTGGGTCGTCAGCTGCACCTTGCAATCAACATCTCTCCAAGGATTTCTAGGAATATGGGGCACTTGAATGTACGCCTTCATTCAGAAAAACGGATGGATTCTACATTATGCTTGCCATCTTCTAGTCTTGTTAGCCCACCTAAGAAATATGATCGTCCAGACCCTAAGGTTCATATCTTCTGTAGAAGCTATGATTTCTGATAGACATCATGCCTCAGAAGAACTGGGAGGCTACGCCTACAGTAAGGTTGTTACTAGAAATGTAGATGGTTGGTCCTTGGAGGCAGAGGTCTGTAATTTGGACAAAGTTGCAGAAACTGCTTCTGAAGCTATGGAGGAAGAGAATTTTGAACTGAGAGAGAACAAAACAGAGGCATCTATAATGGAGGAAGAAGCTAGTTTTTCTTTACGATGTAATGGACCTATTGCCGATCAACATGATTTTGACATTAAGGATGCCATTAGTGTGAATATAGGAGGACTTGAAAGAAAAAAGACATCATTAAATACTAGAAATATTGAAGAATGTGAAGAGACTGGATTGTCTAAGTCTAGCAGGACTCAACTCCACTCTAGAAATCATCAAGAGGACCATCCAGGTCAGTGAACTAAAGGTTCTCCTTTAACTGATGAGAGCACATTGAGATCACATGCTAAGCGATCTAACATGAGGCGTAATTTGGAAAGGAGTACTTTCAGTGGAAACAACATCAACTTGTCGTAGGGATATAAAAAATTTGTAGGCAGGGTGAATTTATCTTTTACCCAATTAAGCCAGTCTCTGCCTCCTAAAACTCCTATCTTCACAAGTAAATTAGCAAGGCGGCGTGCCTGATTATTGCAGGTAACGACAGTAAACTAAGAGAAACAAACCTTTATTTTAAACAAGTAATTAATTGTTAATAGTCTACTTCTCTTACAGATGGATAAACACCTGATGATTAGCTTTGGGAAAATCCAACCATATAGTTTTTCAATCTCTGAAATTGGTGTTGGCTTCATCATGAGATGCTTCTGAAATTGCATAAATTTTTTCTTTACAGATTAGATCCAGTTAAAAGTTAGAAGCGTTAATTCAATTAGAAAATCAACAGGCATCAAAATTTCAGAACTTTATCTTATTTGTACATCTCTAAGGATCAGAATATCAAAGCCCTCTATTTTCTGTTGTGTTTGGCATGGTTGGCACATATTTACAGAATAAGTCTCTTGATTTTCAACTCTATGTTGGTCTATTTGTTTAGATATAAAAGTTGTGAAGTGCATTCTATTTTGAAGTTCTCATTTTCAGGAAAGCATATGCGAGGTTTCATGACCTTGGTTCATGTCAAGTATCAAATACCATATTGACACTTTTCTTGTGACATCTTTCTGTTTATTAGATTTTCTTTATTGTGTCTATAGGCTGGTCTTCTCTTATACAAGCCACACTTATTTCAGTACCGAGTCTAAAAATGAAGAATTTGAAATGTCAATACAAATAAATTTATTCACAAGCCCTGTATCCTTTTAGCATGCCTGGAGTCCTGTTGTTATTCTTCGTTTGTTGATAATTACTTGCGATTTTGATAGCATGAATTATTCTCAATGAATTGTTGTGAACCAAATTCTTCATCAAAGATTGTCTAGTGTCTAAGTAGCCTTTGATATATCTAATTAGCATTGTCTATGCTGGAAACTTTGCAGTCATGGGATATTTTATGCAAAATAGAGAAAACTATTGTAATTTTCTTATTTTCAGAACAACTATTTATGAATACAACAAAAAACCATCAAAATCTTGAAAAACAATTTCCCAAGGGAGTCTGTAATTTCCTTTCTTCTTATTTTCATAGTGACAAATTTTGGGCAAGTGTGGGGGGATTATAAGTTTAGTCTCTCCTTAGATTGAGTGTTGATTTGATTTATTGGTCTAGATTTGTGCATTTTAAATTTCATCTATAAAATGAATTTATTTTTCAACCATTTCTTTGAAAAAAATCAAAATATATTAACCTTCTGATATAAAAAAAGTACATGCATAGCAGCCTTTGTGGTATTTCAGACTTACCCTCTATATCCTATAGCACCTTTTAGTGGAGCTAGGTATTTTTCTCTTAGTAGCTTTCATGTGACTTTTTATTCTTCTAGCTATAGTAATGGCCTTTTCCGAAGAGTCAGGTTTGTACATTCTCACCTCAGTTCAAATTGATGTCCTGAGGTTTGAAGTAGAAATGGCTCACACTAGATCTGGAAAGACTCTGGCCTTGGACTCCAAAACTGGGAACCTTCCATTGTATTATTTGATTGACATATCCTTTTGGAACAGAGCACGGGTTCAACATCATAAGGCTCATCACAGTGATGGTTTGCTTTCTAAGTTAATGCATCTTCATAAATAGCACTAAAGTCCCGGCTCCCTTCTAGAGATTTTAGGAACCCATCTCTGAATCCCATATGTGGGTCACCCCATCCAAATGTTGTAGGGATATATTTAAATTTTATCTTGGTTGTGCATATGGTACACCTTGGATGCCTACTTGATCTTTCTTAACCAAGTATGAACTTCCACTTTGCCACCATGTTATATTGTTGGATCTTCATCTGAATATTGAAACTGGGTCTGTGAGAGGTTCACGGTGACGATGAGCTGGGAGGAGTGTTACCTTTTCATTTCTCAAGTATTCATATTCTCCTCTTTCCCTTAGAGATGGGGTTGTGAAATGAAGACTCTAGATTAGGTTCCATGGGCGCTTTGCCTTGCATAAAATGCCTCATTTATTCTACAAACTTCATGAAACTTTCCTCCTGCTCTTCATTAGTCACATTACATTGAGATCTAGTCAACAACATATATATTTTTTAAGAGACTCATAAAAAGGGGGAAAATCCACTGAAGCTCTGATATTGACTTCTTGTTAAATTTTCAGGACATGGTAAGAAGGAAATGATTGGTTTGCGTTTGATTTTAACTTGTGGCCATTCATTATTGGTTTGAGTTTCATTTTGAAAGGAAATGATTGTAGTGTAAATGAAGTTCTTATGCGGGGTAGCCATCAACACCTAATAAGATCAATAACATCTCCTTGTATTTGGGTTTTTGGTGCAGCCATCTGTTTCTGGCAATTCGGAATGGTGAATCTGGTGGTTTAGGAATTTGGCAACTTGGAAAATGGGTAATGGCGGGCGAACAATCTCTTCCCAAGACTCAAGTTCAAAAAAGACAGGTTGATGCCATGTGGAAGCACCTTGCAGGAGAAATCGCGTCTAGTCCCTTCGTTGAACATCAGCAGCCTGGTAAGCAAGCGTGTGATTCCGATAGCTGGAACATTATCCCTGGTCTATATTCTGATAATCGGGACCTGTTGTTTCAGAGCATGACTACTGCTTTTGCTTATATGAACATGATAAATACATTACTACTGCCTGAGTCGTCGAGCCATGGTGGGTTCTTCGGGTCCTTAAAACTGCAACTTTCTCAATTTAGAATTGAGATTTGAACTTATTCATGGCTTTCGATTGAATCCAAATTGTAAGAATTCTAGTTTTAGCAACTGATTGAAGATGTTTTTTGAGTTTCCTATCATCTTTAATCAGAATCCTATATTGTTCGTTTTGTCAAATTTTTTACCGTAAATTTAAGTCATGAATTTTAGATTAATACCATTTTTATAAAATAAGTAAAAATAATAATCACGCAAAAGTGGGTTCCAAAACTCTGAGGCAAAGGGGAGGGAAAATGGGTGTTTGATGTCATTGATGATCGCCATAGGATGAGAGGAACAGAACCCCACAACAAATACAACAAAGGAAAGGGATCGATAGCTCAATTGTCTTTCTTCTGGATTAAAGTTAGAGTTCCCCTCATTGCCACAACTCTGCAGGGAAACCCCTCTAATAGAATGAACACAATGGAGATCTCTGAATGATAAACACTGTATAGCTTCATTTTTTTATTCAATAATCTCACTTTCATCCATGGCCGTGATTCACAAAGGTAGTTACTCACTATTTAGTAAATTAAATTTTTACTAATTTTTCAGCTTTTGTAGTATGTTCATGCACTCATTTATTGTTAACATTTCCATTCACAAAGTTGTGCACACTTCCATTCACCATTTCTAAAATATACATGGACTAAGCAAATGTGAAAGTTCAAATGGGAGTACACGTTCATTTTGCGGGCATAATCGGGCATAAGCTACATTGGTTTCGCGTTTTAATAAACAATGGTGTCATAGAGATAGATATTGAGGACGACCGTTTTGGTTTATCTATTCAAGATATTTTGGTTCATCATATAATTAATAGATAGTATATGTATTTTAATTATTAAATAATGTATTTTTATGGTTTTTACTTTATAATGACTAAATTAAAATATACTATTTTGACATTAAATGAAAATGTATTATTTTGAAATTTGATTTGATTAAAGATAAGGCTAAAATATTTTATTTTTTAATGATTTTTTATAATTTGAGTATCTTTTTAAATAATAAAGTGCATTTTTATTTTGAAAATTTGTTGGTATTAAGATTTCGTATTTTATATTGGAATAAAATTTATGAATTAAATAATCTTCCAAAATTTATTATTAAAATATGTTTTGAGGAAAAACAAAAAACAAAAAAAATGTTTATATTATTTATCCATATTAACTTTTTAAGTGAATAATTTCTTTTTCAAAATTGAAAAAAAATTATGTATTATAATTTCATTTTATTTTAGCTATAAAAAAATTAAATGTAAAAAATTATTTTCAAAATTTTTATTTTATTTTAAAATAGTTGGAATTTAAAAATAAAATTTTAAATTCATATAGTAAAGCATAGGATGAGAAGAGATCATGGAGAAGGAGGATACCATCATTACTATGTCATTACTCTGAAACAATTATGTTAGTGTAACTTTGTTTTTAAATTTAACGTTCTATTGAAAGATATATAAAAACTAAAATTTCCATATAGTACACTTAATTATTATTGTTTTCCATATTCCCCACTCCCAACATTACTTTGCACCTCTCAATACAAACCCTAGTTTATACTTATTACTCAAGGATGTTATTTCGTTCTTCGTAGCCACAAGATTTTGCCGTTGAAATCACGCTTGTTGATGAGATCTGAAAGAGTATTTTAATCCATGAACAATTGGGGAACTGCATGTAAAGTCAACCGGCCTATTAGCTCAGTTGGTTAGAGCGTCGTGCTAATAACGCGAAGGTCGCAGGTTCGAAACCTGCATTGGCCAATGACCACTCGACCTTATTAAATGCGTTTATTTTCTTTATTTAACTTTGAACTTCGAAAAATTTTAAGATCTAGACGTTAATGCTGATCAAACCAGTAACCTGATTTTCTGGTTAAATTTCAATTGCTTCTACTTTGATCAGATGCAAAAGTCTGTAAGTAGTTTGGTCTTCATTTTTTCAGCGATGATGATGTAATCCACAGCCTGTATGTTGAGTTAAACTTCAATTGCTTATACTTTGATCAGATGCAAAATTTTGTAAGTAGTTTGGTCTTCTTATTTCAGCCATTATGATCCTATCCACAGCCTGTATGTTGAAGTGTGAGAGGGAAGGAAAGATCAAGGTCTAGGGTTATATGAAATTTGTGTGTGGTTTGGTCATTTTATTTTAAGCCACCCTTTATACATCAAGGTGTAGGGTTATATGAAGATGCAAATGTTTGAAAGTAGTTTGGTCCTCTTATATTTAGCCACCCTTTATTCATCAAATCAGGAACATGATTTTCTGGTCTAACTTCATTTACTTATACTTTGATCAGATGCAAAAGTTTGAAAGTGGTTTGGTTTTCTTATTTTCAGCTATGATGATGCAATCCCACAGCCTGTATGTTGAAGTGTGAGAGGGTAGAAAAGATCAAGGTTTAGGGTTATAAAATCTATTTTATATTACAGTCATGCACTAGGATTATAGTGAGTTTTTGGTTGTGTTAAAAAAAACAATCCCAAAAGATGAAAACTGAATGTTCGGAAAAATAAAAATCAAGAACTGAGAATATTGTTAAGTGCTTGCATGCAATGGCCCAAATTTGTTTTCAAATTGAAACAGCTGAGTCTTATGGATATTTTGATATAAAATTGCAATTACAGTGAATATTTTCTGAAGGGTAATCAAATGAGTATTATCATGTTTTTGTTATTTACATTGAATGGTAACAAAAATTGATAAAATATAATATTCAAATCATAAATTTTAAGAAGAAAATATTACTATTATAAAAAAATTGTTTGATAGATTAGAATGGAAGTTAATTAATTATATATATATATATGGTTGTAATCTGTATACTTGTTGGGACTTATTATACTTGTAGTAGGATTGGTATTAAGCATTCAGTTTTTTTTTACTGTATATTAGTTTGTCTTTGATAAAAAATTTATGCCCACTATCTATATTTTAATATTGAGAATTCAATTTTTGTTATTTATTATTATTATTATTATTTAAATTTATTTATTTGTAACGTAATTGGTTGAGGTCTTAGTCCATTTCTATTAATTACTAATTTTTTTGTTTTTTGTTTTATTTCCTTTTTATTTAACTTTTTATTTTTATTTTTTTTATTTTCTTATTTTTCCCTTTTCATGAATTATAGGTTTTTCCTCCATATTTTCAATTTAAGATGACTTATTATCATATCAAAAACATATTTTAATAAATTTAATTATAAAAAATAATATGTATTAATAAAAAATAAAACAAATAAATATATATATAAATAAATAAACATATATATTAAAGTGTTAATATGTTTTTTTTTTTTTTTTAACTGAAACGGATGTATCTTTATTTGAATTAGAAGAAGTTTGGACTTATGCCAATGCTGCCATTATTACATTGCATCTGATTCTGTTCCATATTGCATGCTGCAGGATCCTCATGGATTACATAGATGGATAGAACTATCCCCGTTTATGAGAATTTGACCTTTCCCAAGTGAACAACCCTTATTTGCCAACAGATCTGCTTCACTATTCAGATTTCTGAGTATGTGGAAGCATTTGTAGGATTCAAAATCGAGAAGGACATCCTTCAATCTGCTCAGAGTTTTGTTAAGACTTGCATTGATGAACAGGTTCTCCGAATTTAGCTTTTTAATTAAGAGCTCGGAATCTCCGAAAACTTGGATTTCTTTGTCCCCTCTATCTCTAGCAATTTGGCAGGCTTTAAGAAGGCTTAAAATCTCAGCTTGATTGTTGGATTTCTGCCCAATGCCCCAGGAGAAGGTGTCCCTTTTGACTCCAGCCGGATCATAGATAACCCCACCTGCTCCAGCAGCCCCGGGGTTGCCTTTGGAGGCGCCATCAAAGAAAATCGTGGATATTTTTTGTTTTTTCCACCATTCTTGAAAGTACTCTTCAGTTTCTCTTATTCTCCAGATTAGATTCATTGGTTGAGGGACAGAGAGCAACCTCCGGGGGGAGGGGGAGAAAGAGCTCAACCATCTTTCTTCTTCAGGAAGCAGCAATGGATCTGCAGAAAAGTACTGTTGTTGGGCAGCTTCCAGAAGGAGGGATTTCGCTTTAGCAGCTACAACTAGAGGAGTTTGTTCTTTTCCGTTGAAGATCAGGGCGTTCCGGGCCAGCCAAGTCTGCCAGCAAGTGAATTTGGGGATAGCAATCCAGATTTTCCTCCAGAAGGATTTGCTGGGGATTTTGTGGGGATAGCAATCATTCCAGGCGTCGAAGAGATCAGCTACAGAGTTGTACGAGGGAACAGTGATTTGGAACTCGTGAAGGATAAGACACCACACTTCTTTTACGAAAATGCAGTCCAAGAAGAGGTGCTTGGCAGTTTCTTCACTGTTTCTACACAGCTCGCATCGATGAGGCCCAGCAATGCCTCTTTTCATCAGATTGTCTCCGGTTAGCAATTTGTTGTGAGCCAGTGTCCAAAAAAATAAATTGACTTTTGGTAGAGCGAGGGGCTCCCATACTTTCTTCCAGAAATCCGGGTTTCTGGTGCTGATCTTTGTGGGTAGGAGAGCGTTATAGGCAGCGACTGGTGTATAAGTCCCGGAGCGCCCCCATCCCCATCTGTCCTTCGACCATCTGCTCACTGGAGCTGCGTCTTCCAGCAGCTCATCGAGCGCAATCATCTGGTGGTTTAGGCGGTCTGGGATGCCATGGAAATCCCATCCAATCCATGCGCCACGGCTGTCCCACTTGGATAGATCATAAACGGTGTTAATTCCAGCGCGCACCAGCCACTGTCTTATTTCATCGATTTCATCGTTTAATGAGAGTGGGGCTCTGTCCATAATGCGGTCTTGCCACAGTTTTATATGTTTGCCATTGCCGGGGATTTTATAAACTTTGTCTTTGAAGAAATTTAAACTCTTATTACAGAGTTTCCAAACCTGTGATGCGTTGATTGTTTGAGAAGCCTGTAGATTTCGAAGCGATACTGTGTGGGCGTACTTTGCTTTCAAAGTTTCGCTGACAGGATGCTTTGGATTGTCATATAAATTCCAGAGGATTTTTCCTCCCAATGCCAAATTGACTGTGGCTGGATCCCTGATTTGCAGACCTCCTTCTGCAAAGGGGCGTTTCACCTGTTCCCATTTCACAAGATGCATTTTGTGGGTGTTCCCTTTCCCACCTTGCCAAAGGAAGTCACGAATCAGTTTGGAGATGTGATCTGTCACCTGCTTTGGTGCAAGTAGGAAGGCAGCTTGGTAAATTGGTAATGCAGAAAGGACAGACTTAATCAAAATGACCTTGCCTCCAGAAGAGAGCCAATACCCTCCCCAGCTTGTGATCTTTGTCTTGATTTTGCTGATGACTTCAGACCACAGAGCTCTCTTATTGCAGCCATTGATGATAGGGAGTCCAAGGTATTTTATCATCTCCCATTGTGCTTGGCTATTGAAACCTAGGAGGGCAGAGATGTTTGTGAGCTCCTGTTGATCGATATTCCATCCATAGACTTCACTTTTCCTTTCATTTATGGAGGCTCCCGTGGCCCTGCAGTAACTTTTCAGGACTTCATCAAAAGCTTTGGCAATTCTAGGAGAAGCTCCTCCTAATAGGAGAGAGTCGTCTGCAAAAAGAGCATGGTTCTGGGCAGGAGATTGTATGGAAGGTTTAAGCCCTAGGAGAGTGCCTGCAGCTTTTTCTGCTGAGAGCTTTCTGCTGAGAGTGTCTGCCAACAAAATGTAAAGGAAGGGAGAGAGGGGGCATCCCTGCCTAAGGCCTCTCTGGGCATGGAAAAAAGAGGTAGGGCGGCCATTGACGAGGGGGGCAATCCAAGCGGAGTCAGTGCAGGCTTTGATGAGAGCGACAAAGTGAGGGGAGAAGCCAAAGGCGAGGAGGAATTTGTAAAGGAAGGCCCGGTTGACTCGGTCAAAGGCGTTGGCCATGTCAAGTTTGATCAGCATCCCTTTTTCTTTTCGTTTCTGGCTTGAATGAATGATCTCCTGGACTTGGATGACATTGTCCAGGATGTGCCTGCCTTCAATGAAACCGCCTTGATTGCTGGAGATAAGTCTGTTTAGGAGAGGCTTGATCCTGTTTGCAAGGAGCTTTGCCAGAATTTTGTAAGAGGTGTTGCACAGCGATATTGGTCTGAATCTGGCAAAGGTTTCAGGATTAGATTCTTTTGGAATGAGGGCCAGGTATGTGGAGTTGGTTCCTCCCCCTACCTTGGCTTTATTCCTGAATCCTTTGATCATCTTTAAGAGGTCTGTTTTAATAATGTCCCAGCACATTTTGTAGAAATGAATGGTAAAACCATCGGGCCCAGGAGCCTTATCTGAGTCCATAGACCAGATCACTTGTATGACTTCTTCTTCCGTGAAGGGTCTGTTGAGTTCGAAGTTGTCTTCAGGTCTGACCAAAAGGGGAATATTGGAAAGGAAATCTGCCATGTCCTCCTCATTACCTTGGTTTCCAGCAGTGAAAAGCTGACTATAGTGATTTACAGCTCCCTCTTTGATCTGGTTGAACCCTTTGCAGATCTGCCCTTCTGCTGTTCTTATTTCAGAGATATGATTTCTACAGAGTCTTGCCCGATATTGGCGGTGGAAGAAGGTGGTGTTCCTGTCACCAGCCTTCAACCACAGACTTCTAGATTTGATTCTCCAGTACTCCTCTTCTAGCTGGAAGGATTGGAAGGTCGAACATTGGATTTTGACTTCTTTATCCAGCAATGCTGAAGTGACATCTCTATTTTCCATATCGGTTTGCAGCTCCTCAAGGGTCTGCACAATTTCTTTTCGGAGACTAGTTGGATTTGGGGCAGGTTTTTTGATCCACTCCTTCAGAGCGTACTTTGTGGCTTTGAGTTTTTGCTCCCACACATAGCTGGGGGACCCTGAGAAGGATTTGCTCCAAGCTGCTTTCACTGTGTCAAAAAAACCTTCTCTTTCTGTCCATAGAGGGCTGAAACGAAAAGGGATGGGGCCCAAATCTTCTTCATCTTCTAGAGAAAGCTGGATGGGCTTATGATCTGAAGTGAGTTTGGGAAGGATTTTGGTGGTGATGATCTTCTTGGTTGTCATCAGAGCACCCTGGACCAAGAATCGATCCAGGCGAGCGGAGATATGTTCCCTTCCCACCCTGTTGTTTGTCCAAGTGTAGAGCCCTTTCGCTGGTATGAAATCAATGAGGTCCCAATCCTGGATGAGTCCTTCGACCATAGGAAGGAAGGGATCTCTGCTATGAGTGCCTCCCCTTTTTTCCTTGTATTTTAAAACAATGTTTAAGTCCCCAGCCAAAATGATGTTATTGGGGGAGTGTTGCTCAAGGAAGGCTTTGAGGGAGGTCCAGCAATCTCTTTTTTCTGAGTATAAAACAGGAACATAAAGATTAAAAAGGGAGAAGGATAACTTACTTGGGTTGTGCATTAATTCCGTGAATATCCAGTGTTGAGTTTCATGAGAATTTTTCAGCTGGAAGAGATCCTCTGGCCAGAGAGTTGCGAGTCCTCCGGAAGAGCCTCTTGAGCTGACAACTTTTCCTGCATTTTTCTTCCATTTCTTTTGGCTGATATCTAAGAGGGCTTTCCCCTCTATCTTTGTCTCTTGGAGCAAGAGGATATCTGAGGGCTCCATCTTGAGAAGATCTTTGATCGCTTCAGCTTTCGAGGGATTACCCAGACCTCTGTAGTTCCAAGAGACGAGACGCATTATTTACCTGGGAAGTGGAGGGAGCCTCCCTTAGAAGGCCTGGTCCTTGTATTTCTTCTGATAGACATCTCAATAGTAGGCTGGCTTCCTTGAGTTTTTAGCCTTTCAGCCTCCTCTTCCCTTTCTTCTCTGCGAGATTTCCTTCCAACTTTTTTGATGGGTTGCTCGAAGGTCTCATCCTCCGATGACCCTGAACTGTCAATAGGCTTCTTCCTTGTGACATCTGCATATGAGGGGTTTGAAGGGCTTCCTTGGGTGGCCTCAGGAAGAGTCTTTTCCCCCCCTTCTTGAATATTAGTAGGAGGGCCGGGCTGCTCGAGGGTTTCCTGGTTTGTTGTAGTTGCCGTTTTCTGACTGTTTTCTTTGCCCTTTGGATCTTTGCCTTGGGTATGATTGGAATTGCTTGGAGCCTCTTTCAGGGGGCCTTTCCCGGTGCCCTTCCTATTGGGTTTTTGGACTAGGGTCCATTGCTCTTCGTTTTGGTTCTCTGGAAGATCTTCTGCCTTTTTCTTGCAGTGTTTGGCAAAATGCCCGTAGCCATGGCAGTGTCTGCATTTGAATGGGAGCTGTTCATAGTCTAGCTCTTGGACATGGGTCCATCCTGCGACTATGAGATTGATGGCTTCCGGTAAACCCTCCTCTAGGTCTACTTCGACACAAATGCGGGCACATGAATATTGATCTTTCCTTGGGGCTTGGTCGATATATTTGCCTAAGGCGTTGCCTATGATCTGGAGGGACTTAGGATTCCAGCAATGAAGGGGAAGATGGGGGAGGCGTACCCAGACCGGAACGGCAGTGGGAACGTCTTGGGCTGGATCAAAATCAGGCGACCATTTATTGAGGTATAGACCTTGCGGCCCCATGAAGTAAGGGCCATTCCTGAATATCAAGCTTCTGTCCTCTACACTTTCGAAGACAAAGACGAAGAAACCTTTGCCGACGAAATAGCTTTTGACTCCCTCTTTGATAAGCGGCTTCCAGTTCCTTTGTGTCCACTCCTCCACCGACTTGGGAGAGGGCCAGAGGCCCGTGAACTGGCCAATGAGGCCGCGCTCAGCTAAATTAAGAGCAGCTTTACAGGTTTCTTCCTCATGAAGGGCAACTGAGGGGATGGTGTCCATCTTCTTAACAAATTTCTGCTGGCTCAAAGAGGGAGGGCGCTTGTTGCATTGTGCAATCATTTCCTTGAAGGCAGAAACCTCCGGGGGGGGGGGCAGATCCGGGCCCCCAGAGGGCTCCATGGCTGCGCGCAGCAGCAGCAGAACAGAGACCAAGACGCGGCAGCCCAAGGGGTGCACAAAGGCTTGGAAGCCCTAGCCCGATAACTCACAGAGTCTTCGCAGGCAGAGCAGCGCGCTTTTCGCGAGATGTTTTTAAAGTGTTAATATGTTAATATAAGCAATATTTGTTAATTTTTGTGATGAAATTTTATAATAATATTTCATTAATTGTTTTCCATAGTATTTTATTAGTTGTTTTATTTTTGTAATGAATTTTTTGTTTTTATTGTTTTTTAGTTTAATTAAGCTATATTTAAGTTAAGCTGCAGATACTCGCTGCTATGTAACTCTTGTTTATGAGTAGAGTGCAAATCAAATTTATGCACTAGTTACACCTTCTATATTTTAGTAGGATTTATGGGAGAGATTTTAACCTTTGTCATTGTCAGCATAGTTGAGAGATTTTGGAAATGAAGCGCTTTCTGACCAGGTTCCCGACTCTCCCTTTTTAAGTTTTTCAAAATTTAGCTTGAACCAAGATCTTTCAACTCTTGTTCATAGGATGCATTGGATATTGAGAGATGAATTATTTGTTGCTCGTTATTCCCAGAGAAAAATGAAGCTTTATCGATAAGACAATTTCATTTATGATCACTTTGGGAGTAATTTTAACAAAACTGCTACAATAGTAGCTAAAAGTTCAATTATTTGGTCTCCCAGAGTAAGGGGGGAATATGAAGCTAGAGGGCAATATACACCTAACATTAGAAATGTCCCAGGCTTATATGCCTAGACGAATTATGGCTCCTAGTGAGAGTTTAGGGAGCCATTTTGACATGTCCAAGGCTTATATGGCTCTATGAAATATAGTTTTTAGTGAGAATTGTGGAAATGTTTGGTTTGACAGAGGAATTGATACAATGAGGAACTGTTTTTCTTTGCCTCCTAGCTTTGGATATTAGTATTTTAACTCCTTTTTACATACCATGAGGAATTGTTTTTCTTTGCCTCCTAGCTTTGGGTATTAGTATTCCAACTCCTTTCTACATACCATTTTAGTGGTTGAGATAAGGCAATCCTTTTTTCTCTTATTTTTCTTTTAACTTCACAACCATTTTAGTGGTTGAGACAAGGCAGTCCTTTTTTCTCTTATTTTTCTTTTATCTTCACACCATTTTAGTGGTTGAGACATGGCATCTTTCTCTTCTCTTATATTTACATTTAACTGGTTGAAGACTCTGGAAAGTTGTTTAATAGAGATTAGCTCACAGAAACTAAGATGTTTAAGGGTGAGATCTATCTCTATGTTTAATGAAGATTAGCTCACAAACATTAAGATGTTTAAGGATGAGCTCAGGAAGAGAAGAGTTATCTATCTGCAATTTGTACCCATGCTTGTTGAGATTTCACTAAGTGGTGAAAAATATCATGAGACTTTTCAAATGAATACATTATAGGGTGGGAAAAGGATGTTGTAGGTTTATAGGTTTTCGTTATGGAAGGAATTAAGGTGGGCATGAATATTGGCTTCAAGGATCGTGTTAAAGAAGGAAAGGCGGCCACAGTGAAGTCAGGTTCATTAACCAAATGTGTGGGAAGCTTTGAGTTGAAGGTTATGACCAAAAATCTCACCCTGGATTTGTTGCTTAATTGATTGAAATGGAAACATGGGGAAGGCATAAAAAAAAGGAAGGAAGAAGTAACTTAAGAGTCTACCAATGGAAAATATGTCTAAATAAGCAAATTGAAAAATATGTAGGGAAGGAAGAAGTAACTTAAAAATCTACCAATGGAAAATATGTCTAAATAAGAAAATTGAAAAATATGTATTTTGGATTAGTGTATGATCTCATCAGGCTTGCTTGGAACAATTTTGTCTTACTGTAACGCCCACCTCCCATATTTTGTTTCTCTCAAGGTGGGAGAACAACTTCACTCCCAGTGTTTTATGTTGTCTGTATATTTGGATAATATAAAATCCCTTTTTCTCGCTATCCACTTTCCAAATTCATTCTATTTCAAAACACTAAACATAATATCTCTTTCCACATCAAAACACTAAACATGATCTTTTCAAATTTTTATTTATATAATAACTCATATTTGATCACGCTGAGTTGATTTGATTTGTAGTTATATGAAGTTGGAATTGATGTACACTGTATTGGTTGAAATTGGAAAATGAGCAATAATATTTTTACTTTAAAGGTTTAAGAATTTAATGGCCAATAATTATTAAGTGTATGGTAAAGAATTAATTTTTATAGAATGTTTACAAGATCTTGTGTTGTACAAAATAAAGAATAATATCTCTAAAGTAGCTATGCTTTCTTTTGTTTTCCAATTTGATTTATGAAAAATGTGATATCTACATGTATCATATACCATTTGTTTTCTTGTTTTATGTTGTTTTTAATAAATATATGTGTTCAACAACGAATAGTATTGAATTTTGATTACCTACTTGTTGTCATGAGGTTTTCTATGTAGTATTGTTGTTTCCTATTGGCATGCTTCTTTAATTTCCCCTTGCTTTAGCATTCATCAATATGGTTTTTGAGTGTTTTTTAAATCTTTTGGGTAATGGTCCTCTTTTATCCTTGACTCCTTATGCCAAATTATAATGTGTATTCCTTGATTTCTTTTGTATTCTCAACTCTCCTTGGAAATTTTTTATCCAAACCTCTTATTCTTCATGGTTGTCATTTTCTATCTATATATTATCAATTTTATATGAGGCTACAATCCCGATTCTCAAGGAGTATTTGATAAAATGTGTTGTTTTATACCCTTAATTTGTTCATCATCGTGTGTTTTTGTACCCATTCTTGCTGCTTCCACATGCTTTTGGGTACGCTTAGGCCCCTAACTTAGGTATCATACAATAGCACTTGCATTATGAAGGTTTGCAAGAGGGAACGTCACATCTTCCAACTCCATATCGCCACTAAATTGCATAAGATTTAGAGTAGAAACAAAGCTTGTGTATCCTTGAGTATCAAGTTAGGAGACATGGTTGCCAAAAATGAGAAACATGAAATGGATATATGATACATGAAACATCAATTCTTAGGTTTTTTTACAACTAACATTTCCATTATTTTTTTAGAATTTTTCTAATATATATTCAAAATATTGTCTCCTAATAATGTCTTGGAAAGAATTAATCTACAATTAATGGCTCAACTCTTTTCATGCTATTATTCACTTAACATGGTATACACATTTCTTTAATCCCTATACTATGAAAATAAGAGTTCCCGATAAGGTTTTGATACTTCCTTCTATGCAACTAAATTCTCATTTCTTGAGAAGTGATCAAGAATCTCACCATTGTTCCCTTTACTATGGAAATAAAAACAAACAAGGTTCCAAGCCTAACTTTTGAGCAACCACGATCCTTGAGAAGTAATCAAGAAGACCATTGTTCCCTCTACCATGGAAAGAAAAGTGCCAACTTCCTCTTGAGCATCTAAGTTCTTGAGAAATAATCAAGAAGATCATTACTCCTCTACCATAGAAAGAAGAATCCTCATAAGGCTTTAAGAAATCATTTTAAGAAACTATGTTCTAAAGAATTAATCAAGAAGGCCAAAGCATGAAAACCAAAGAAAGTGGATTAAAAAACTATTACAATGGAGCAAAGAAGAAAAAAATAAGAATTTGAAAAATAAGAGAGATATTAACCAAGAAAAATGAAAGTAAAATGATACCAACCTTGTGTAATTGTGCAATTTTGTGGTGCAAAGTGATGGTCCAAGAGTCCAATGTTGGCTCCTACACTCTCAAGCACCAACTTCCAAACAATGCAATATAATGTTGGCTTCCAAATTCTCAAGTGTTGGCTCTCAAGAAATACAATGCAGTGACAAGTAACTTTACATAATCACACTTGGTAATTTGTAGGTTCTCTTATATTTCACTAGGTATCATTGATTGTTTCACAAAATTTGTGATAAAAATAATATTTATATAGCTTTATAAAAGTAGACATGAAGTGACTAGTGACATCAAGAGAAGGTAAATCGATCATATCGAAAGAATAGGAAAGATGGAGATAGATGTCTACACACTTTGCTTAATAGAGAGCTTGTTAGTAGAAACTTTCTACATTTTGTAAACATGTATTAGCCAATGTGGGATTTAATGACCCACTTGGCTTTGGAAGAAGGGTGGCTCAAGCACCAAGGCTCAAATAATCACTTATGTATGAATGCTTGCACTTTCATACTAGTGTGGTCCTTAAAATAAGATTAGAGGATGATAGGTCAACTAGTATAGACATTAGAAAATAAATTTGTAGTGTCTATCCATCGCGGGACCTCAGAAATTTGTTTTAAATTTTTTGTATTCAAAGACTTGAATATGGACATTGCTTTGTTGTTTTTTTACTGAAACCTAAACATTGAAGGTGAATGAAACTTTATAAATTTTTGAAGTCCAGACTACCTATAACAACTATGATTTCCATGCTATTCATAGTTTAGTTACAAATACTTCCATTGGATCTTTTAACCCCTATATCATTTATGTCCCCATAAAAATAGGGTAGAAATACTACAATAGCCATCACATAGTAGTATTCATGGGTGCACACAAGCTTTGGATAACTTTAATTGACCAATGGAAAAGTCAAAGTGCCTATGGGTTATTAAGGTGTCCATGGCTTCATGAGGCATTGGAAAAAATTATAATGTGTGCATTCTAAAACTTCATCCTGTTCCCTAATTACGAATGATTTTATTGTGTTCCAGTAAAATCTAATTTTCCCACTATAAATAAATTTGTCAATGGAAAATTCATGAATAATATAATTTCTCTCACATTTGTGAAGAAGATTTACTTTTACTCTACAACCAATATAGGTTAATCTCGGAAGGGTTTTTACAAACTTCATAAGGAATTAAATTTCCTCAAAGAAATTATTTAAATCTATGATAAACATATATCCTTTATAACAAGCTTGTTAAAAATTCAAGTAATGAATAAATTCTTACCTAGATAGAATGAGACTCCTACATATTGTTGAAAGAAGTTGTCATTGATGTCAAAGGCCATCCAAATGAAAGAGAAAGGTACATATTCAAATAGCACATTGTGAAATATTGTTTTTTGGATTTTTGATGCTGCAGTTGGATACCCTATCTTTGAATGTATTTTTACTCCATTTACCTAGATCGAATGGGAGCATAACATATATTTTTGGAAATATTATTCTGAGACCTTTCCAATGGTTTATGACACTCCCTCTAACTCCTCACGATTGAGGAGAAATTAATTTTCAAATATTGCTTTTGGATTTTTGACGCCCCATTTGGATACCCTATCTTTGAATGCATTTTTACTCCATTTAACTAGCTCAATTGGAAGCATAACATATATTGTTGGAAATCTTATTATGTTTCTTTTCCAACAATATATGACACTCCTTCTAACTCCTCACGATTGAGGAGAAGCTATTTTTTGAATATTCACTATACATTCTTCCAGTTGTACAAGCCAGTCTAGTCAATGGACAATTCAGCCCAGTCTAGACCTTAAATGAACTTTAAATAGGCGCAAGAAGGAAAATTTCAAGTCATTCACTCAAGAAAATTATTATATATTCAAATTATTAAAGAAAAAAAGGTTTTCTAAGGTTCATACCTCATGAACTAGAAGTGAAGACGAGTTTATTTGGAGAGACTTTGTGGGGAAGTATTTTTGGCACATTTTTGAAGGGTTTTTGGCTTATTTTTTATAGGTTTTTTTGGCTTATTTTGGAAATATATTTTACACAATTTTTTTAAGGTTTTATTCCTAATTTGGGGCATGTTGAGGTCTAGTTATGCTAATAAGGAGGTAGAGTTAAAGGATCATTTTTTGAGGGAAATTTTGTTGCTAAGAAGGTCATGTTCGAGAAAATGAGTCTTTCTGTGAAGGAAAAAGGAACAACTACTAGGAGGGCAGAATTTATTTGACTAATATTGACTCTTTTATAATCTTTGGTTCTAATAAGTTAGGGAGTTTGTGCTTCCTTTCATTTGGTGTTGATAAACAAGGGAGTCGATGCTTCCTTTCAGTTGGTGATGATAAATCAGGGAGTTAGTGCTTCCTTTCAGTTGGCATTGATAAACCAGGGAGTTGGTTCTTCCTTTCAATTCGTGTTCATAAATTTTAATGTACTCTTTATATATATTAAGAAAATAATTTTGTGGTTTTCTCCCGCTTTGAGCTTCCACTTAAAAATATTTGTGATATGTATATTTATGTGCTTTTATTTATATTTGTGGATGCATTTACAAGTTTTTGTAGTTAAAAACTGTTAATATTGATTCATCTCCCCCTACTCCCAATATTATTGAATATTTCAACAATTGGTATCAAAGCTTGGTTCCTTCAAAAACAGTTAATCCACTGGAAGGAATATCTCCATAAGTCTCATGGACAAGCAAGAAGAATACTCCAAACATGTCATTCCATTTTGTGATGGAAAAAACTATGCCTTTTGGAGCATAAGGATAAAATTATACTTATAGTCACAAGGAGTTGATGTTTGGCAAATTATTCTAAATTAATACAAGGTACCAACTTCTACTCCAACAAATCCGGTTGGAAGAAGACTTTATGAAAGTAATTCAAAGGTTATGTATGCCATTCTAGGAGGGCTGGCAAGATTATAATTTGTCAGGGTTATGCACTGTGAATCGACAAAGGAAATATAGGATAAGCTCAAGAATGTGTATGAAGGAGATGAAAAGGTCATAGGGGCCAAGATTCAAACTTATAGAGGACAATTTTGAACACCTGAAGATGAAGGAATATGAATACATTGTAGCTTACTTTCTTCGGGTTAATGAGATCATGAATACTATGAGAGGAATAGGAGAGAAGATTGCAAATACAATCAAAGATACTAAGATGTCTCCCAATGAAATTATATTTTAAAATTTTAGATTTATAAGAAGGAAAATATGTCATTACGTTGAGCATGGATGAGAAACATGGAATTATTATAGCATATGAAATGAATAAATAATAAGAAAATCCATATAAAAGGGAAGTAGCTTTCAAGGTCTCCAAGATGTTAGGGAAGAACAAGCAAAAGTAAAAAACAAGATCTAGTTATAGAAATGATTCAAATTATGAAGAAGAAGCCAAATTTATGAGAAAGATGAAAAGAGAAACTGGAAAATATAAAAGTAAGTTTCCTTTAAATGTTTTGAATATTGTAGAGTTGGTAATTATGCTTCTAATTGTCCTTTCGCAAAGGGGTCAGATAGTGATGAAGAAGAAAGTTATAAGAAAGAAAAGAAATATCATAAAAGAAACAAAGGAAAGAACAAGGGAAAATTATTCAAGAAAATTCTCTATTCAAGAGAAGATAATAGCTCATCTGATGAAGATGATGATAGTGGCCATGATTCCGATAAATTTCTCTTCATTGCATTAAATACTCAGAATGAAACTCTTGAAAACGTTGAATGAATTCATGAAGAAGAGGGAAAAGTCGATCTTTAGGAAGAATTGATTAGCGCCTTAAGTGATATTAGAAGAACACAGAAGGGAAATATCATACTCAAGGAAGAGTTAAATAAACTAAAAGAAAGTTTACAAATTCCCAACAACTCTGAAGAGACTAAGGAAACAATCATAATTCTAAAAGTAAAATTAGAAGAAGCCAAGGTGATTAAAGAAGCACTCAAGATATAGTTGGGAGGGAAGGAGATAATAACTAGGAATTTAGAAGTTGAGATATTCTCCTTGAGGAAGGAACTACAGGAGAAGGAAATTCAAAAAAACTTTGAAAATAGTACCAAAATACTAGATAAAATCATCGTCAACTAGAAACCATTTAATGACAGGTCTGGACTAGGATATAAACAAAATAATACTAATAAAGGTTCAAGAACTATGATGATAGGAAATGAAGCAAAGCAAGGAAGTTACATTGATGCGCTCAAAGGTCCTATCAAGAAGGAAGGATATAATTAGTTAAAGGAGAATTTACAACAACCAACAATGAAGAATATTTAGGAAGAAGATCATGGCTTCAAAAGGACAACACCATCAAGAAGACCACCTACACTTTGGTACTAGAACAATTTTCTTGGAGTGTTATTTTTGTAATAATTTTTGGCATAAGACTATAAATTGTAGAGCCTATGTAAGGGGTAAAATTACAAGAAATAGCTACAAAAATCCTAATAAATATTGTTGGAACACCTAATCCTACATGGGTAGGTGTGGAATGTGAAAAGTCACAATGGAGTCCAAGTGACCTTGGAATATGAACCCAAGAGTCACACCATTGTATTATAAATGTACATCATGTATAATGGAAAAAATAAGAAAGCCTCACGCTTATCCTTCATTGTGTGTTGAGTATCTTGTGTGTGTGTGTTCATCTTCCTCATACACCATGTGTGTGCTTAACATGGTATCAGAGCGGGCGATTGCTGGCCCTGCTCCAAATTGAGTGAGCCATTTGTGTTTATGGCCTTGCATATCTGCAAAAATTCTTAGCGTTTTTGCAGCATTTTACAGATTTTCTGCAGCAGACATTTTTCCGCACTCAGAAAGTGGTTTTGAAGAAGAGCAGCATTGGTTTTGAGAAAAGCAGCATTGTGCATTTGAAGGTTTTCTCACTGCTCATTCTTCCTACAATTTCCGTCTTTTAAATTTTTCATTTTGAAGAGCTGCTGGAATACTGTTCAAAGTGGGGTTTTGAAGAAAAGTTTTGGGTTTTCAAGAAAAATTTCTGAGTTTTTCATTGAAAAATTTCAGCAAATTTCTGGGTTTTTTGCTGAAATTTTCGGGAAGAATTCTGCATTTTTAAAGTCCATTTTCCTACTGCTGGGCTACTGGAAAGATTTCTAATTTTTCACTGAAATATTTTTGAGTTTTCTGCAAATCTCTAATTCTTCATTTATCTAATATTCTGCTGCTGGAAGAAAAAATACTTTCTCTTTTCTGCCACATTTGTGAAATTTCTGCTCACTGCTCACTGCTCTCTGCTGTTTTAATTTTAAAATAAATAAATAAAAAATAAAAATAAAATCAATTCAAACTTCAGGCCTCTCGGCCCCCCTCTATGCTCTGCAATCCCCTGCCCACGCTCATCTAGCCAGCTCCTCACCACTGGCTCCCTTTTTCCACACACCTCAAACTCTACATACACGACCCCTCTCGCGCCCTCTGCAATTCCTCTTGACATCCCTACGCTTCACTCCTCTCACTCTACGCGGTTCATACACTCCCTACCCTTACTACGCCACTACCCTCCACTCCGCCTACACTGCTGCAGTGCTCCCCCTCTACCCGACTACCCTGCAAAGGCTGGCCCCTACCTACGCTACTGCTCTCGCCTCACCCTGATTTCCTCACCCCTATCTACCCAACCCACGCTCCCCTTCCTCTCCACTAGCTGACCCCCTCACCAAGTTCACAACCCTCCCCACTCTGCGTTGCACCCCACTCAATACACAACAACCCCGAGCTCCCTCACATTGAACTCTCCCCGACCCTTAACCCCGAGCCCCCTCACACTTGGCCACTCTCCCATACACGCCTCGCCCCTCCCTACACACACACCCTACCCACCCCCCGCTGCCTAAACCCGCTACCCACCTGCAACCTAAAGCGCTCCCGGCGTCCACCCTCACGGCCCTTCCACACCACTCAACCCTGCTCTCACCTCCCCATTCCATTACAACCTTAAAAAATTTCGATTCCTTTTTAAAAATTCTTTTTATTTTTAAAAATAATTCCCCCCTCTCCCTTTCAACTTGGCCATTCGGCCTTCTCATTCTAAAATTTGATTTTTTATATTTTAAAGATATTCATTCTCTCCCCATTTTAAATTAATCCATCTCCTTTAAGTTTGCCTCCCTCCCCCCATATTTTTCACTTTCCCTTAGTTTGTCCCCCCCTCCATTATTTAATTTCCCTTCCCACTTTAATTTTTATTACAATCCCTCTTTCAAATTTTTTTTAATTAATCCTAATTAAAAAAAAAAAATAGCAGAGAGAGAGAAAGAGCAGAAAGAGAGGAAGAGCAGAGAGAGAATATGAACAGCAGAAAAGAAGAAATGGCATGTGAGCAAATGGAGTGAATACATAGAGAAAATTGCAGTTTTACATTGTGATTTGTGGCATTGGTAGAAGGGTGATTTTTTTGCAAAAATTGACATTTGAAGACGAGTTGTTATTGGTGCAAAACAACTCTTTGAAGGAAAAAATTCAGCTGCCTTAAAGGCCTCTTGCACAAGTGTTTTCAGCTGCACATTTACAAAATATTTTGCAGAGATGATGTATTGAATTGACATTGTGTTGCTTCAAAAATTGTTGATTGTCCTCCATCATTTGAGGAGCACATTTTGTACTTTGAGATTTCCATAGTTGGAAATTCTTTAGAGTCATTTGTATTTGTTGAATCACATTATAAACAAACACTGCTGTGTATGCTCTGTAATTTTAAAAACACTCTGCTGTTCTGTGTAGTTTAAAAATTACAACTCTCTGTCTCTGTCTTTTTAAAATACGCTGCTGTGCATATAAAAAACATTGCAAACAATATGGCTCTGTTCTGTGTATTACAAAACAAAAATATCTGTGTCATTAAGATGACTCAACCACTAAATTCATCGCTTGACAATCTTTATGGCTCCATTAACTTCTACCGGCATCGCTCTAAAATGCATTGATGGCAAATTGCTTGGTGGCACCGTGATATTTTCTTCCCCGCACTGCTGTGCTGTGTAATAAAACAGTTCTGCTGTCTTTCCCTTTTTTTTTATGTACACTGCTGTGTAATAAAAAAGTTACACTTCACGGCTTTGTCAATATATATATATATATATATATATATATATATATATATATATATAAGACATGTTTTAATAAAACATAAAACAAACAACATAAAACAAAATTAAAACATACGATGGGCAAATAAAATTAAACCCAAAGTATTGTGTTAAACGTCAAATGTGGACCCTGCTGCAGATGATGTCAGCAGCTCCGAGGGGGTTCTCTCCTCCGCCTGCCCGGCCTGCTGGACCCCCGTGGAATTAACTTCCGCCTTGTCTATCCGCTTCCTTTTCTGGGCAGTTGGAAATTAATTCCAACAGGAAAGAGTAGGAGAAGATGGAACCTGGTGTTGTACTCAATTCAATTGCGATTGTTTTATGGAATTGAAATGGAAAGAAGAAGTTAATGGCTGAATCAGATGGCTTAGGGTTCGATTCTGAGGAGGGTATAGGGACACCTACTGCATCATCGTTGCCTCCCCGGAAGCGTCTTCTTGCGGGGTTGAAGAAGCAGCAGCAACAAAATGGGTGGTTGTCTTCCTCTTATTCCTCATCTCCTACAACTTCCACTGTTGTGAATTCTCCATCCCCAGTCCCTACAGTTCTTGAAGGGTTAGGGAAACCTAATTCAAAATCCCCCCAGGAAATTGTAGAAACATCCAAAGCTACAACTTTGGCTGCTGCAGAGGTCACTGCTGCTGCCAAGAGAGTTGATGTTGAAAAAGTTGCGGTAGCCGTGAAGGCCGCTGCTGTCGCCAAGTCTGCCCTAGAATTGGTAGCTTCTGCAGCAGCCAGGGATGAAATGGAAGGTAGAGGGTTTTGTGTTAACTCAAAGAGCAAACCTACTAAGAAGAAGCACATGCCCATCAAACTTCTTTATAAAGGGGAACAAATTGAGACGAGAGTAGAGGAAGAGGAGGAGGAAGAGAGACCGCTTACCGTTCTAATGTGTTTTAAACGCAATTTTGTGAAGGCGAAGCATGAACCCATCAAGCTTTCTTACAAAGGAAAGAGGACCGAGATGGAAAATTTTAGGGGCTAATATTCGTAGGTGGGCTATTTTTCCATGCTTTTTCCAAAAAAATGATTCATCAATTTCCATTTTTTAAAAAATTGATTAGCCCAAATTTTATAGTATAAAAACATTTTACCCTAAAAATCGCCAAAAAATTATTTATAATAATATAAAATGATTACAAAACTAAATATTTTTACCAAAATAGCATCAAATTTTTTACAATTCACATATTTGGGACTATTAAGATTCACCAAGTTTTTAAACTTTAAGATAAACGTCCATCCTTAACATTTTCCTGATCAAGACAAAAGGAGTGAAAGATGACGCAACCACAATATTGATGCCACATTCGTTAAATGACGAGGAATTGGGTCGTCAGCTGCACCTTGCAATCAACATCTCTCCAAGGATTTCTAGGAATATGGGGCACTTGAATGTACGCCTTCATTCAAAAAAACGGATGGATTCCACATTATGCTCGCCATCTTCTAGTCTTGTTAGCCCACCTAAGAAATATGATCGTCCAGACCCTAAGGTTCGTATCTTCTGTAGAAGCTATGATTTCTGATAGACATCATGCTTCAGAAGAACTGGGAGGCTACGCCTACAGTAAGGTTGTTACTACAAATGTAGATGATTGGTCCTTGGAGGCAGAGGTCTGTAATTTGGACAAAGTTGCAGAAACTGCTTCTGAAGCTATGGAGGAAGAGAATTTTGAACTGAGAGAGAACAAAACAGAGGCATCTATAATGGAGGAAGAAGCTAGTTTTTCATTACGATGTAATGGACATATTGCCGATCAACATGATTTTGACATTAAGGATGCCATTAGTGTGAATATAGGAGGACTTGAAAGAAAAAAGACATCATTAAATACTAGCAATATTGAAGAATGTGAAGAAGTTGGATTGTCTAAGTCTAGTAGGACTCAACTCCACTCTGGAAATCATCAAGAGGACCATCTAGGTCAGCGAACTAAAGGTTCTGCTTTAACTGATGAGAGCACATTGAGATCACATGCTAAGCGATCTAATTTGAGGCGTAATTTGGAAAGGAGGACAAAGTCTATATATGAAGATTTTGCCTAGGAAAGTGATCTTTCAGTGGAAGCCACATCAACTTGTCGTAGGGATATAAAAAATTTGTAGGCAGGGTGAATTTATCTTCTACCCAATTAAGCCAGTCTCTGCCTCCTAAAACTCCTATCTTCACAAGTAGATTAGCAAGGCGGCGTGCCTGATTATTGCAAGTAACGACACTAAACTAAGAGAAACAAACCTTCATTTTAAACAAGTAATTAATTGCTAATAGTCTACTTCTCTTACAGATGGATAAACACCTAATGATTAGCTTTGGGAAAATCCAACCATATAGTTTTTCAATCTCTGAAATTGGTGTTGGCTTCATCATGAGATGCTTCTGAAATTGCATAAATTTTTGCTTTACAGATTAGATCCAGTTAAAAGTTAGAAGCGTTAATTCAATTAGAAAATCAATAGGCATCAAAATTTCAGAACTTTACCTTATTTGTACATCTCTAAGGATCAGAATATCAAAGCCCTCTATTTTCTGTTGTGTTTGGCATGGTTGGCACATATTTACAAAATAAGTCTCTTGTTTTTCAACTCTATGTTGGTCTATTTGTTTAGATATAAAAGTTGTGAAGTGCATTCTATTTTGAAGTTCTCATTTTCAGGGAAGCATATGCGAGGTTTCATGACCTTGGTTCATGTCAAGTATCAAATACCATATTGACACTTTTCTTCTGACATCTTTCTGTTTATTAGATTTTCTTTATTGTGTCTATAGGCTGGTCCTCTCTTATACAAGCCACACTTATTTCAGTACCGAGTTTAAAAATGAAGAATTTGAAATGTCAATACAAATAAATTTATTCACAGGCTCTGTATCCTTTTAGCATGCCTGGAGTCCTGTTGTTATTCTTCTTTTATTGATAATTACCTGAGATTTTGATAGCATGAATTATTCTCAATGAATTGTTGTGAACCAAATTCTTCATCAAAGATTGTCTAGTGTCTAAGTAGCCTTTGATATATCTAATTAGCATTGTCTATGCTGGAAACTTTGCATTCATGGGATATTTTATGCAAAATAGAAAAAACTATTGTAATTTTCTTATTTTCAGAACAACTATTTATGAATACAACAAAAAACCATCAAAATCTTGAAAAACAATTTCCCAAGGGAGTCTGTACTTTCCTTTCTTCTTATTTTCATAGCGACAAATTTTGGGCAAGTGTGGGGGATTATAAGTTTAGTCTCTCCTTAGATTGAGTGTTGATTTGCTTTATTTGTCTAGATTTGTGCATTTTAAATTTCATCTATAAAATGAATTTATTTTTCAACCATTTCTTTGAAAAAAATCAAAATATATTAACCTTCTGATATAAAAAAGTACATGCATAGCAGCCTTTGTGGTATTTCAGACTTACCCTCTATATCCAATAGCACCTTTTAGTGGAGCTAGGTATTTTTCTCTTAGTAGCTTTCATGTGACTTTTTATTCTTCTAGCTATAGTAATGGCCTTTTCGGAAGAGTCAGGTTTGTACATTCTCACCTCAGTTCAAATTGATGTCCTGAGGTTTGAAGTAGAGATGGCTCACACTAGATCTGCAAAGACTCTGGCCTTGGACTCCAAAACTGGGAACCTTCCATTGAATTATTTGATTGACATATCCTTTTGGAACAGAGCACGGGTTCAACATCATAAGGCTCATCACAGTGATGGTTTGCTTTCTGAGTTAATGCATCTACATAAATAGCACTAAAGTCCCGGCTCCCTTGTAGAGATTTTAGGAACTCATCTTGAAATCCCATATATGGGTCACTCCATCTGTTTCTGGCAATTCGGAATCGTGAATCTGGTGGTTTAGGAATTTGGCAACTTGGAAAATGGGTAATGGCAGGCGAACAATCTCTTCCCAAGACTCAAGTTAAAAAAAGACAGGTTGATGCCATGTGGAAGCACCTTGCAGGAGAAATCGCGTCTAGTCCCTTCGTTGAACATCAGCAGCCTGGTAAGCAAGCGTGTGATTCCGATAGCTGGAACATTATCCCTGGTCTATATTCTGATAATCGGGACCTGTTGTTTCAGAGCATGACTACTGCTTTTGCTTATATGAACATGATAAATACATTACTACTGCCTGAGTCGTCGAGCCATGGCGGGTTCTTCGGGTCCTTATTCAGATTTGAACTTATTCATGGCTTTCGATTCAATCCAAATTGTAAGAATTCCAGTTTTAGCAACTGATTGAAGATGTTTTTTGAGTTTCCTATCATCTTTAATCAGAATCCTATAGTGTTCGTTTTGTCAAATTTTTTACCGTAAATTTAAGTCATGAATTTTAGATTAATACAATTTTTATAAAATAAGTAAAAGTAATAATCACGCAAAAGTGGTGTTTGATGTCATTGATGATCGCCATAGGATGAGAGGAACCGAACCCCACAACAAATACCACAAAGGAAAGGGATCGATAGCTCAATTGTCTTTCTTCTGGATTAATGTTAGAGTTCCCCTCATTGCCACAACTCTGCAGGGAAACCCCTCCAATAGAATGAACACAGTGGAGTTCTCTGAATGATAAACACTGTATAGCTTCATTTTTTTTATTCAATAATCTCACTTTCATCCAAGGACGTGATTCACAAAGGTAGTTACTCACTATTTAGTGAATTAAACTTTTAATAATTTTTCAGCTTTTGTAGTATGTTCATGCACTCATTTATTGTTAACACTTCCATTCACAAAGTTGTGCACAATTCCATTCACCATTTCTAAAATAGATATGCACTGAGCAAATGTGAAAGTTCAAATGGGAGTACATGTTCGTTTTGCGGGCATAATCGGGAATAAGCGATGTTGGTTTCACGTTTTAATAAACAATGGTGTCATAGAGATAGATATTGAGAAGGACCGTTTTGGTTTATCTATGCAAGATATTTTGGTTCATCATACAACTAATAGATAGTATATGTATTTTAATTATTAAATAATGTATTTTTATGGTTTTTACTTTATTAAATAATGTATTTTTATAGTTTTTACTTTATAATGAATAAATTAAAATATACTATTTTGACATTAAATGAAACTGTATTATTTTGAAATTTGATTTGATTAAAGATAAGGTTAAAATATTTTATTTTTTAATGATTTTTTATAATTTGAGTATCTTTTTAAATAATAAAGTGCATTATTATTTTGAAAATTTGTTGGTATTAAGATTTTGTATTTTATATTGGAATAAAATTTATGAATTAAAAAATCTTCCAAAATTTATTATTAAAATATGTTTTGAGGAAAAACAAAAAAACAAAAAAAAGGTTTACATTATTTATCCATATTAACTTTTTAAGTGAATAATTTCTTTTTCAAAATTGAATAAAAATTATGTGTTTTAATTTCAAAAATTAATTTCAAAATTTTTATTTTATTTTAAAATAGTTGGAATTTAAAAATAAAATTTTAAATTCATATAATAAAGCATATGATGAGAAGGGATCACAGAGAGGGAAGATACCATCATTACTATGTCATTACAATTAGGAGTTGTCTTTAGTGCGACTTTTTGAAGTTTCAGGTGCCGGAATCCAGTGAAATATTTTGAGGTAAAATCTTGGTTTTTGTTATTCAAACTGGTTTTTTGACTCTATATATGGATTCAGCACCCTCAAAAACCTCTAGGGCACTTCGATTGTGCAAAGTTAGCAATCAATCTTCTCTTTTCAATAAATTCCTGCCTGAATTTAGAGAAATTACACCGTAAAAAGTCACCGTAAAAGCCTTCAAAAATTCGCACTAAAGACTACTCGTAACAATTATGTTAGTGTAACTTTGTTTTTAAATTTAACTTTCTATTGAAAGATATATAAAAACTTAAATTTCCATATAATACACTTAATTATTATTATTTTCCATATTCCCCACTCCCAACATTACTTTGCACCTCTCCGTACAAACGCTACTTATTACTCAAGGATGTTATTTCGTTCTTCGTAGCCACAAGATTTTGCCGTTGAAATCACGTTTGTCGATGAGATCTGAAAGAGTATTTTAATCGAGGAATATTTGAGGAACTGTATATAAATTCAACAGGCCTATTAGCTCAGTTGGTTAGAGCGTCGTGCTAATAACGCGAAGGTCGCAGGTTCGAAACCTGCATAGGCCAATATCCACTCGACCTTATTAAATGCGTTTATTTTCCTTATTTAACTTTGAAGTTCGAAAAATTTTAAGATCTACACGTTAATGCTGATCAAACCAGTAACCTGATTTTCTGGTTAAACTTCAATTGCTTCTACTTTGATCAGATGCAAAAGTCTGTAAGTAGTTTGGTCTTCATTTTTTCAGCCATGACGTTTATTTTCTTTATTTAACTTTGAAGTTCGAAAAATTTTAAGATCTACACGTTAATGCTGATCAAACCAGTAACCTGATTTTCTGATTAAACTTCAATTGCTTCTACTTTGATCAGATGCAAAAGTCTGTAAGTAGTTTGGTCTTCATTTTTTCAGCCATGATGATGTAATCCACAGCCTGTATGTTGAGTTAAACTTCAATTGCTTATACTTTGATCAGATGCAAAATTTTGTAAGTAGTTTGGTCTTCTTATTTCAGCCATTATGATCCTATCCACAGCCTGTATGTTGAAGTGTGAGAGGGAAGGAAAGATCAAGGTCTAGGGTTATATGAAATTTGTGTGTGGTTTGGTCTTTTTATTTTAAGCCACCCTTTATACATCAAGGTGTAGGGTTATATGAAGATGCAAATGTTTGAAAGTAGTTTGGTCCTCTTATATTTAGCCACCCTTTATTCATCAAATCAGGAACATGATTTTCTGGTTTAACTTCTTTTACTTATACTTTGATAAGATGCAAAAGTTTGCAAGTGGTTTGGTTTTCTTATTTTCAGCTATGATGATGCAATCCCACAGCCTGTATGTTGAAGTGTGAGAGGGTAGAAAAGATCAAGGTTTAGGGTTATAAAATCTATTTTATATTACAGTCATGCACTAGGACTATAGTGAGTTTTTGGTTGTGTTAGAAAAAACAATTCCAAAAGATGAAAACTGAATGTTCGGAAAAATAAAAATCAAGAACTGAGAATATTGTTAAGTGTTTGCATGCAATGGCCTAAATTTGTTTTCAAATTGAAATAGCCGAGTCTTATGGATATTTTGATATAAAATTGCAATTACTGTGAATATTTTGTGAATATTTTCTGGAGGTTAATCAAATGAGTATTATCATGTTTTTGTTATTTACATTGAATTGTAACAAAAATTGATAAAATATAATATTCAAATTATAAATTTTAAAAAGAAAATATTACTATTATAAAAAAATTGTTTGATAGATAAGAATGGAAGTTATATATATATATATATATATATATATATATATATATATATATATATATATATATATATATGGATTGTAATTTGTATACTTGTTGGGACTTATTATACTTGTAGTAGAATTAGTATTAAGCATTCAGTTTTTTTTTATTGTATATTAGTTTGTCTTTGATAAAAAATTTATGCCCACTATCTATATTTTAACATTGAGAATTCAATTTTTGTTATTTATTATTATTATTATTTAAATTTATTTATTTGTAACGTAATTGGTTGAGGTCTTAGTCCATTTCTATTAATTACTAATTTTTTTGTTTTTTGTTTTATTTCCTTTTTATTTTTATTTTTTTTCTTTTCTTATTTTTCCATTTTCATGAATTATAGGTTTTTCCTCCATATTTTCAATTTAAGATGACTTATTATCATATCAAAAACATATTTTAATAAATTTAATTATAAAAAATAATATGTATTAATAAAAAATAAAACAAATATATATATATATAAACATATATATTAAAGTGTTAATATGTTAATATAAGCAATATTAGTTAATCATATTTGTTAATTTTTGTGATGACATTTTATAATAATATTTCATTAATTGTTTTCCATAGTATTTTATTAGTTGTTTTATTTTTGTAATGAATTTTTTGTTTTTATTGTTTTTTAGTTTAATTAAGCTAACGCTGCAGATACTAGCTGCTATGTAACTCTGGTTTATGAGTAGAGTGCAAATCAAATTTATGCACTAGTTACACCACCTATATTTTAGTAGGATTTATGGGAGAGATTTTAACCATTGTCATTGTCACCATAGTTGAGAGATTTTGGAAATGAAGCGCTTTCTGACCAGGTTCCCGAGTCTCCCTTTTTAAGTTTTTCAAAATTTGGCTTTGACCAAGATCTTTCAACTCTTGTTCACAGGATGCATTGGATCTTGAGAGATGACTTATTTGTTGCTCGTTATTCCCAGAGAAAAATGAAGCTTTATCGATAAGACAATTTCATTTATGATCACTTTGGGAGTAATTTTAACAAAACTGCTACAATAGTAGCTAAAAGTTCAATTATTTGGTCTCCCAGAGTAAGGGGGGAATATGAAGCTAGAGGGAAATATACACCTAACATTGGAAATGTCCCAGGCTTATATGCCTAGACGAATTATGGCTCCTAGTGAGAGTTTAGAGAGCCATTTTGACATGTCCAAGGCTTATATGGCTCTATGAAATATAATTTTTAGTGAGAGTTGTGGAAATGTTTGGTTTGATAGAGGAATTGATACAATGAGGAATTGTTTTTCTTTGCCTCCTAGTTGTGGATATTAGTATTTTAACCCCTTTCTACATACCATGAGGAACTATTTTTCTTTGCCTCCTAGCTTTGGGTATTAGTATTCCAACTCCTTTCTACATACCATTTTAGTGGTTGAGATAAGGCAATCCTTTTTTCTCTTATTTTTCTTTTAACTTCACAACCATTTTAATGGTTGAGACAAGGCAGTCCTTTTTTCATAGTGGGTGGTTGTCTTCCTCTTCTTCCTCTTATTCCTCATCTCCTACAACTTCCACTGTTGTGAATTCTCCATCCCCAGTCCCTGCAGTTCTTGAAGGGTTAGGGAAACCTAATTCAAAATCCCCCCAGGAAATTGTGGAAACATCCAAAGCTACAGCTTTGGCCACTGTAGAGGTCACTGCTGCTGCTAAGAGAGTTGATGTTGAAAACGCTGCGGTAGCCATGAAGGCGGCTGCTGCCGCTAAGTCTGCCCTAGAATTGGTAGCTTCTACAGCAGCCAAGGAAGAAATGGAAGGCAGAGGGTTCTCTGTTAACTCAAACAGCAAACCTACTAAGAAGAAGCACATGCCCATCAAACTTCTTTATAAAGGGGAACAAATTGAGACGGGAGTAGAGGAAGAGGAGGAGGAAGAGAGATCACCTACAGTTCTAATGCGTTCTAAAAGCAAGCCTGTGAAGGTGAAGTATGAACCTATCAAGCTTTCTTACAAAGGAAAGAGGATATGGAAAATTTTAGGGGCTAATATTGGTAGGTGGGCTATTTTTCCAAAAAAATGATTCGTCAATTCCCATTTTTTAAAAATTAATTAGCCCAAATATTATAATATAAAAATATTTTACCCTAAAAATCGCCAAAAAATTATATAAAATAATATAAAATGATTACAAAACTAAATATATTTACAAAAATAGCATCAAATTTTTTACAATTCACATATTTGGGACTACTAAGATTCACCAAGTTTTTAAACTTTGAGATAGATGTCCATCCTTAACATTTTCCTGATGACGCAAGCATAATATTGATGCCGCATTCATTAAATGACGAGGAATTGGGTCATCAGCTGCACCTTGCAATCAACATCTCTCCAAAGATTTCTAGGAATATGGGGCACTTGAATGTACGCCTTCATTCAGAAAAACGGATGGATTCTACATTATGCTCGCCATCTTCTAGTCTTGTTAGTCCACCTAAGAAATATGATCGTCCAGACCCTAAGGTTCGTATCTTCTATAGAAGCTATGATTTCTGATAGACATCATGCTTCAGAAGAACTGGGAGGCTACGCCTACAGTAAGGTTGTTACTAGAAATGTAGATGATTGGTCCTTGGAGGCAGAGGTCTGTAATTTGGACAAAGTTGTAGAAACTACTTCTGAAGCTATGGAGGAAGAGAATTTTGAACTGAGAGAGAAAAAAATAGAGGCATCTATAATGGAGGAAGAAGCTAGTTTTTCTTTACGATGTAATGGACCTATTGCCGATCAACATGATTTTGACATTAAGGATGCCATTAGTGTGAATATAGGACTTAGAAAGAAAAAAGACATCATTAAATACTAGAAATATTGAAGAATGTGAAGAAGCTGGATTGTCTAAGTCTAGCAAGACTCAACTCCACTCTGGAAATCATCAAGAGGACCATCTAGGTCAACGAACTAAAGGTTCTCCTTTAACTGATGAGAGCACATTGAGATCACGTGCTAAGCGATCTAACATGAGGTGTAATTTGGAAAGGAGGACAAAGTCTATATATAAAGATTTTGCCTAGGAAAGTGATCTTTTAGTGGAAGCAACATCAACTTGTCGTAGGGATATAAAAAATTTGTAGGCAGGGTGAATTTATCTTCTACCCAATTAAGCTAGTCTCTGCCTCCTAAAACTCCTATCTTCACAAGTAGATTAGCAAGGCGGCGTGCCTGATTATTGCAGGTAACGACACTAAACTAAGAGAAACAAACCTTTATTTTAAACAAGTAATTAATTGTTAATAGTCTACTTCTCTTACAGATGGATAAACACCTGATGATTAGCTTTGGGAAAATCCAACCATATAGTTTTTCAGTCTCTGAAATTGGTGTTGGCTTCATCATGAGATGCTTCTGAAATTGCATAAATTTTTGCTTTACAGATTAGATCCAGTTAAAAGTTAGAAGCGTTAATTCAATTAGAAAATCAATAGGCATCAAAATTTCAGAACTTTACCTTATTTGTACATCTCTAAGATCAAAATATCAAAGCCCTCTATTTTTTGTTGTGTTTGGCATGGTTGGCACATATTTACAGAATAAGTCTCTTGTTTTTAAACTCCATGTTGGTCTATTTGTTTAGATATAAAAGTTGTGAAGTGCATTCTATTTTGAAGTTCTCATTTTCAGGAAAGCATATGCGAGGTTTCATGACCTTGGTTCATGTCAAGTATCAAATACCATATTGACACTTTTCTTGTGACATCTTTTTGTTTATTAGATTTTCTTTATTGTGTCTATAGGCTGGTCTTCTCGTATACAAGCCACACTTATTTCAGTACCGAGTTTTAAAATGAAGAATTTGAAATGTCAATACAAATAAATTTATTCATAGGCTCTCTATCCTTTTAGCATACCTGGAGTCCTGTTGTTATTCTCTTTTGTTGATAATTACTTGAGGTTTTGATAGCATGAATTATTCTCAATGAATTGTTGTGAACCAAATTCTTCATCAAAGATTGTCTAGTGTCTAAGTAGCCTTTGATATATCTAATTAGCATTGTCTATGCTGGAAACTTTGCATTCATGGGATATTTTATGCAAAATAGAGAAAACTATTGTAATTTTCTTATTTTCAGAACAACTATTTATGAATACAACAAAAAACCATCAAACTCTTGAAAAACAATTTCCCAAGGGAGTTTGTACTTTCCTTTCTTCTTATTTTCATAGTGACAAATTTTGAGCAAGTGTGGGGGGATTATAAGTTTAGTCTCTCCATAGATTGAGTGTTGATTTGCTTTATTTGTCTAGATGTGTGCATTTTAAATTTCATCTATAAAATGAATTTATTTTTCAACCATTTCTTTGAAAAAAATCAAAATATATTAATCTTCTGATATAAAAAAGTACATGCATAGCAGCCTTTGTGGTATTTCAGACTTACCCTCTATATCCTATAGCACCTTTGAGTGGAGCTAGGTATTTTTCTCTTAGTAGCTTTCATGTGACTTTTTATTCTTCTAGCTATAGTAATGGCCTTTTCCGAAGAGTCAGGTTCGTACATTCTCACCTCAGTTCAAACTGATGTCCTGAGGTTTGAAGTAGAGATGGCTCACACTAGATCTGCAAAGACTCTGGCCTTGGACTCCAAAACTGGAAACCTTCCATTGTATTATTTGATTGACATATCCTTTTGGAACAGAGCACGGGTTCAACATCATAAGGCTCAACACAGTGCTGGTTTGCTTTCTGAGTTAATGCATCTTCATAAATAGCACTAAAGTCCCGACTCCCTTGTATAGATTTTAGGAACCCATCTCTGAATCCCATATATGGATCACCCCATCCAAATGTTGTAGGGATATATTTAAATTTTATCTTGGTTGTGCATATGGTACACCTTGGATGCCAACTTGATCTTGCTTAACCAAGTATGAACTTCCACTTTGCCACCATGTTATATTGTTGGATCTTCATCTGAATATTGAAACTGGGTCTGTGAGAGGTTCACGGTGACGATGAGCTGGGAGGAGTGTTACCTTTCATTTCTCAAGTATTCATATTCTCCTCTTTCCCTTAGAGATGGGGTTGTGAAATGAAGACTCTAGATTAGGTTCCATGGGCGCTTTACCTTGCACAAACTGCCTCATTTCTTCTACAAACTTCATGAAACTTTCCTCCAGCTCTTCATTGGTCACATTACATTGTGATCTAGTCAACAACATATTTTTTTTTAAGAGACTCATAAAAAGGGGGAAATCCACTGAAGCTCTGATATCGACTTGCTGTTAAATTTTTAGGACATGGTAAGAAGGAAATGATTGGTTTGCGTTTGATTTTAACTTGTGGCCATTTATTATTGGTTTGAGTTTCATTTTGAAAGGAAATGATTGTAGTGTAAATGAAGTTCTTATGCGTGGTTGCCATCAGCACTCTAATAAGACCAATAAAATCTCTTTGTATTTGGGTTTTTGGTGCAGCCATCCGTTTCCTTCAATTCAGAATGCGGGCAGCGGTATACACACAGAGTGGTTTAGGAATTTGGCAGCTTGGAAAATGGGTAATGGCGGGCGAACAATCTCTTCCCAAGACTCAAGTTCAAAAAAGACAGGTTGATGCCATGTGGAAGCACCTTGCAGGAGAAATCGCGTCTAGTCCCTTCGTTGAACATCAGCAGCCTGGTAAGCAAGCGTGTGATTCTGATAATCGGGACCTGTTGTTTCAGAGCATGACTGCTGCTGTTGCTTATATGAACATGATAAATACATTACTACTGCCTGAGTCGTCGAGCCATGGCGGGTTCTACGGGTCCCTAAAACTGCAACTTTCTCAATTTAGAATTGAGATTTGACCTTATTCATGGCTTTCGATTCAATCCAAATTGTAAGAATTCCAGTTTTAGCAACTTTTGAGTTTCCTATCATCTTTAATCAGAATCCTATATTGTTCATTTTGTCAAATTTTTTACCGTAAATTTAAGTAATTTAAGTCATGAAGTTTAAATTAATACAATTTTTATAAAATAAGTAAAATAATAATCACGCAAAAGTGGGTTCCAAAAGTCTAAGGCAAAGGGGAAGAAAAATGGGTGTTTGATGTCATTGATGATCGCCATAGGATGAGAGAAACAGAACCCCACAACAAATACAACAAAGGAAAGCAATTGTCTTTCTTCTGGAGTTCTCTGAATGATAAACACTGCATAGCTTCATTTTTTTATTCAATAATCTCATTTTCATCCATGGTCGTGATTCACAAAGGTAGTTACTCACTATTTAGTAAATTTATTAACGATCACTTGAAAAGTAAATTAAACTCTTACTAATTTTTCAGCTTTTGTAGTATGTTCATGCACTCATTTATTGTTAACACTTCCATTCACAAAGTTGTGCACACTTCCATTCACCGTTTTTAAAATAGACATGGACTGAGCAAATGTGAAAGTTCAAATGGGAGTACACGTTCGTTTTGCGGGCATAATCGGGCATAAGCGACGTTGGTTTCACGTTTTAATAAACAATGGTGTCATAGAGATAGATATTGAGGAGGACCGTTTTGGTTTATCTATGTAAGATATTTTGGTTCATCATACAACTAATAGATAGTATATGTATTTTAATTATTAAATATGGTTTTACTTTATAATGAATAAATTAAAATATACTATTTTGACATTAAATGAAAATGTATTATTTTGAAATTTGATTTGATTAAAGATAAGGCTAAAATATTTTATTTTTTAATGATTTTTTATAATTTGAGTATCTTTTTAAATAATAAAGTGCATTTTTATTTTGAAAATTTGTTGGTATTAAGATTTCGTATTTTATATTGGAATAAAATTTATGAATTAAATAATCTTCCAAAATTTATTATTAAAATATGTTTTGAGGAAAAACAAAAAACAAAAAAAATGTTTATATTATTTATCCATATTAACTTTTTAAGTGAATAATTTCTTTTTCAAAATTGAAAAAAAATTATGTATTATAATTTCATTTTATTTTAGTTATAAAAAAATTAAGTATAACAAATTATTTTCAAAATTTAATTTTTATTTTATTTTAAAATAGTTGGAATTTAAAAATAAAATTTTAAATTTATATAGTAAAGCATAGGATGAGAAGGGATCACAGAAAGGGAGGATACCATCATTACTATGTCATTACTCTGAGACAATTATGTTAGTGTAACTTTGTTTTTAAATTTAACCTTCTATTGAAAGATATATAAAAACTTAAATTTCTACATAATACACTTAATTATTATTATTTTCCATATTCCCCACTCCCAACATTACTTTGCACCTCTCCGTACAAACGCTACTTATTACTCAAAGATGTTATTTCGTTCTTCGTAGCCACAAGATTTTGCCGTTGAAATCACGCTTGTCCATGAGATCTGAAAGAGTATTTTAATCGAGGAATACTTGGGGAACTGCATATAAAGTCAACTGGCCTATTAGCTCAGTTGGTTAGAGCGTCGTGCTAATAACGCGAAGGTCGCAGGTTCGAAACCTGCATAGGCCAATGAACACTCGATCTTATTAAATGCGTTTACTTTCTTTATTTAACTTTGAAGTTCGAAAATTTTTAAGATCTACACACGTTAGTGCTGATCAAACCAGTAACCTGATTTTCTGGTTAAACTTCAATTGCTTCTACTTTGATCAGATTCAAAAGTCTGTAAGTTGTTTGGTCTTCATTTTTTCAGCCATGATGATGTAATCCACAGCCTGTATGTTGAGTTAACCTTCAATTGCTTATACTTTGATCAGATGCAAAATTTTGTAGGTAGTTTGGTCTTCTTATTTCAGCCATTATGATCCTATCAACAGCCTGTATGTTGAAGCAAATGTTTGAAAGTAGTTTGGTCCTCTTATATTTAGCCAACCTTTATTCATCAAATCAGGAACATGATTTTCTGGTTTAACTTCATTTACTTGTACTTCGATCAGATGCAAAAGTTTGCAAGTGGTTTGGTTTTCTTATTTTCAGCTATGATGATGCAATCCCACAGCCTGTATGTTGAAGTGTGAGAGGGTAGAAAAGATCAAGGTTTAGGGTTATAAAATCTATATTATATTAAAGTCATGGACTAGGACTATAGTGAGTTTTTGGTTGTGTTAGTAAAAACAATCCCAAAAGATGAAAACTGAATGTTCGGAAAAATAAAAATCAAGAACTGAGAATATTGTTAAGTGCTTGCATGCAATGGCCCAAATTTGTTTTCAAATTGAAATAGCTGAGTCTTATGGATATTTTGATATAAAATTGCAATTACAGTGAATATTTTCTGAAGGTTAATCAAATGAGTATTATCATGTTTTTGTTATTTACATTGAATTGTAACAAAAATTGATAAAATATAATATTCAAATCATAAATTTTGGGAAGAAAATATTACTATTATAAAAAAATTGTTTGATAGATAAGAATGGAAGTTAATTTTATATATATAGATTGTAATTTGTATACTTGTTGGGACTTATTATACTTGTAGTAGGATTGGTATTAAGCATTCAGTTTTTTTTTATTGCATATTAGTTTGTCTTTGATAAAAAATTTATGCCCACTATCTATATTTTAACATTGAGAATTCAATTTTTGTTATTTATTATTATTATTATTTAAATTTATTTATTTGTAACGTAATTGGTTGAGGTCTTAGTCCATTTCTATTAATTACTAATTTTTTTGTTTTTAGTTTTATTTCCTTTTTATTTAACTTTTTATTTTTATATATTTTCTTTTTTATTTTTCCATTTTCATGAATTATAGGTTTTTCCTCCATATTTTCAATTTAAGATGACTTATTATCATATCAAAAGCATATTTTAATAAATTTAATTATAAAAAATAATATGTATTAATAAAAAATAAAACAAATAAATATATATAAATAAATAAACATATATATTAAAGTGTTAATATGTTAATATAAGCAATATTAGTTAATCATATTTGTTAATTTTTGTGATGACATTTTATAATAATATTTCATTAATTGTTTTCCATAGTATTTTATTAATTGTTTTATTTTTGTAATGAATTTTTTGTTTTTATTGTTTATTAGTTTAATTAAGCTATATTTAAGTTAAGCTGCAGATACTAGCTACTATGTAACTCTTGTTTATGAGTAGAGTGCAAATCAAATTTATGCACTAGTTACACCTTCTATATTTTAGTAGGATTTATGGGAGAGATTTTAACCTTTGTCATTGTCAACATAGTTGAGAGATTCTGGAAATGAAGCGCTTTCTGACCAGGTTCCTGACTCTCCCTTTTTAAGTTTTTCAAAATTTGGCTTTGACCAAGATCTTTCAACTCTTGTTCACGGGATGCATTGGATCTTGAGAGATGACTTATTTGTTGCTCGTTATTCCCAGAGAAAAATGAAGCTTTATTGATAAGACAATTTCATTTATGATCACTTTGGGCGTAATTTTAACAAAACTGCTACAATAATAGCTAAAAGTTCAATTATTTGGTCTCCCAGAGTAAGGGGGGAATATGAAGCTAGAGGGCAATATACACCTAACATTGGAAATGTCCCAGGCTTATATGCCTAGACGAATTATGGCTCCTAGTGAGAGTTTAGGGAGCCAATTTGACATGTCCAGGGCTTATATGGCTCTATGAAATATAGTTTTTAGTGAGAGTTGTGGAAATGTTTGGTTTGACAGAGGAATTGATACAATGAGGAATTGTTTTTCTTTGCCTCCTAGCTTTGGATATTAGTATTTTAACTCCTTTCTACATACCATGAGGAACTGTTTTTCTTTGCCTCCTAGTTTTGGATATTAGTATTTTAACTCCTTTCTACATACCATGAGGAACTGTTTTTCTTTGCCTCCTAGCTTTGGGTATTAGTATTCCAACTCCTTTCTACATACCATTTTAGTGGTTGAGATAAGGCAATCCTTTTTTTCTCTTATTTTTCTTTTAACTTCACAACCATTTTAGTGGTTGAGACAAGGCAGTCCTTTTTTCTCTTATTTTTCTTTTAACTTCACACCATTTTAGTGGTTGAGACATGGCATCTTTCTCTTCTCTTATATTTACATTTAACTGGTTGAAGACTCTGGAAAGTTGTTTAATAGAGATTAGCTCACAGAAACTAAGATGTTTAAGGGTGAGATCTATCTCTAGGTTTAATAAAGATTAGCTCACAAACATTAAGATGTTTAAGGATGAGCTCAGGAAGAGAAGAGTTATCTATCTGCAGTTTGTACCCAAGCTTGTTGAGATTTCACTAAGTGGTGAAAAATATCATGAGACTTTTCAAATGAATACATTATAGGGTGGGAAAAGGATGTTGTAGGTTTATAGGTTTTCGTTGTGGAAGGCATTAAGGTGGGCATGAATATTGGCTTCAAGGATCGTGTTAAAGAAGGAAAGGAGGCCACAGTGAAGTCAGGTTCATTAACCAAATGTGTGGGAAGCTTTGAGTTGCAGGTTATGACCATAAATCTCACCCTGGATTTGTTGCTTAACTGATTGAAATGGAAACATGGGGAAGGCATAAAAAAAGGAAGGAAGAAGTAACTTAAGAGTCTACCAATGGAAAATATGTCTAAATAAGCAAATTGAAAAATATGTAGGGAAGGAAGAAGTAACTTAAAATCCTACCAATGGAAAATATGTCTAAATAAGAAAATTGAAAAATATGTATTTTGGATTAGTGTGTGATCTCATCAGGCTTGCTTGGAACAATTTTGTCTTACTGTAATGCCCACCTCCCATATTTTATTTCTCTCAAGGTGGGAGAACAACTTCCAGTGTTTTATGTTGTATGTATATTTGGATAATATAAAATCCTTTTTCTCGCTATCCACTTTCCAAAGTCATTCTATTTCCAAACAGTAAACATAATATCTCTTTCCACATCAAAACACTAAACATGATCTTTTCAAATTTTTATTTATATAATAACTCATATTTGATCACGCTGAGTTGATTTGATTTGTAGTTATATGAAGTTGGAATTGATGTACACTGTATTGGTTGAAATTGGAAAATGAGCAATAATATTTTTACTTTAAAGGTTTAAGAATTTAATGGCCAATAACTATTAAGTGTATGGTAAAGAATTATGTTTTATAGAATGTTTACAAGATCTTGTGTTGTACAAAATAAAGAATAATATCTCTAAAGTAGCTATGCTTTCTTTTGTTTTCCAATTTGATTTATGAAAAATGTGATATCTACATGTATCATATACCATTTGTTTTCTTGTTTTATGTTTTTTTTAATAAATATATGTGTTCAACAACGAATAGTATTGAATTTTGATTACCTACTTGTTTTCATGAGGTTTTCTATGTAGTATTGTTGTTTCCTATTGGCATGTTTCTTTAATTTCCCCTTGCTTTAGCATTCATCAATATGGTTTTTGAGTGTTTTTTAAATCTTTTGGGTAATGGTCCTCTTTTATCCTTGACTCCTTATGCCAAATTATACAATGTGTATTCCTTGATTTATTTTGTATTCTCAACTCTCCTTGGAAATTTTTTATCCAAACCTCTTATTCTTCATGGTTTTCATTTCTATCTATATATTATCAATTTTATATGAGGCTACAATCCCGATTCTCAAGGAGTATTTGATAAAGTGTGTTTTTTTATACCCTTCATTTGTTCATCATTGTGTGTTTTTGTACCCATTCTTGCTGCTTCCACATGCTTTTGGGTACGCTTAGGCCCTTAACTTAGCTATCATACAATAGCACTTGCATTATGAAGGTTTGCAAGAGGGAACGTCACATCTTCCAACTCCATATCGCCACTAAATTGCATAAGATTTAGAGTAGAAACAAAGCTTGTGTATCCTTGAGTATCAAGTTAGGAGACATGGTTGCCAAAAATGAGAAACATGAAATGGATATATGATACATGAAACATCAATTCTTAGGTTTTTGTACAACTAACATTTCCATATTTTTTTTAGAATTTTTCTAATATATATTCAAAATATTGTCTCCTAATAATGTCTTGGAAATAATTAATCTACAATTAATGGCTCAACTCTTTTCATGCTATTATTCACTTAACATGGTATACACATTTCTTTAATCCCTATACTATGAAAAGAAGAGTTCCCATAAGGTTTTGATACTTCCTTCTATGCAAATAAATTCTCATTGCTTGAGAAGTGATCAAGAATCTCACCATTGTTCCTTTTACTTTGGAAATAAAAAGAAACAAGGTTCCAAGCCTAAGTTTTGAGCAACCACGACCCTTGAGAAGTAATCAAGAAGACCATTGTTCCCTCTACCATGGAAAGAAAAGTGCCAACTTCCTCTTGAGCATCTAAGTTCTTGAGAAATAATCAAGAAGATCATTACTCCTCTACCATAGAAAGAAGAATCCTCATAAGGCTTTAAGAAATCATTTTAAGAAACTATGTTCTAAAGAATTAATCAAGAAGGCCAAAGCATGAAAACCAAAGAAAGTGGATTAAAAAACTATTACAATGGAGCAAAGAAGAAAAAAATAAGAATTTGAAAAATAAGAGAGATATTAACCAAGAAAAATGAAAGTAAAATGATACCAACCTTGTGTAATTGTGCAATTTTGTGGTGCAAAGTGATGGTCCAAGAGTCCAATGTTGGCTCCTACACTCTCAAGCACCAACTTCCAAACAATGCAATATAATGTTGGCTTCCAAATTATCAAGTGTTGGCTCTCAAGAATTACAATGCAGTGACAAGTAACTTTACATAATCACACTTGGTAATTTGTAGGTTCTCTTATATTTCACTAGGTATCATTGATTGTTTCACAAAATTTGTGATAAAAATAATATTTATATAGTTTTATAAAAGTAGACATCAAGTGACTAGTGACACCGAGAGAAGGTAAATCGATCATATCGAAAGAATAGGAAAGATGGAGATAGATGTCTACACACTGTGCTTAATAGAGAGCTTGTTAGTAGAAACATTCTACATTTTGTAAACATGTATTAGCCAATGTGGGATTTAATGACCCACTTGGCTTTGGAAGAAGGGTGGTTCAAGCACCAAGGCTCAAATAATCACTTATGTATGAATGCTTGCACTTTCATACTAGTGTGGTCCTTAAAATAAGATTAGAGGATGATAGGTCAACTAGTATAGACATTCTTCGGAAATTTGTTTGAACTTTTTTATATTCAAAGACTTGAATATGGACATTGCTTTGTTGTTTTTTTACTGAAACCTAAACATTGAAGGTGAATGAAACTTTATAAATTTTTGAAGTCCAGACTACCTATAACAACTATGATTTCCATGCTATTCATAGTTTAGTTACAAATCCTTCCATTGGATCTTTTAACCCCTATATCATTTATGTCCCAATAAAAATAGGGTAGAAATACTACAATAGCCATCACATAGTAGTATTCATGGGTGCACACAAGCTTTGGATAACTTTAATTTACCAATGGAAAAGTCAAAGTGCCTATGGGTTATTAAGGTGTCCATGGCTTCATGAGGCATTGGAAAAAATTATAATGTGTGCATTGTAAAACTTCATCCATTTCCCTAATTACGAATGATTTTATTGTGTTCCAGTAAAATCTATTTTTCCCACTATAAATAAATTTGTCAATGGAAAATTCATGAATAATATAATTTCTCTCACATTTGTGAAGAATATTTACTTTTACTCTACAACCAATATAGGTTAATCTCGGAAGGGTTTTTACAAACTTCATAAGGAATTAAATTTCCTCAAAGAAATTATTTAAATCTATGATGAACATATCCTTTATAACAAGCTTGTTAAAAATTCAAGTAATGAATAAATTCTTACCTAGATAGAATGAGACTCCTACATATTGTTGAAAGAAGTTGTCATTGATGTCAAAGGCCATCCAAATAAAAGAGAAAGGTACATATTCAAATAGCACATTGTGAAATATTGTTTTTTGGATTTTTGATGCTGCGGTTGGGTACCCTATCTTTGAATGTATTTTTACTCCATTTACCTAGATCAAATGGGAGCATAACATATATTTTTGGAAATATTATTCTGAGACCTTTCCAATGGTTTATGACAATCCCTCTAACTCCTCACGATTGAGGAGAAATTAATTTTCAAATATTGCTTTTGGATTTTTGACGCCCCATTTGGATACCCTATCTTTGAATGCATTTTTACTCCATTTAACTAGCTCAATTGGAAGCATAACATATATGGTTGGAAATCTTATTATGTTTATCTTCCAACAATATATGACACTCCTTCTAACTCCTCACGGTTGAGGAGAAATTATTTTTTGAATATTCACTATACATTCTTCGAGTTGTACAAGCCAGTCTAGTCAATGGACAATTCAGCCCAATCTAGACCTTAAATGAACTATAAATAGGCGCAAGAAGGAAAATTTCAAGTCATTGACTCAAGAAAATTATTATATATTCAAATTATTGAAGAAAAAAATGTTTTCTAAGGTTCATACCTCATGAACTAGAAGTGAAGACGAGTTTATTTGGAGAGACTTTGTGGGGAAGTATTTTTGGCACATTTTTTAAGGGTTTTTGGCTTATTTTTTATAGGTTTTTTTGGAAATATATTTTACACAATTTTTTTAAGGTTTTATTCCTAATTTGGGGCATGTTGAGGTCTAGTTATGCTAATAAGGAGGTAGAGTTAAAGGATCATTTTTTGAGGGAAATTATGTTGCTAAGAAGGTCATGTTCGAGAAAATGAGTCTTTCTGTGAAGGAAAAAGGAACAACTACTAGAAGGGCGGAATTTATTTGACTAATATTGACTCTTTTATAATCTTTGGTTCTAATAAGTTAGGGAGTTTGTGCTTCCTTTCATTTGGTGTTGATAAACCAGGGATTTGGTGCTTCCTTTCAGTTGGTGATGATAAATCAGGGAGTTAGTGCTTCCTTTCAGTTGGCATTGATAAACCAGGGAGTTGGTTCTTCCTTTCAATTCGTGTTGATAAATTTGAATGTACTCTTTATATATATTAAGAAAATAATTTTGTGGTTTTCTCCCGCTTTGAGCTTCCACTTAAAAATATTTGTGATATGTATATTTATGTGCTTTTCTTTATATTTGTGGATGCATTTACAAGTTTTTGTAGTTAAAAACTGTTAATATTGATTCATCTCCCCCTACTCCCAATATTGTTGAATATTTCAACAATTGGTATCAAAGCTTGGTTCCTTCAAAAACAATTAATCCACTGGAAGGAATATCTCCATAAGTCTCATGGACAAGCAAGAAGAATACTCCAAACATGTCATTCCATTTTTTGATGGAAAAAACTATGCCTTTTGGAGCATAAGGATGAAATTATTCTTATAGTCACAAGGAGTTGATGTTTGGAAAGTTATTCTAAATTAATACAAGGTACCAACTTCTACTCCAACAAATCCGGTTGGAAGAAGACTTTATGAAAGTAATTCAAAGGTTATGTATGCCATTCTAGGAGGGCTGACAAGATTATAATTTGTCAGGGTTATGCATTGTGAATCAACAAAGGAAATATAGGACAAGCTCAAGAATGCGTATGAAGGAGATGAAAAGGTCAAAGGGGCCAAGATTCAAACTTATAGAGGACAATTTTGAACCCCTGAAGATGAAGGAATATGAATACATTGTAGCTTACTTTCTTCGGGTTAATGATATCGTGAATACTATGAGAGGAATAGGAGAGAATATTGCAAATACAATCATTATTCAAAAGATACTAAGATGTCTCCCAATGAGATTATATTTTAAAATTTTAGATTTATAAGAAGGAAAAGATGTCATTACGTTGAGCATGGATGAGCAACATGGAATTATTATAGCATATGAAATGAATAAATAATAAGAAAATCCATATAAAAGGGAAGTAGCTTTCAAGGTCTCCAAGAAGATGTCAAGGAAGAACAAGAAAAAGTAAAAAACAAGATCTAGTTATAGCAATGATTCAAATTATGAAGAAGAAGCCAAATTTATGAGAAAGATGAAAAGAGGATCTGGAAAATATAAAAGTAAGTTTCCTTTAAATGTTTTGAGTATTGTAGATTTGGTAATTATGCTTCTAATTGTCCTTTTGTAAAGGGGTCAGATAGTGATGAAGAAGAAAGTTATAAGAAAGAAAAGAAATATCACAAAAGAAACAAAGGAAAGAACAAGGGAAAATTATTCAAGAAAAGTCTCTATTCAAGAGAAGATAATAGCTCATATGATGAAGATGATGATAGTGGCCATGATTCCGATAAATTTCTCTTCATTGCATTAAATACTCAGAATGAAACTCTTGAAAACGTTGAATGAATTCATGAAGAAGCTCAGGGAGAAGTCAATCTTTAGGAAGAATTGATTAGCGCCTTAAGTGATATTAGAAGAACACAAAAGGGAAATATCATACTCAAGGAAGAGTTAAAGAAACTAAAAGAAATTTTACAAATTCCCAACAACTCTGAAGAGACTAAGAAAACAATCATAATTCTAAAAGTAAAATTAGAAGAATCCAAGGTGATTAAAGAAGCACTCAAGATATAGTTGGGAGGGAAGGAGATAATAACTAGGAATTTAGAAGTTGAGATATTCTCCTTGAGGAAGGAACTACAAGAGAAGGAAATTCAACAAAACTTTGAAAATAGTACCAAAATACTAGATAAAATCATCGTCAACTAGAAACCATTTAATGACAGGTTTGGACTAGGATATAAACAAAATAATACTAATAAAGGTTCAAGAACTATGATGATAGGAAATGAAGCAAAGTAAGGAAGTTACATTGATGCGCTCAAAGGTCCTATCAAGAAGGAAGGATATAAGTAGTCAAAGGAGAATTTACAACAACCAACAATGAAGAATATTTAGGAAGAAGATCATGGCTTCAAAAGGACAACAACATCAAGAAGACCACCTACACTTAGGTACTAGAATAATTTTCTTGGAGTGTTATTTTTGTAATAAAATTTGGCATAAGACTATAAATTATAGAGCCTATGTAAGGGGTAAAATTACAAGAAATAGCTACAAAAATCCTAAGAAATACTATTAATGCAGCTATGGTAAAAAACCTTGTGGGGTTTTCAACAAAAAATATACTAGTTTTCGCATTGTTAGTTATGAAATTGTATGTTACAAATGCAAAAATTTTGGACACACAACCTAAAATTGTAGAAGAAATTTGATAGTTCCTTAAAGGGAAACGAGGCGACTTCTTGTCCATCATATGAGGGAACAACCAATAACTTGGAAAAATAAGCACAAAGATTTGAAGGTTGAGGAATGCGGGCTTTCTCTACAAGCCCGAATAAAAAGAAGTCAATGGTATATTGATAGTGGATGCTCAAAGCATATGATTGGAGACAAAAACATATTTGTAACATTGAAGAAAGAAAAAGAAGGATATATCACTTTTGGGAATGATATCTCTTCCAAAATTATATGGAAATGCATAATTGGCCTTGAAAGCAAAGATGTGGCAATAGAAAATGTTTTACTTGTTTAAGATATCAATCATAATCAACTATACGATTCCCCCACAATCCTTGCATTCATTTTTTAAACGGCCTCATAATCAAGCCTCCGGTCTTCACTCATGTTCGGCTATACTTTGATACTCCACCTGTAATTATGGAACGTGGTTGATTTGACTACGGCTTCTCTCAGCCGCACAAAATCTGCAGCTGTTTCATAAACGTGCTTGCGTCTACTTTGTAGCCAACCAATTTTAAATACTGCCGGATGCACTTTACTCCCCCTACTGTTCTATTGACCTCACGGTTGCATTTCCACCGTGTTCACATAAGCCTTCACCCCATTTTGTTCTCTGTTCCGCTTCATTCCGTGTACATATTCTCTGATATCCTCTTACAGTCACTGGTCTCCTTCATAAACCCTGTTCATTTCCGCTAATTCAGTCGTCTTACCCTCGCTAAACCCTCCTCACGCAGACGAGTTTTAAAGAACAGAAGGAAGGATGGGTCGGTTGTTGAGGACAGAACCAGAGGGACCCAAATTTATGGAAGGATACCCGCAAGTCAAAGACATATTGAAAAAGGCAAAATGGCTTCGATTTATTCAAAAGTTTAAAGGCTACAATAAGGAGGTAACAAAAGCTTTTGCGAGGTCTTTCAATGGTCTGGAGGTAGAAATTAGGGATCTCAAATTTACAGTGACTGAGGCATCCATAGCAGCTGCTACAGAACTCCCTCAAGAAGGTGAACGCTGGTTCAAGAACAAGAGCATTGGCGAGGAAGCCTGGAGAGTGATCCTACGTAACCCAGGTATGGATGTCACCATTTTCAAAAAGGGAATTCCTGTCCATGCTTTAAAAGAAGAGTGGGCCAGTTTACTATTGGTTATTCAAAATTTTATCACCTGTGAGGGACGTTTTGGATCAATGTACATGTATCATACCCGACTGTTGATGAATTTCCTAGACAACCAGACCCTCAATCTGCCATACTTTTTACTAAACAGTTTGAAAAATATGTCTGTAACCGTCCAAAAGCATCTGGGGGACGTAGAACCACATTTGTATCACCATGGTCTCGTGAAAATCTTAATAGAAAAACAATTAAAAGAGAAAAAGGACACCTGGGAGCAGTTTTTAATTAGAAATTTCTTTGAAGAACCCCAAGAAACCCCTGAAGGCAGTACATCAAAAAGAAGTAAAAGAAAGAGAACAAGTGATAAAACTCAAAGTACTCCTATTAACACAGTTGAAAGAACTAGTAGAGAAGAAAGACTGTCTAAAAGGAGGAAGGAAAAGACTGAGGGTAAAAAAACAACAAAATCAAAAGAGAAAAGAAGCATTGAGGCTGTGCATCAAACCCCTTCCTCAGAATAAGACCATCAAGTATTGTCTGAGAGACTAGTTCACCTTCAGGAACAGTTAGCTATGGCCAAAAAGAAAGGAAAAGAAAAACAGAAGGAAAAAGACAGTAGTCCACAGCATGTAAGAAGAAGCACCAGGCTTAAAGGAAAGTGGAGGAAAGCACAAACAAAAGGACCCCATTTTATTGATTTGGGAGAAGGAACACCTGAACAAACTCCAGCTGGCCGTATTCCACCTCATTCTCAGCCAAACATTGAAACTAGTCCTCAAGATGTTGACATGAGTCCTTTTCGGCCAGATTTTGAAGTCAATTCTCCTCCACAGCATTTTGGGGACAGCCCAAGGAAAACGACACCCGAGATAGATCCAAAGCAGCAAGAGGTGTATGATTACATAGAATCCTTAGAAAAAACAGCCACAGGTCCCAACACTTCATCCACTCAGCCTCACACAGCACAAGAAGCTCTAGTCCAATCGTTGAAACAAGAAGTCTTTGAGTTGGAGGTTTTAAATAGACATATTAAAAATGAAAATGAAGCATTAAAGGAGCAAAGAAGATTGGACAAGATCATTCATGACAACACAATGCTACATCTGGGACTGTGGCACAAAAAGAACAGGAAATTGAAGAAGAAATGCAAGAAGATAATTAGAGCACTGATTAATCTCAAATTCAGATGCTTGATGAAGAAGCCCAGGATGTTAGCAGCACCAAGAGAGAGGAGAAGAGGACTGGATGTACTAGCAGAGGTATCAGGGCATATGAATTGAAGGAGGATGATCAAAATTTTGGTTGCATGGGGACATGCAACACCTTCACAGTGGGGGTATGTTGAGTCCCAAACTTGCATCTTTCCTATACACCTTTCTAGACTTTTTCCATTTACCTAGACCTCCTAAGTCATCAACATCATTGCATATTAATCATAAAAGAGCATTTAAAGTGGTTTTTAACTATGTTTTGTGTCTGTTGTTTGAATTAGATTTTTGCTCATTGAGCTACGGAATCTTGTCACTTTCCGCAGCTGCTTCAACTTTCCGCAGCCATTTTGTTAAAGTCTATATTGCAGGTGTCTTCAGGCAAATCAAGCCACATGGGCAAGTTGGAAATGACATGGATATGGACCGAGTCCTATTGGCTCAGTCGAATTCGCCAAAGAAGGCCGTGGTCAAAGGTAGTCAAGCGTTGGTCAACCTAAGAGTCCTACGGTGACAGAACTCCTTTTTTCACCACGTGAAGACTTGCGTGGCCGTTCCTAAATCTCAGGGGACATATCAACACCTGTGAACTGCTCCATAAGTCGAATCCAACGGCCACCCTCCATAGATTTAATCTTCACGGCAGCCATAATGCTAGATTTCTGGATGTGGTTGTTCACGTGTCTTTTATCAGCGCAGATTGTAGGAAAGTAGTTATGTCATCCTCTGTTATAAATAATGCGTTCTCATACGCATAGTAGCTAGATTCTGTAATGTAATTTTGCTGAAAAGAAAGCCCACTGTGCTGTGACATTATTTCCTTGTTATGACTGTGTTTTGAATACATGAGAAGACTCTGTTCATAAGCATAATTCGTGGTTGATAGTTGTTGCCTGAGGATTGTGCAGAGGGCCCCTGCACACGCCAAGGTTTTGTTTATTTCTGTATAGTTTCATGCTTTATTCCCTTACGTTCATTATGCCATAGTTATTCACGTGTACATATTACATCTCTTATGGTATTAACGTTTTATTTCTGTCCATAATTTTTCATGCTTTATACTGCTGTTAACTGATCAGTGTCTTTGTTCCAGATTATAGTAGGCAGCCCGAGCATTTGCACATATTTTTACAATGAATAATGACATGGAATCAGTCTTGTCCTTCTGTTGATTTATTTTTCTTAGCTTTTAATTCCAACACTGTTTTATTTATTTCAGTTTTGTACATTTGCTTTATTAGTTAGATTAGATATTAAATTGCTCATGTCATTATCAGTTACCTCCGAAATCCATAGCGAGACTAATGGTGAGGGATTGAAGTATGAGTGTGTAATTTGATATTAGTTTATTTGTCTGCAAATTAGATATCAGATTGCTCAAGTTGTTTATGATTACCTCCGAAAGCCATAGCGAGACTAATGGTGAGGGGTCAGAATATGAGTTGATGTAATTTGATTTTAGCTTTACTTTGCTTGCAATTCTTGGGTTTCTTTGAGCACAGTTTCTTTTGTATTTAGACAGCAGCAAGGGTAATGGGTTTCATGATCAATAGTTCACTGTTTGTTTGATTAGTATAGTGGCACATTTTCATTTTCTTTTAGGAATTAATTTTGTCATTGCATGTTTTAAAACCCTTTTGAAGTTTGAAGTTTGGGAAATCATTATAAAGGACATCATTACCTTGAACATTTATATCCATACTTGTCTTTTAGAATTTCCATCTCACATTAGGAAACCAACCAAGATAAAAACCCCCAAGATAAATAAAAAACCCCAAAATGACAAAAAGTAAGAGATAGGTTATCTTGCACATATAGTGCGCCACACTTCGTCGGCCTACGAATCCCGGATTGACAAATTAATGTAGCAATTTAGGACACACTAAATTGACCAAACAACGATTTGTAGTTGAAATTTTCATGTGAATGCATTGCATTTTTTTTTCTAGAATGCATGTTGCATGTTTACGCCAAAAAGGTGTTTGAAAGTGGAGTATGTTGACTCACTTTGTTGCAACATATTTGGTCATTTCAGCTCTTTAATTACTTGTACATACCAATGGGATTCTTGTACTTATGATTGTACTTGCGAGAGAGTTGAACATTGTATACTTGCATGAGATTTTGTGTGTGTGAACAATGGAAGTTTTGATAGTTTCATTGTGCTTGAACATGCATGAGTGATTGAATTGTGTTGGTTGATTGCTTTGTTAACATGTGCGTTGTCAACTTGAGAGTGTTGATCATATGCACATGCATGAGTGATCGAATTGTGTTGTTCGATTGATTGTTACATGTATGTCTTATCGAATTGGAAGAGTTGATTTAGTCTCCAAGGATGAAATGGAGATGTTGACGAATTGTTTCATTAGATGTGAAATTATTGTTGTTTTGGGAAAATAATCATCAAGTGTTGTACATGCTTTTGTTTGACTTAAAGAGTTAATGGTTTGAAGACGCATGTTTTGTCGACATGTGTTTGGTCGATGGGTTTGTACACCAAGATGTAAGAATGCATGGAGATGTTCACAGGATGTGACATTTGTTGCTTTGAAGAAGCAAAAGGAAGAGGTCATCAAGTTGTGTTTCTTGCAAGATGTGATTTTCAAGTTAATGGTTTTTCTTGTGACAAGATATCTCAAGATTTTGGAAGGTCCACTCTTGAGTGAGAGGCTCATGATTAGGCTTCATTCTAAAATCATGGCATGAACAGCTTTTCAATACTGGAGGACGATTGAATCAAGAAGCAGAAAGAGGGACAAGATGACAAAATATTGCAGCAAAAACAACACCCTTTTGTAGACCATATGATGCATGACGCTAAGAAGTGAAAGAGATGGCGAAGACATTCTTCCAAATGTGGAGTTTGGTACCATGGAGGTAAAAGAATGGTCATTTCATTTCTATTGATTTCTAATATTTGAATTCATTTATGTAGTTCACTCATATGGGCTTAAATTGGAAAAGAGTTTCTAAGGAGAAGCTTGGATCAAATGCATGTTTATGCAAAGGAGGAACATGATTCTCAGTGGGAAGTTCATCAGTCAAGCTTTCCAAGCACAGAGAGATCGCTTTGTTACAGGGAGATGTTTTTCATTAGTCAACAAGCAGCTAGCAAGGGTCAACAACGAAATGAGGACATTGGTTGAAGTACTAAGCCATTTGTCAGAGTAGGCATGTCAAGGAACCAAAGTGGTTTTCATGAAGATTTTTCCAAGTAGAATCAAGTTGATACAACTTGGAAAAGTGAATAGGATTTAACTCTCATCAAATAACCAAATTTTGTGGGTCCAAAGCCTTTCAGTGGGAAGGAGTGATCAGAAACTGAATTGGGGGCAAAAATTTGCTAAAAAATGAAAGTGCTTAGAATTGCTCGAAACCAGAACTACCATGAAGTGCTCATCGCCCTAAATCCAACGCACTTCGTTTCATCAAAAACTAACTTCGTTTGAGAAAGTTAGAGCCCATTGTCCGCTTTGCCAAATAAACGAATTTTCAAAAAAAAGTCAAACAGGGTCAAAGGGGTCATCTTTTGGTCAAAATGGGTTTTTCTCTGGCCAGTGGTGTGCTGACACCTGGCATCTTGTGGTTGGCCTGAATTTTTGGGCTACATGTTAAATTTTGGTTGGTTTGGGTCGCACCAATGAGGTCACGACACGTGGCAAGGCTAGAGGCCGCCACATGCCCCTTCAAGGTCGAAAGGCTATATAAATTGCTGGTCAAAATTTTATGGAGGCGCCAAGGTTCGACCCCGAGACCTCCCCACTACCAGTGCCAAGACCTACCACTTCCGCTACACATTAGTTCTTATAAGACTATGTTGTCCACATATATTTAATATAAACCAAATGTTATGGCGGAGGAAAAGAGGGGCCAGCCCCAGTCTATAGGACCACCGGCGGAGCCCCAACAAATGTACGGAGGATTAAAACTAAGCCTACTTTATTAACCTTAAGCATGTTTTGATTAGCGCTAAACCAAATATTAAATGCGGATTAAGTTAAGCGAGATTAACGCCTTAACCGCGCTTAATTAGCGCTAACCTCCACTTAGCAGTTAATTTGTGGACCTCCGAAAATGGCGGAACTTCCAGTTTTAACTGCAGTTAACTAGTTTAGCGGAGCAGTTAGTGGGAAAAATTGAAAGAGGCATAAATTTTTCCCAAAGAGTCAGAATTTGACTCAATCATAACCAAAATAGGGGTATTGGGGGTGTCCCAAATCCATTGGAGTAGATTTGAGAGCCATCAAAGCTCAGGAAATGACTGTACTCAAACATTTAATCAAATAATCAAAGGGGCCAAGCCATTGAAGTTGGTCCAAGGAGACGTAGCTCAGGAGGGGTGAACTCCTTCAGACGTAGCTCACGAAGGGTGAACTCCTTCATCACTGTTGTGTAATGTGTATTGTGTGGTGGTTATTTCCTGCAATTTCTTTTGTTGTTTATGTGTTTTTAAAGTTAATTTACTTCACGAATTGCTCATAAAAGACACACAAATTTGACACATTAACCCTCTCATAAACTTGCTATTTGACACAATCCTTAAGCACTTTTCTTTTATACTGATGAAGAAGTTAGCACAACAAAACTAGTTTTTCCATAGTCATATCATCAATATAGAGAGAGATAGAAAATCACTATGGATCTATCTTAATCGGGGTTTCATCAAGCATTAAAAGGGATTAAATCTCTTGAGGTGTAAAACTTTTTTCAATTTTTGCATTCTAAAAATAGATTTACATATAATGGGATTCTATCTCTCTTAGCTCTTGGTATATGCGTGGTTAAGATGGATTTGTACTAGTTTTAAACCTCATGTGAATTACATTAAATGGTGCAGAATAAAAAGAAGGACGACAATTGAATGCATATATACCATTCAAAAATATACATACTTATAAACATAAATATAGTCACTTTAACAATGCAAAATAAATAGTAACACTTTGCATTCACATATTTAAATTTTACTCTATATTTAGTTTGAATTTTGTTAAAGCAATCTAGATCCATCTTAACCCTGAATCTAGTGTTGATAGGGATCAAATTTCTAGAGGTGCAAAACTATTTTTTAAATGAAAAATTTGAGGAAAGGTTTGCACCTCCAGGGATTTGATCCCTTTTAGTACTTGATAAATCTAAGATTAAGATAGATTTAAATTAAACGATAAATACTATACATATTAATATCAATTGATAGAATACTCAGAAATATATCTAAAACTCCTGAAGATGAATCACACTGATTGGTCGTTGTTTAAACAATTTCTACAAAAATAATTCTCTTTTTGATGCCGAACCTAGCGTTGTCTAAAACCAAATTTCCTTCTTTCTCTTCTTGAAAGTCTAACCCTTTGGTAGTAGCAATGTTATGGAGTTCTGCCTTCCCATTGTTTATTTTTATAGAATTATTTTTATTTGGTTATTTTGGTTATTTTTATTTTATTTGGCTTCATATTGATTTATTTTTAATTAATCAATTTATTTAATTTTTATATTACATTACATATTTTTACTATAAATAATTATTTATGTTTATTTTATTTTGATAAAGTCAAAATGTTGACATTGCATTACACATTTTAGTTGTTTTTATTTTTATTCTATTTTGATCAAGTTAAAATGTTTACATCGCATTATGAGGGCGTCTTAACCTAATAATTATTTATTTTTAATTAGTTAATTTATTTAATTTTGCCCTATCACACAATTATTAATTTCAATCTTTTTATTTAATTTTATTTTATATAATTTGAGAGAGTCAAAATGTTTACATGACATTACAACATATCTTCCATAATTTATTGGGGTCTTGGAGAAAGAGGACGTGGTTACTTTAGTGACACTTGAAGTGTTCTTTTTTTTAACTAAATATTTTATGTTTATTTAATTTTACAACTGACATTTTGTCTAAATCCATTTGGTATGCAAGGATCATATGGTTTAATTTCTTTTTTAAGTAGGTTATATTCCACATGAATAACATTGGATACTTTTTATTTTTATTATTATTTCATTTTTAAAAGGTTATTTGATAAAATGTATTACATGACAAGGCCATTTCATTTCAATGCAAAATTATTTATTTATTTAATTTTTGCATTATGTGATACGTCTATACCATAAATAACTATTTATTTTTATTTTATTTTGACATAGTTTAAATATTTACATTGCATTGTACATTTTTACGATATTAGGCTCATTTCTTTATTTTATTTTATGTAATTTGATTGAAGTCAAAATATTTAAGAGAATAGACATTACACCATCTCTTCCATACTATCTCTCAATTAAATAAAATTTAATTCAATAAAAATCTATTTAAAATTTTTATATATTTTTTATATGATCTTCCATATAATAATAATAATAATAATAATAAATCAAAAATACTTATAATAAATAAATATAAAAATATGATTAGTGTGAATTAATTATGTGTTTTTTTTATGAGATTGGATGGGCAAACACTGTTCACCTCACCCAATCAAAAAGCTCCTTCATCACCTTTCTAACCAATTATATATTTACACGTGTCGACAGAAAGTTCGGCAAGTCGCAGGAAAAAGCTACCGAATCTGTCGTGTATTTGGGTTTTAGATGCAACCATCCGTTTCCGACAATTTGGAATGAGGGCAGCGGTTTATACAGACACATTCTACATGCATCGTGAATCTAATGGTTTGGGAATTTGGAAGCTTAGAAACTAGGTAATGGTGGGCGAACAGTCTCTACAAGCGCCATGACTTCTAGACTATAGCAGGAATTGCAAGAGGAAGAACACATAGCTCCAAAAATTTACTTGAGTATTTCTTGACCAGGAGGAATTGCAAGAGGCAGAGCACATAACTCCACAAATTTAAAGCGTCATTCGAACATCCTCTGTTCATATGGCAATTTTCTCTCCTGGTTATGCGAATTGGCAATGGTGTTTGGACGAGCACGTAGTGATGGTGGAGAGACTAAGTCGAAGTCGAGATACACCATTATCCCGGTCTTCAACAGTGTCAAATGGAGAGTTTCAGAGCTTCGCTGGACGTCTACGCTCGTGCTCTCCGCGTGTTTGAAGAGAAGAAACAGTAGATGGTCGACCACTATAGGATTCCAACACAATTTAAAAATGGAAGCATGATCTCTCTAAGCTGCAACAATAAAAGGATTCGACCGAGCGACGTGTAATGCGTGAGAACCGTACCCCTCGCCCTAAATTTGTTGGATTGATAGATGGTATATATGTGATTGCTGTTAGATAATTATTATTTTGTTTTCTTAGCAGGTTGTGATGTTCACATTACACCCACCTAGTTAATTAAATAAGATCCATCCCGGCACATGGGAAAGAGTGGGAGAAGATGGAACCTGGTGTTGTACTCAATTCAATTGCGATTGTTTTATGGAATTGAAATGGAAAGAAGAAGTTAATGGCTGAATTAGAGGGCTTAGGGTTCGATTCTGAGGAGGGTATAGGGACACCTGGTGCGTCATCGTTGCCTCCCCGGAAGCATCTGCTTGCGGGGTTGAAGAAGCAGCAGCAACAGAATGGGTGGTTGTCTTCCTCTTCTTCCTCTTATTCCTCATCTCCTACAACTTCCACTGTTGTGAATTCTCCATCCTGTCCTTGCAGGTCTTGAAGGGTTAGGGAAACCTAATTCAAAATCCCCCCAGGAAATTGCAGAAACATCCAAAGCTACAGCTTTTGTCGCTGCAGAGGTCACTGCTGCTGCCAAGAGAGTTGATGTTGAAAAAGCTGCGGTAGCCGTGAAGGCGGCTGCTGCCGCCAAGTCTGCCGTAGAATTGTTCGCTTCTGCAGCAGCCAGGGAAGAAATGGAATGCAGAGGGTTTTGTGTTAACTCAAAGAGCAAACCTACTGAGAAGAAGCACATGCCCATCAAACTTTTTTATAAAGGGAACAAATTGAGACGGGAGTAGAGGAAGAGGAGGAGGAAGAGAGACAGCTTATAGGTCTAATACATTCTAAATGCAATCTTGTAAGGCCAAGTATGAACCCATCAATCTTTCTTACAAAGGAAAGAGGATGGAGACCATGGAAAATTTTAGGGGCTAATATTTGTAGGTGGGCTATTTTTCCATGCTTTTTCCAAAAAAATGATTTATCAATTCCCATTTTTTTAAAAATTGATTAGCCCAAATTTTATAGTATAAAAATATTTTACCCTAAAAATTGCCAAAAAATTATATATAATAATATAAAATGATTACAAAACTAAATATTTTTACAAAAATATCATCAAATTTTTTACAATTCACATATTTGGGACTACTAAGATTCGCCAAGTTTTTAAACTTTAAGATAAACGTCCATCCTTAACATTTTCGTCCATCCTTAACATTTTCTTAATCGAGACAAAGGGAGTGAAAGATGACGCAAGCGCAATATTGATGCCGAAATGACGAGGAATTGGGTCGTCAGCTGCACCTTGCAATCAACATCTCTCCAAGGATTTCTCGGAATATGGGGCACTTGAATGTACGCCTTCATTCAGAAAAACGGATGGATTCTACATTATGCTTGCCATCTTCTAGTCTTGTTAGCCCACCTAAGAAATATGATCGTCTAGACCCTAAGGTTTGTATCTTCTGTAGAAGCTATGATTTCTGATAGACATCATGCTTCAGAAGAACTGGGAGGCTACGCCTACAGTAAGGTTTTTATTAGAAATGTAGATGATTGGTCCTTGGAGGCAGAGGTCTGTAATTTGGACAAAGTTGCAGAAACTGCTTCTGAAGCTATGGAGGAAGAGAATTTTGAACCGAGAGAGAAAAAAACAAAGGCATCTATAATGGAGGAAGAAGCTAGTTTTTCTTTACGATGTAATGGACCTATTGTCGATCAACATGATTTTGACATTAAGGATGCCATTAGTGTGAATATAGGACTTGAAAGAAAAAAGACATCATTAAATACTAGAAATATTGAAGAATGTGAAGAAGCTGGATTATCTAAGTCTAGCAGGACTCAACTCCACTCTGGAAATCATCAAGAGGACCATCTAGGTTAGCAAACTAAAGGTTCTCCTTTAACTGATGAGAGCACATTGAGATCACATGCTAAGCGATCTAACATGAGGCGTAATTTGGAAAGGAGGATAAAGTCTATATATGAAGATTTTGCCTAGGAAAGTGATCTTTCAGTGGAAGCAACATCAACTTGTCGTAGGGATATAAAAAAATTGTAGGCAGGGTGAATTTATCTTCTACCCAATTTTTTATAGGCGGCGTGCCTGATTATTGCAGGTAACGACACTAAACTAAGAGAAACGAACCTTTATTTTAAACAAGTAATTAATTGTTAATAGTCTACTTCTCTTACATATGGATAAACACCTGATGATTAGTACACCTGATGATTAGCTTTGGGAAAATCCAACCATATAGTTTTTCAATCTCTGAAATTGGTGTTGGTTTCATGAGATGCTTTTGAAATTGCATAAAATTTTGCTTTACAGATTAGATCCAGTTAAAAGTTAGAAGCGTTAATTCAATTAGAAAATCAACAGGCATCAAAATTTCAGAACTTTACCTTATTTGTACATCTCTAAGGATCAGAATATCAAAGCCCGCTATTTTCTGTTGTGTTTGGCATGGTTGGCACATATTTACAGAATAAGTCCCTTGTTTTTCAACTCTATGTTGGTCTATTTGTTTAGATATAAAAGTTGTGAAGTGCATTCTATTTTGAAGTTCTCATTTTCAGGAAAGCATATGTGAGGTTTCATGACCTTGGTTCATGTCAAGTATCAAATACCATATTGACACTTTTCTTGTGACATCTTTCTGTTTATTAGATTTTCTTTATTGTGTCTATAGGCTTGTCTTCTCTTATACAAGCCACACTTATTTCAGTACCGAGTTTAAAAATGAAGAATTTGAAATGTCAATACAAATAAATTTATTCACAGGCTCTGTATCATTTTAGCATGTCTGGAGTCTTGTTGTTATTCTTCTTTTGTTGATAATTAGTTGAGATTTTGATAGCATGAATTATTCTCAATGAATTGTTGTGAACCAAATTCTTCATCAAAGATTGTCTAGTGTCTAAGTAGCCTTTGATATATCTAATTAGCATTGTCTATGCTGGAAACTTTGCATTCATGAGATTTTTAATGCAAAATAGAGGAAACTATTGTAATTTTCTTATTTTCAGAACAACTATTTATGAATACAACAAAAAACCATCAAAATCTTGAAAAATAATTTCCCAAGGGAGTCTCTACTTTCCTTTCTTCTTATTTTCATAGTGACAAATTTTGGTCAAGTGTGGGGGGATTATAAGTTTAGTCTCTCCTTAGATTGAGTGTTGATTTGCTTTATTTGTCTAAATTTGTGCATTTTAAATTTATCTATAAAATGAATTTATTTTTCAACTATTTCTTTGAAAAAAATCAAAATATATTAACCTTCTGATATAAAAAAGTACATGCATAGCAGCCTTTGTGGTATTTCAGACTTACCCTCTATATCCTATAGCACCTTTTAGTGGAGCTAGGTATTTTTCTCTTAGTAGCTTTCATGTGACTTTTTATTCTTCTAGCTATAGTAATGGCCTTTTCCGAAGAGTCAGGTTTGTACATTCTCACCTCAGTTCAAATTGATGTCCTGAGGTTTGAAGTAGAGATGGCTCACACTAGATCTGCAAAGACTCTGGCCTTGGACTCCAAAACTGGGAACCTTCCATTGTATTATTTGATTGACATATCCTTTTGGAACAGAGCACGGGTGCAACATCATAAGGCTCATCACAGTGATGGTTTGCTTTCTGAGTTAATGCATCTTCATAAATAGCACTAAAGTCTCGGCTCCCTTGTAGAGATTTTAGGAACCCATCTCTGAATCCCATATATGGATCACCCCATCCAAATGTTGTAGGGATATATTTAAATTTTATCTTGGTTGTGCATATGGTACACCTTGGATGCCAACTTGATCTTGCTTAACCAAGTATGAACTTCCACTTTGCCACCATGTTATATTGTTGGATCTTCATCTGAATATTGAAACTGGGTCTGTGAGAGGTTCACGGTGACGATGAGCTGGGAGGAGTGTTACCTTTCATTTCTCAAGTATTCATATTCTCCTCTTTCCCTTAGAGATGGGGTTGTGAAATGAAGACTCTAGATTAGGTTCCATGGGCGCTTTACCTTGCACAAACTGCCTCATTTCTTCTACAAACTTCATGAAACTTTCCTCCAGCTCTTCATTGGTCACATTACATTGTGATCTAGTCAACAACATATTTTTTTTAAGAGACTCATAAAAAGGGGGAAATCCACTGAAGCTCTGATATCGACTTGCTGTTAAATTTTTAGGACATGGTAAGAAGGAAATGATTGGTTTGCGTTTGATTTTAACTTGTGGCCATTTATTATTGGTTTGCGTTTCATTTTGAAAGGAAATGATTGTAGTGTAAATGAAGCTCTTATGCGTGGTTGCCATCAGCACTCTAATAAGACCAATAAAATCTCTTTGTATTTGGGTTTTTGGTGCAGCCATCCGTTTCCTTCAATTCAGAATGCGGGCAGCGGTATACACACAGAGTGTTTAGGAATTTGGCAGCTTGGAAAATGGGTAATGGCGGGCGAACAATCTCTTCCCAAGCTAAAGTTCAAAAAAGACAGGTTGATGCCATGTGGAAGCACCTTGCAGGAGAAATTGCGTCCGGTCCCTTCGTTGAACATCAGCAGCCTGGTAAGCAAGCGTGTGATTCCGGTAGCTGGAACATTAGCCCTGGTCCGTATTCTGATAATCGGGACCTGTTGTTTCAGAGCATGACTGCTGCTGTTGCTTATATGAACATGATAAATACATTACTACTGCCTGAGTCGTCGAGCCATGGCGGGTTCTTCGGGTCCTTAAAACTGCAACTTTCTCAATTTAGAATTGAGATTTGAACTTATTCATGGCTTTCGATTCAATCCAAATTGTAAGAATTCCAGTTTTAGCAACTGATTGAAGATGTTCTTTGAGTTTCCTATCATCTTTAATCAGAATCCTATATTGTTCGTTTTGTCAAATTTTTTACCGTAAATTTAAGTCATGAATTTTAGATTAATACCATTTTTATAAAATAAGTAAAAATAATAATCACGCAAAAGTGGGTTCCAAAACTCTGAGGCAAAGGGGAGGGAAAATGGGTGTTTGATGTCATTGATGATCGCCATAGGATGAGAGGAACAGAACCCCACAACAAATACAACAAAGGAAAGGGATCGATAGCTCAATTGTCTTTCTTCTGGATTAAAGTTAGAGTTCCCCTCATTGCCACAACTCTGCAGGGAAACCCCTCTAATAGAATGAACACAATGGAGATCTCTGAATGATAAACACTGTATAGCTTCATTTTTTTATTCAATAATCTCACTTTCATCCATGGCCGTGATTCACAAAGGTAGTTACTCACTATTTAGTAAATTAAATTTTTACTAATTTTTCAGCTTTTGTAGTATGTTCATGCACTCATTTATTGTTAACATTTCCATTCACAAAGTTGTGCACACTTCCATTCACCATTTCTAAAATATACATGGACTAAGCAAATGTGAAAGTTCAAATGGGAGTACACGTTCATTTTGCGGGCATAATCGGGCATAAGCTACATTGGTTTCGCGTTTTAATAAACAATGGTGTCATAGAGATAGATATTGAGGACGACCGTTTTGGTTTATCTATTCAAGATATTTTGGTTCATCATACAACTAATAGATAGTATATGTATTTTAATTATTAAATAATGTATTTTTATGGTTTTTACTTTATAATGAATAAATTAAAATATACTATTTTGACATTAAATGAAAATGTTTTATTTTGAAATTTGATTTGATTAAAGATAAGGTTAAATTTTTTATCTTTTAATAATTTTTTATAATTTGAGTATCTTTTTAAATAATAAAGTGCATTATTATTTTGAAAATTTGTTGGTATCAAGATTTTGTATTTTATATTGGAATAAAATTTATGAATTAAATAATCTTCCAAAATTTATTATTAAAATATGTTTTAAGGAAAAACAAAAAACAAAAAAAAATTATATTATTTATTCGCATTAACTTTTTAAGTGAATAATTTCTTTTTCAAAATTGAATAAAAATTATGTGTTATAATTTCATTTTATTTTAGTTATAAATAAAATTAAGTGTAAAAAATTATTTTCAAAATTTTTATTTTATTTTAAAATAGCTGGAATTTAAAAATAAAATTTTAGATTCATATAGTAAAGAATAGGATGAGAAGGGATCACGGAGAGGGAGGATACCATCATTACTATGTCATTACTCCGAGACCATTATATTAGTATAACTTTGTTTTTAAATTTAATCTTTTATTAAAAGATATATAAAAACTAAAATTTCCATATAGTGCACTTAATTATTATTGTTTTCCATATTCCCCACTCCCAACATTACTTTGCACCTCTCCGTACAAACGCTACTTATTACTCAAGGATGTTATTTCGTTTTTCGTAGGCACAAGATTTTGCCGTTGAAATCACGCTTATCGAAGAGATCTGAAAGAGTACTTTAATGGATGAATATTCGAGGAACTGCACATAAAGTCAATTGGCCTATTAGCTCAGTTGGTTAGAGCGTTGTGCTAATAACGCGAAGGTCGCAGGTTCGAAACCTGCATAGGCCAAAAAGAGGTTTTTGGAAATGAAGCGCTTTGACCGGGTTCCCGACTCTCCCTTATTAAATGCGTTTATTTTCTTTATTTAACTTTGAAGTTCGAAAAATTTTAAGATCTACACGTTAATGCTGATCAAACCAGTAACCTGATTTTCTGGTTAAACTTCAATTGCTTCTACTTTGATCAGATGCAAAAGTCTGTAAGTAGTTTGGTCTTCATTTTTTCAGCCATGATGATGTAATCCACAGCCTGTATGTTGAGTTAAACTTCAATTGCTTATACTTTGATCAGATGCAAAATTTTGTAAGTAGTTTGGTCTTCTTATTTCAGCCATTATGCCATTATGATCCTATCCACAGCCTGGATGTTGAAGTGTGAGAGGGAAGGAAAGATCAAGGTCTAGGGTTATATGAAATTTGTGTGTGGTTTGGTCTTCATTTTTTCAGCCATGATGATGTAATCCACAGCCTGTATGTTGAGTTAAACTTCAATTGCTTATACTTTGATCAGATGCAAAATTTTGTAAGTAGTTTGGTCTTCTTATTCCAGCCATTATGATCCTATCCACAGCCTGTATGTTGAAGTGTGAGAGGGAAGGAAAGATCAAGGTCTAGGGTTATATGAAATTTGTGTGTGGTTTGTTCTTTTTATTTTAAGCCACCCTTTATACATCAAGGTGTAGGGTTATATGAAGATGCAAATGTTTGAAAGTAGTTTGGTCCTCTTATATTTAGCTACCCTTTATTCATCAAATCAGGAACATGATTTTCTGGTTTAACTTCATTTACTTATACTTTGATCAGATGCAAAAGTTTGCAAGTGGTTTGGTTTTCTTATTTTCAGCTATGATGATGCAATCCCACAGCCTGTATGTTGAAGTGTGAGAGGGTAGAAAAGATCAAGGTTTAGGGTTATAAAATCTATTTTATATTACAGTCATGCACTAGGACTATAGTGAGTTTTTGGTTGTGTTAGAAAAAACAATCCCAAAAGATGAAAACTGATTCGGAAAATTAAAAATCAAGAACTGAGAATATTGTTAAGTGCTTGCATGCAATGGCCCAAATTTGTTTTCAAATTGAAATAGCTGAGTCTGATGGATATTTTGATATAAAATTGCAATTACAGTGAATATTTTCTGAAGGTTAATCAAATGAGTATTATCATGTTTTTGTTATTTACATTGTAACAAAAATTGATAAAATATAATATTCAAATCATAAATTTTAAGAAGAAAATATTACTATTATAAAAAAATTGTTTGATAGATAAGAATGGGAGTTAATTATATATATATAGATTGTAATTTGTATAATTGTTGGGACTTATTATACTTGTAGTAGGATTGGTATTAAGCATTCAGTTTTTTTTGACTGCATATTAGTTTGTCTTTGATAAAAAATTTATGTCCACTATCTATATTTTAACATTGAGAATTCAATTTTTGTTATTTATTATTATTATTATTTAAATTTATTTATTTGAAACGTAATTGGTTGAGGTCTTAGTCCATTTCTATTAATTACTAATTTTTTTATTTTTAGTTTTATTTCCTTTTTTTTTTTATTTATTTTTCTTTTTTTTTTTTTTTTTTCCATTTTCATGAATTATAGGTTTTTCCTCCATATTTTCAATTTAAGATGACTTATTATCATATCAAAAGCATATTTTAATAAATTTAATTATAAAAAATAATATGTATTAATAAAAAATAAAACAAATAAATATATATAAAAATAAATAAACATATATATTGAAGTGTTAATATGTTAATATAAGCAATATTAGTTAATCATATTTGTTAATTTTTGTGATGACATTTTATAATAATATTTCATTAATTGTTTTCCATAGTATTTTATTAGTTGTTTTATTTTTGTAATGAATTTTTTGTTTTTATTGTTTTTTAGTTTAATTAAGCTATATTTAAGTTAAGCTGCTGCTATGTAACTCTTGTTTATGAGTAGAGTGCAAATCAAATTTATGCACTAGTTACACCTTCTATATTTTAGTAGGATTTATGGGAGAGATTTTAACCTTTGTCATTGTCAGCATAGTTGAGAGATTTTGGAAATGTAGCGCTTTCTGACCAGGGTCCCAACTCTCCCTTTTTAATTTTTTCAAAATTTGGCTTTGACCAAGATCTTTCAACTCTTGTTCACATGATGCATTGGATCTTGAGAGATGACTTATTTGTTGCTCGTTATTCCCAGAGAAAAATGAAGCTTTATCGATAAGACAATTTCGTTTATGATCACTTTGGGAGTAATTTTAACAAAACTGCTACAATAATAGCTAAAGTTTCAATTATTTGGTCTCCCAGAGTAAGGGGGGAATATGAAGCTAGAGGGCAATATACACCTAACATTGGAAATGTCCCAGGCTTATATGCCTAGACGAATTATGGCTCCTAGTGAGAGTTTAGGGAGCCATTTTGACATGTCCAAGGCTTATATGGCTCTATGAAATATAGTTTTTAGTGAGAGTTGTGGAAATGTTTGGTTTGACAGAGGAATTGATACAATGAGGAATTGTTTTTCTTTGCCTCCTAGCTTTGGATATTAGATTTTAACTCCTTTCTACATACCATGAGGAACTGTTTTTCTTTGCCTCCTAGCTTTGGGTATTAGTATTCCAACTCCTTTCTACATACCATTTTAGTGGTTGAGATAAGGAAATCCTTTTTTCTCTTATTTTTCTTTTAACTTCACAACCATTTTAGTGGTTGAGACAAGGCAGTCCTTTTTTCTCTTATTTTTCTTTTAACTTCACACCATTTTAGTGGTTGAGACATGGCATCTTTCTCTTCTCTTATATTTACATTTAACTGGTTGAAGACTCTGGAAAGTTGTTTAATAGAGATTAGCTCACAGAAAATAAAATGTTTAAGGGTGAGATCTATCTCTATGTTTAATAAAGATTAGCTCACAAACATTAAGATGTTTAAGGATGAGCTCAGGAAGAGAAGAGTTATCTATCTGTAGTTTTTACCCATGCTTGTTGAGATTTCACTAAGTGGTGAAAAATATCATGAGACTTTTCAAAGGAATACATTATAGGGTGAGAAAAGGATGTTGCAGGTTTATAGGTTTTCGTTATGGAAGGCATTAAGATGGGCATGAATATTGGCTTCAAGGATCGTGTTAAAGAAGGAAAGGAAGCCACAGTGAAGTCAGGCTCATTAACCAAATGTGTGGGAAGCTTTGAGTTGTAGGTTATGACCAAAAATCTCACCTTGGATTTGTTGCTTAACTGATTGAAATGGAAACATGGGGAAGGCATGAAAAAAAGAAGGAAGAAGTAACTTAAGAGTCTACCAATGGAAAATATGTCTAAATAAGCAAATTGAAAAATATGTAGGGAAGGAAGAAGTAACTTAAAAATCTACCAATGGAAAATATGTCTAAATAAGAAAATTGAAAAATATGTATTTTGGATTAGTGTATGATCTCATCAGGCTTGCTTGGAACAATTTTGTCTCACTGTAATGCCCACCTCCCATAGTTTATTTCTCTCAAGGTGGGAGAACAACTTCACTCCCAGTGTTTTATGTTGTCTGTATATTTGGATAGTATAAAATCCCTTTTGCTCGCTATCCACTTTCCAAAGTCATTCTATTTCAAAACACTAAACATAATATCTCTTTCCACATCAAAACACTAAACATGATCTTTTCAAATTTTTATCTATATAATAACTCATAGTTGATCACGTTGAGTTGATTTGATTTGTAGTTATATGAAGTAGGAATTGATGTACACTGTATTGGTTGAAATTGGAAAATGAGCAATAATATTTTTACTTTAAAGGTTTAAGAATTTAATGGCCAATAATTATTAAGTGTATGGTAAAGAATTATTTTTTATAGAATGTTTACAAGATCTTGTGTTGTACAAAATAAAGAATAATATCTCTAAAGTAGCTATGCTTTCTTTTGTTTTCCAATTTGATTTATGAAAAATGTGATATCTACATGTATCCTATACCATTTGTTTTCTTGTTTTATGTTTTTTTTAATAAATATATGTGTTCAACAACGAATAGTATTGAATTATGATTATCTACTTGTTGTCATGAGGTTTTCTATGTAGTATTGTTGTTTCCTATTGGCATGTTTCTTTAATTTCCCCTTGCTTTAGCATCCATCAATATGGTTTTTGAGTGTTTTTTAAATCTTTTGGGTAATGGTCCTCTTTTATCCTTGACTCCTTATGCCAAATTATACAATGTGTATTCCTTGATTTCTTTTGTATTCTCAACTCTCCTTTGAAATTTTTATCCAAACCTATTATTCTTCATGGTTGTCATTTTCTATCTATATATTATCAATTTTATATGAGGCTACAATCCCGATTCTCAAGGAGTATTTGATAAAGTGTGTTGTTTTATACCCTTAATTTGTTCATCATTTGTGTGTTTTTGTACCCATTCTTGCTGCTTCCACATGCTTTTGGGTACGCTTAGGCCCCTAACTTAGCTATCATACAATAGCACTTGCATTATGAAGGTTTGCAAGAGGGAACGTCACATCTTCCAACTCCATATCGCCACTAAATTGCATAAGATTTAGAGTAGAAACAAAGCTTGTGTATCCTTGAGTATCAAGTTAGGAGACATGGTTGCCAAAAATGAGAAACTTGAAATGGATATATGATACATGAAACATCAATTCTTAGGTTTTTGTACAACTAACATTTCCATATTTTTTTTAGAATTTTTCTAATATATATTCAAAATATTATCTCCTAATAATGTCTTGGAAAGAATTAATCTACAATTAATGGCTCAACTCTTTTCATGCTATTATTGACTTAACATGGTATACACATTTCTTTAATCCCTATACTATGAAAAGAAGAGTTCCCATAAGGTTTTGATACTTCCTTCTATGCAACTAAATTCTCATTGCTTGAGAAGTGATCAAGAATCTCACCATTGTTCCCTTTACTATGGAAATAAAAACAAACAAGGTTCCAAGCCTAACTTTTGAGCAACCACGACCCTTGAGAAGTAATCAAGAAGACCATTGTTCCCTCTACCATGGAAAGAAAAGTGCCAACTTCCTCTTGAGCATCTAAGTTCTTGAGAAATAATCAAGAAGATCATTACTCCTCTACCATAGAAAGAAGAATCCTCATAAGGATTTAAGAAATCATTTTAAGAAACTATGTTCTAAAGAATTAATCAAGAAGGCCAAAGCATGAAAACCAAATAAAGTGGATTAAAAAACTATTACAATGGAGCAAAGAAGAAAAAAATAAGAACTTGAAAAATAAGAGAGATATTAACCAAGAAAAATGAAAGTAAAATGATACCAACCTTGTGTGATTGTGCAATTTTGTGGTGCAAAGTGATGGTCCAAGAGTCCAATGTTGGCTCCTACACTCTCAAGCACCAACTTCCAAACAATGAAATATAATGTTGGCTTCCAAATTCTTAAGTGTTGGCTCTCAAGAAATACAATGCAGTGACAAGTAACTTTACATAATCACACTTGGTAATTTGTAGGTTCTCTTATATTTCACTAGGCATCATTGATTGTTTCACAAAATTTGTGATAAAAATAATATTTATATAGCTTTATAAAAGTAGACATCAAGTGACTAGTGACATCGAGAGAAGGTAAATCGATCATATTGAAAGAATAGGAAAGATGGAGATAGATGTCTACACACTTTGATTAATAGAGAACTTGTTAGTAGAAACTTTCTACATTTTGTAAACATGCATTAGCCAATGTGGGATTTAATGACCCACTTGGCTTTGGAAGAAGGGTGGTTCAAGCACCAAGGCTCAAATAATCACTTATGTATGAATGCTTGCACTTTCATGCTAGTGTGGTCCTTAAAATAAGATTAGAGGTGTTGAGGTATAAAAGGTATCTTTTTAACACCTATTTATCTCACATTAATTATCAACCCAGTAACTTTTTTTTATTTCAAGAGTGTACTCTATCTGAGGTTGCAATTCAATCTAAGAGTAATGCCTTGCAAGATGTAGTACAACGTTTCAAATGCAAAAGTAAATGGATGCTTGAAAAAGAAATCTAATTACAACAACATAAACTCAAATGCTCTGAAATCCAACTACTCACTTAGCAAACATCAATCGAGGATATAGTAGCAATAAATCATTCCTCTAGAAATTGATGCGATTGAAATAAAATTGGAACAAGACAATCAATCTGGGAACGTGGAAGCAATAACCAGTGTTCTCTACAGTTGAAAGTCCCGCTCTCAAGCAATCAAAGGGAAATCAAAATTGAACTAACTATTGTTGAAAGTAAACAAATAAGAACTCTTACTAAAAGCAAGAATTAGAAATGAACAACAATCTGTAATTGAATGGCTATGTGCATAAACAACAAACTATAACAATGTAAATAAACAATCTTTTTGCAATATGAAGCTAATGAATCGGAAATTATCAACACTCTGAAATCGAACAACAATGTAAATGAATAACAAAATGAAACTAGAAGAATCGAATAACAAATATTAACTTAATTGAATCAAACAACAATTCTATTAAACACCAAACCCACAGAAAACGTTGTTAAATAGTAATCAAAATGAATAGTAATCCAACAGAACAACAATCAATTGGAACGGGACATATAATACTAAACAACAATGCTTTGCAAGGTTTAACAAAATAATTAATACAAGAATTAAATTCCTTACCGAAATGGAACAATAATGCGATTCATTAACATAACAAAACTAATCAATAATTCAATGGAAAACTAATCTTGCAAATGTAATGAGAACAACCACAAACTATCACACGACGGTAATTAAAATAGTAGAAATACAAACAGCGGATCAATCCACCAGGGCCGGGCCCTCAACCACCAGTGAAACGTCGCTGGGCTACTGCAGAACTAAGAAATTAAATGGTAACACGTTCTTGCATTAATAATGCATAACAACGTTTACAAATGGTCAATATCTGTTTAATCAATGAGAGTCGATGAAGAATTGTGTAATTACAACAGGAAATCTCTCCATCTCTCCTCCATCGTCTTTCAATACATAATACATGCTCTCCTTTTATAATGAGAAAGAGGAGAAATTAAATAGCAAATATGATCTCTCATAACAATATTGGATTGTTCCTAACCAATTGATCAACAAGTAAATATATTTCCATCCATCTTTCAACAAGAGCAAGTCAAATTTGGATTTGCAGCTGAGATAATTTGGAGGACGACCACAACAGTAAATCTTAGAAAATCGTGCTCAAAGAACCTTGCGTTTCTCTCAATACATGCCGAATTTGGGCAAATCATTATCTTAAAAAGTTAATTTGGTCCGTTCTGGACAAAACCCATGTTCCGTATTTTCCAGATTCTTCTTCATTTTCTCAGAATCACAACCGCAAAACTATCACTTCTTATTCCAGCGAATTTCAGAGTTGGAATATTTGATGATGATTTGGAGATCAAATCTACAATCTGGCAAATATCTTGGAGGCTACAATGGTGAGTGATGTTACAAAATATATTAATAAACCATCATTGATAAAATTATGCATAATAATCATCAATTTATTAAAAATAAAGGAGAAGAAATAATATTCATCCATAAGAGCATAAATCATTATAAAATGGATTTATATGATAAATTATAATAAATGACATGATAAAGAAGAGTAAAAATGGATGAAATAAGTGTTAAAAAGTGGTCGTATTCACGACCCAACAAGAGGATGATAGGTCAACTAGTATAGACATTAGGAAATAAATTTGTAGTGTCTATCCATTGTGGGACTTCAAAAATTTGTTTGAACTTTTTTTTATTCAAAGACTTGAATATGGACATTGCTTTGTTGTTTTTTTACCAAAACCTAAACATTGAAGGTGAATGAAACTTTATAAATTTTTGAAGTCCAGACTACCTATAAAAACTATGATTTCCATGCTATTCATAATTTAGTTACAAATCCTTCCATTGGATCTTTTAACCCCTATATCATTTATGTCCCAATAAAAATAGGGTAGAAATACTACAATAGCCATCACATAGTAGTATTCATGGGTGCACACAAGCTTTGGATAACTTTAATTGACCAATGGAAAAGTCAAAGTGCCTATGGGTTATTAAGGTGTCCATGGCTTCATCAGGCACTGGAAAAATTTATAATGTGTGCATTGTAAAACTTCATCCATTTCCCTAATTACGAATGATTTTATTGTGTTCCAGTAAAATCTAATTTTCCCACTATAAATAATTTTTTCAATGGAAAATTCATGAATAATATAATTTCTCTCACATTTGTGAAGAAGATTTACTTTTACTCTACAACCAATATAGGTTAATCTCGGAAGGGTTTTTACAAAATTCATAAGGAATTAAATTTCCTCAAAGAAATTATTTAAATCTATGATAAACATATCCTTTATAACAAGCTTGTTAAAAATTCAAGTAATGAATAAATTCTTACCTAGATAGAATGAGACTCCTACGTATTGTTGAAAGAAGTTGTCATTGATGTCAAAGGCCATCCAAATGAAAGAGAAAGGTACATCTTCAAATAGCACATTGTGAAATATTGTTTTTTGGATTTTTGATGTTGCAGTTGGATACCCTATCTTTGAATGTATTTTTACTCCATTTACTTAGATCGAATGGGAGCATAACATATATTTTTGGAAATATTATTCTGAGACCTTTCCAATGGTTTATGACACTCCCTCTAACTCCTCAAGATTGAGGAGAAATTAATTTTCAAATATTGCTTTTGGATTTTTGACGCCCCATTTGGATACCCTATCTTTGAATGCATTTTTACTCCATTTAACTAGCTCAATTGGAAGCATAACATATATGGTTGGAAATCTTATTATGTTTCTTTTCCAACAATATATGACACTCCTTCTAACTCCTCACGGTTGAGGAGAAATTATTTTTTGAATATTCACTATACATTCTTCCAGTTGTACAAGCCAGTCTAGTCAATGGACAATTCAGCCCAGTCTAGACCTTGAATGAACTATAAATAGGCGCAAGAAGGAAAATTTCAAGTCATTCACTCAAGAAAATTATTATATATTCAAATGATTGAATAAAAAAAGGTTTTCTAAGGTTCATACCTCATGAACTAGAAGTGAAGACGAGTTTATTTGGAGAGACTTTGTGGGGAAGTATTTTTGGCACATTTTTGAAGGGTTTTTGGCTTGTTTTTTATAGGTTTTTTTGGTTTATTTTGGAAATATATTTTACACAATTTTTTTAAGGTTTTATTCCTAATTTGGAGCATGTTGAGGTCTAGTTATGCTAATAAGGAGGTAGAGTTAAAGGATCATTTTTTGAGGGAAATTTTGTTGCTAAGAAGGTCATGTTCGAGAAAATGAGTCTTTCTATGAAGGAAAAAGGAACAACTACTAGGAATGGAATTTATTTGACTAATATTGTCTCTTTTATAATCTTTGGTTCTAATAAGTTAGAGATTTTGTGCTTCCTTTCATTTGGTGTTGATAAACCAGGTAGTCGGTGCTTCCTTTCAGTTGGTGATGATAAATCAGGGAGTTAGTGCTTTCTTTCAGTTGGCATTGATAAACCAGGGAGTTGGCTCTTCCTTTCAATTCGTGTTGATAAATTTGAATGTACTCTTTATATATATTAAGAAAATAATTCTGTGGTTTTCTCCTGCTTTGAGCTTCCACTTAAGAATATTTGTGATATGTATATTTATGTGCTTTCTTTATATTTGTGGATGCATTTACAAGTTTTTGTAGTTAAAAACTGTTAATATTGATTCATCTCCCCCTACTCCCAATATTGTTGAATATTTCAAAAATTGGTATCAAAGCTTGGTTCCTTCAAAAACAATTAATCCACTGGAAGGAATATCTCCATAAGTCTCATCGACAAGCAAAAAGAATACTCCAAACATGTCATTCCATTTTTTGATGGAACAAACTATGCCTATTGGAGCATAAGGATGAAATTATTCTTATAGTCACAAGGAGTTGATGTTTGGCAAGTTATTCTAAATTAATACAAGGTACCAACTTCTACTCCAACAAATCCGGTTGGAAGAAGACTTTATGAAAGTAATTCAAAGGTTATGTATGCCATTCTAGGAGGGCTGACAAGATTATAATTTGTCAGGGTTATGCATGGTGAATCGACAAAGGAAATATAGGACAAGCTCAAGAATGCGTATGAAGGAGATGGAAAGTCAAAGGGGCCAAGATTCAAACTTATAGAGGACAATTTTTAACACCTAAAGATGAATGAATATGAATACATTGTAGCTTACTTTCTTCGGGTTAATGAGATCATGAATACTATGAGAGGAATAGGAGAGAAGATGCAAATACAATCATTATTCAAAAGATACTAAGATGTCTCCCAATGAGATTATATTTTAAAATTTTAGATTTATAAGAAGGAAAATATGTCATTACGTTGAGCATGGATGAGCGACATGGAATTATTATAGCATATGAAATCAATAAATAATAAGAAAATCCATATAAAAGGGAAGTAGCTTTCAAGGTCTCCAAGAAGATGTCAGGGAAGAACAAGAAAAAGTAAGAAACAAGATCTAGCTATAACAATGATTCAAATTATGAAGAAGAAGCAAAATTTATCAGAAAGATGAAAAGAGGAACTGGAAAATATAAAATTAAGTTTCCTTTAAATGTTTTGAATATTTTAGAGTTGGTCATTATGCTTCTAAATGTCCTTTCGCAAAGGGGTCAGATAGTGATGAAGAATAAATTTATAAGAAAGAAAATAAATATCATAAAAGAAACAAAGGAAAGAACAAGGCAAAATTATTCAAGAAAAGTCTCTATTCAAGAGAAGATAATAGCTCATCTGATGAAGATGATGATAGTGGCCATGATTCCGATAAATTTCTCTTCATTGCATTAAATACTTAGAATGAAACTCTTGAAAACGTTGAATGAATTCATGAAGAAGAGGGAGAAGTCGATCTTTAGGAAGAATTGATTAGCGCCTTAAGTGATATTAGAAGAACACAGAAGGGAAATATCATACTCAAGGAAGAGTTATAGAAACTAAAAGAAAGTTTACAAATTCCCAACAACTCTGAAGAGACTAAGAAAACAATCATAATTCTAAAAGCAAAATTAGAAGAAGCCAAGGTGATTAAAGAAGGAGATAATAACTAGGAATTTAGAAGTTGAGATATTCTCCTTGAGGAAGGAAATACAGGAGAAGGAAATTCAACAAAACTTTGAAAATAGTACCAAAATACTAGATAAAATCATCGTCAACTAGAAACCATTTAATGACAGGTCTGGACTAGGATATAAACAAAATAATACTAAAAAAGGTTCAAGAACTATGATGATAGGAAATGAAGCAAAGCAAGGAAGTTACATTAATACGCTCAAAGGTCCTATCAAGAAGGAAGGATATAAGTTGTTAAAGGAGAATTTACACCAACCAACAATGAAGAATATTTAGGAAGAAGATCATGGCTTCAAAAGGACAACACCATCAAGAAGACCACCTACACTTAGGTACTAGAATAATTTTCTTGGAGTGTTATTTTTGTAATAATTTTTGGCATAAGACTATAAATTGTAGAGCCTATGTAAGGGGTAAAATTACAAGAAATAGCTACAAAAATCCTAAGAAATACTATTAATGCAGCTATGGTAAAAAACCTTGTGGGGTTTTCAACAAAAAATATACTAGTTTTGGCGTTGTTAGTTATGAAATTGAATGTTACAAATGCAAAAATTTTGGACACACAACCTAAAATTGTAGAAGAACTTTGATAGTTCCTTAAAGGGAAACAAGGCGACTTCTTGTCCATCATATGAGGGAACAACCAATAACTTCGAAAAATAAGCACAAAGATTTGAAGGTTGAGGAATGCGGGCTTTCTCTACAAGCCGAAATAAAAAGAAGTCAATGGTATATTGATAGTGGATGCTCAAAGCATATGATTGGAGACAAAAACATATTTGTAACATTGAAGAAAGAAAAAGAAGGATATATCACTTTTGGGAATGATATCTCCGCCAAAATTATAGGGAAATGCATAGTTAGCCTTGAAAGCAAAGATGTGGCAATAGAAAATGTTTTACTTGTTGAATATATCAATCATAATCAACTAAGTGTTAGAAAAATGTATGTTCAGGGAAACACACTTCTATTTAATTCAAAATAATGTGAAAGAAGGAAAGAAGGATAAGGGGAATTAGCTGCAACAACAATAAGAACTCCAAACAACATATACATCCTAAATGAGAATAGAAAGGAAATATGCTTAATAGGAAAGGAAGATGAAATTTGGCTTTGGCATAGGAGACTGGGGCATATACACTTTGAGATATTGTCAATATCAACAAGAAGGAATTCGTAAGGGATATGCCTGAAATTACAAACCTTCGAATGCTATGTTTCTTATCGGACAAATCCATCTTGTGGACAAGAGCAATCTCCCTATAATCAATGATCAAATATTTAAAAAAAGGATAATGCATACTATCTTTCTCTAGTAAATTTGAACATGAATTACTTGTTTAACGAAATAGGTCTTCACTTCAATCCTCAACCTGTTTGATTTCCTGCTCCACTTCAGTCTCTTAAGATTGGAACCTACAATAAAAAAGACAAAAAAAAGGATCAAAACATACAAAAGGATTAAAGAATAATATGGATGAATAAGTTCAAACAAATACTAACTAGAAGATCAAGGAGCTCCGATAAAATGAATACAAATAATAAACACATCATGTGAGAAAAACAACATATATTGTATTAACAAATAAGAGGGAGAGATTACAACCCATACCTTGATGTCATAAGTCTCAACACAAAGATATCCAATCCTTCCTTTAGGATGACAAGCCTTAAATATCAATTGGATAGCATAAAAAAAGTACTTCAAATTCCAACCCCCTCCTACTGGTATGCTTTGTATTTATAGGAGAAGAGAAGAGGTTCTAGATCCACTTTAGAAGGGGTGAGATCCAAAATGAGGGGAGATAGGATCCATAATGATGTTGAGAAGTAACTAGGTTTGGTATTCATAATGACATGTGTAATTGTGATTTTATGTAATTGATGAAAAAAAAGAAAAACAAAATTATTGTAATGCTTGTCTCATGGGATTCATGAGCAAGGAATTTTATATTACTAATGGCTCCCATTGTGAGCCTTTAGGATTGAGTCATCTAGTCATAAAAGTCAAATTTAATCTATACCATGTATAAATCTATACCATGTATGAAGGACCCTTATTGGGCACATTATATGTTGTACGAGTCAATAGAATTGTCAAACATCCCTCCAAGGCAAGCACTAACATCCTCCTAAAGGTCAGATTCAAAGAAATAATATGTTTTTCATAAAAAGGACATGTCGGTTCAGCTAAAGTCATGTTGGCTTATTATGAGGCAACAACCACTATAAATAGGAAGCTCAACCTATTTCAGAGGACAAAATTTTGGTCATCTATAAGTCTGCAATTCAGTTGAAGTTTGAAATAAGAAAGGGAGTGTGAAGTTTACAAGAATGCAACCTACTAACCAGGGAAGAAGGGAAGAGGAATATCGAAGTATTTAAGCACTGTTTTTAGGGGTTATCTCCTCACACATGTGGCATAATCTAGGGTTGTTTTTGTTGTTGTAATATATCAGTCCAGTAAAGAAGTCAATGGGAAAGTCTATAAGACACTTTATATGCTAGCCGACATCATTAAGAGAATAATTCTAGTAAAGCAAAGGAGGATAGTAGCCTAAATCCTGTCCATATCCTCACACATTCATAATTGCTGAAGTACGAGAGTTGCAGGTTCGTGAAAGAAGGCCAAATTTCAGAGTAACCAGGATTAACAGTAAAGGAAGGAAGTTTGACTAATGTTGACTTAGTCAAGAAGATGAAGCTAGAAGGAAGGGTTTCTGACTTAGTCTTGGAGAGGTTTTGTCAAGGGTCTTGGTATTGGTATTCGTCAATTAGAATCTCTATAATAAGAAAAATTTGTTCAGGTTTTTGTTGGATTTATGGGGCCATGACCCAGGTTCATAGTGACTACGTTTTCCAAAAAAACCCACTATTGCCATCCCTTTCGGCAACGATCTTCTTGCGTAGACCAAAGTCTCACCTGAGGCAATATAGGGGGATGCTAGAACCAGGTTTCCGCATGCAGAGGGATATAGGACATTGGATTTAGGGCTTTTCCTTCTAATCAGAACTCTACAGGTAAGGTCTATCACTATTACCAGTGATATTCAACAAAACTGTTGAACTTACTCAAAGACTATGCGATCTTACGTATTCATGCATTAAACATAGTAGACAATCATAAAAATAACTGTGTTATTCAGTTACAAAACAAGACCCTTATTCAGAATAATCATTCATAACATTAAGTAAAAATAAAACACAAAAACATAACTCAGATATTCTCAACAGTTCATTTATTCATATCCAGATCTGTCTCATACAATCAGTTTCTACCCTACGCACACAGCTGCAAGGACCTGCACAAACAACTGCAGTATTTCCTAAGGTCTCTGTGCACACAACTACAAGAGCCTTTTCTTCTAACCCAAACCAAAAACCCCAACTCAGTCTTACATCCAAATGCATTGTATATCATCAAGCATAACCTATCTATGACTTCTATCTATATTCCTTATATAGATTTAGCTTTTACAATACCATGGTCCAAAACCATGGGCAAAGTCCAACATTCAAAAAATATCCCATCTCGTTACATAATTAAGGGGATTTGACCCACCCCAAAGCCCCTGAGACCAAAAAGATACTTGAAACTACGCACTCCACTCCTCTATCTGTGAAGTTTTTACTTTGCGAGGGATCCTAGCTCCAACAACCCCCCAACGCAAAAATGTGACTCATCCTGAGTCACAACAATGGTGCGCCATCTATATTTTCTTTGAGGTTGGTCAAGGCATCCTTTAATGGAGGAACTATATTAGCACATTGCTTTGTAACATTTTTGTCTTTGCTTAACTGGAGTCATGCTCTCCTGAAACTTGCTCGCTTGATTCAAATTCGCTGGTATCTACAACCCATTTATAGACTTATGCCCCCAACCAACTGCGCAGAGCATCAAGACTCTACGCCGACCATATAGTCAATGAGAACCGCTAGGGATGTAGTCAGCCCTGTACAGTTTTTATCTGCTACCTTTGATTCGACTAGGGAAAAATTCCCCATTCATCTTGGCGAGATGGACCGCGCCTCCGTCTATCACTTCCCAGATGATATACATGCCTAGCGAGTGCATTTGAAACTTCCCTGGGAACTTCGTAAACTTGTTGTCATATAGTAGAACTAGGTCCCCATATTTGAATATATTTTTCTTAATATGCTGATCATGCCAAGATTTATATCTTTCCTTCTGAACTTGTTGATGAAATCTTCCTATGAAGCGATCCTCTTCGAGCTCGAGCAAATGCGCCAATATTTTCTCCATGATGTATTTGTCGTCCATATTCATTATTGAGGAAATGCGTAGACTAGACACAATAAATTCCATGGGAGTTAATGAATCTTATCCATATACTAATCAAAACAGGGTTTTTCCAGTCGGCTTCTTGTAGGTAGTTCTGTAGGCCCATAAAACAATAGGAGTGTGCAGGTCCTAGTTATTTCTGTTAACATTTCATACTTTTGTTAGCACGTTCTCAAATATTTTGTTGAAAGCTTCTACTGTGCCATTCTCCTAGGAATGGTATGGCGTACTATTGTGGTGACCAACTTGGAATTGTTCAGTCGACAAGGCTTCATTATTTCTATTCAGGAAATGCGTTCCCCAGTCGCTCATCAAAATTTTTGGACAACCAAACCATGACACAATATGCTCGAAAATGAATTTTGATGTCGTATATGCAGTGCAATTATTTACTGGTTGCACCTCAACCCACCGAGTGAGGTACTCAGTTGCAGTAATAATGTATCGTGCACCTGTCTCCTTTCCTGACGGATCGATTGGACCTACAAAGTCAATCACCCATTTATCAAAATATTGCAACGTTTCTTGTAGTTTCAACTCTATTTCATCTATTCACAATGGTATTCCAGTCCTTTTAAAAACATCGCATGTGCTACAATACACCTTTGAATATTTATGTATCGTAGGCCACCATAACCTAAAGCGCATAATCTTCTACGCAGTAGCTTTTCCTGCCTAGTGACCTCCAGCGACTCCACCATGTGCTTCAACCAATATGTCGTGTCATTCATGCTCAAGAACATATATTCTCAAAATTTCATCAGCCCCCATTTTATACAAATGTCCTGCAATCAGAGTAAATTATGACGCCCTTACGACCAACTACTTCTTCTGATGCGTAGTGTATTCCCGAGGTGTGATTCATTTTTCGAGAAACTGAATGATATCCAAGAAATTCTCATTTGTAGCCTTGATAGAGAAAAACTGTGCATCAAGTAATACTTCCTCAATTTTTGTTGGTTCCTCCCTTGTATCAATCCTGGACATATGGTCTAGTCTGGTATTCAAATGGTCTAGCTTGATAGTTACCTCGAAATCATATTCTTGGAACAACAGTAACCATCGAAAAATATTCCCCCCAACATAGGCTTGTTGAACATGTACTTTAAAGTAGAATGATCTGTGAAAATTTTCAAGTGCACCCCAAATAGATAGTGCCTATATTTTTGCAACACATATACCATTTCCAACCCTTCGCACTCTGTGGTGGCATAGTTCCTTTCTACTTTAGACAACTTCTTGATAGCAAGGGCTACATGGTGATCACTATCTCCTTCTTCAGGATGTGCTAACATGGATCCTAGGGCTATGCAGGACACATCAACATGTACATGGAATACCTTCTTCCAATCAGGGAAGACAAGAATAGGTGCAGTCACCATTTTTTCCTTTAGGATATCAAGAATCTATTGAAAATCATCATCCTAGTAGAACTTGACATCCTTCTTCAATAAATTCTCCATGGGCGTAGTAATATGTGTGTGTGCCTTAATGAACTTCCTGTAGTATCCCGTATGTCCGAGCGTCATCATAAATGATTGAAACTTGTTGGGGGTTCTAAATTGATAATCACAGCAACCTTTGTAGGGTCTACCATAAATCCCTATTTGCACACAATATGTCCAAAAAAAATACCGTATGGTAGGTGTTAGGTCCATGTAATTTGTCAGATTGGCAAGACCAAATAGACAAGGGTAACATCAAACCAACTTTGGAGTCCTAGGACCTAGCCTTCCTGGACTTAGAGAGGGGTCTCTCTATATTTGATAAAATATATGACTTGATTGATTTAGGATGCTAATTTTAGGCTAGTTATAATATAGAGTAGAACATATTTTGTTTTGTTTGGTTGGGTTTCTTGTTAAGTAGAACATATAGAGTAAGAGAAATTCAAACCATTTGGATATAAGGCCTGTGAAAGGCTTGAAAAGGACAAAAATAAATCAAGGATGTTTCATAGGGAAAGTTAACAAAGCCAAATGGATCTTAATAGCTTCTTTGGGAGTGAAATGAACATTAAATTTGTGAATTTAGTAGGTTTAAAGGGAAATTAAGAATCCTTTAACATAATAGAACAAGAAGAGCCTTTAAGATTACTATGCTTGAGAAAGAACCAAAGTGCAGGGCACACCATAAACCTCTTTGACCAAACCCTAGTAAATAAACTTCAAGACAATAGTCCAGTAATCCTAGAGAGCAGTTAAGAATTCTCTAATTATTACTTTCAGACAAAGAAAACATTTAAGATAACAGTTCAGTGAAACTAAAGAGCATTTAAGAATTCTTTAATCAAACTTCGAAGAAGGCCTTTAAAGCAACAGTTTAAGAAAAACCAAAGGATAGGGAAAACCATAGGCTTCTTTGGCTAAACTCTACTAGGTAAAATTCAAGACAAAAAACTAGATTCTCCAATCAAACCTAGTGGAGGAAAACATTTAAATGACAAAAATTAGACAAACCTAAGGTGCCTCCAACAACATATCTTAAGCTAAACTTTATGTTTTGTCATAAGAGAAATTAATGAAAAATATGAAAACACAAGGAAACAAGTGTAAGACAAGAACAAAATCACCATTGACAAAGTTCATGAATCCTGTAAATGTGCTTGCTTCATTATCATTCAGTCCAAGACATTTACAAAGCTCCAAAGCCAAAAACTCTTTATCACTCAAAGTCTGTGTGATTTTCATATCAACAATAAACCAACAACCAACTGAGGCATACATGCAGTATTTATCTACCAAATGAGGAAGTGGAAACCCTAGCTAGGGTTTTAGAAGTCATTAATTACATATTAAATGCATTTGACCTTTGAGACCGTGCAAGGCCCAAAGCAAAAATATTTAAACTCATTTATGGAAAAAATAACTTCGAACATAACTATTTGAGCTATTTTAGGAAAAAAGTTGGCTTTAAGTCTTCAAAATATATTTTTCAATAATTCCTAGCAAGGGTGCAGCTCCAAGGTATAGGGGCACAACGCCAAGCCAAAAGCGTAGCGCCAAGACTGGAAAAATAACTTGTTTTGCGGCTGAGTTTTGGAGGCCTTCTCGGTGTCCAAATGAGCTCCATGATAGCTCATTGGAAAGCCTGTCCTGTATAGTTTCCATATATGCCTTCAGTTTGAAAAATTGTGCCCATTTTTTTGGTTAAAAACCACTTTTTCCAAGACTACTAAGGGCGCAGCGCTAGTGCTGAAAAGAGGGCATGAAGGTGTTTTTTAGGTGGTTTTTGGCCCTTTTGAGGGACTAGTTTTGCTCCAAATGACCTGAAATTGTTTGAGGATGATGTCCTTAGCGTGAGGAACATGAGGTTGAAAACCATTTGTCATTTGAGTGCCCCAAAAAAGAGTGTAGCGCCAGTGGCGCTGCGCATTTGGCCCTTTTTTTCTGCTAGCCAAACGGTCAAAAACTCAAAATTTGCAAAAATGTGCCAAAATTGGATTTTTATTTGCTGATCATGTTTGGGAGGCTTGGGGGGATACATCATCAAGGATATCAAGCTTTTACTTCTCCTTTGCCTCAGTCAAGGCCTGAATCTTTGCAAGGGCTCGTTTGAGCTTGGCCCTTGCAATTTTGTTCCTCATGGCACAATGCTTGCCCATCTTCTTCTGCATGTCAATTTCTCTTTTGGCCTTCTCTAACTGACCCTCTAGGTGCAAATTTTCTCTCTCTAGCCAAGATTATCTATCATAGCTTATTTCCATGGCAAGAAGCTCACTTGGAGTGAGATGCTCTGCCAATTATGTCCCTCTTTGCCTTTCCCTGGCCAAAGCCTTCTTCAACCCAATTGTCTTTGGCCTCTTCCTAGGAAGTTGTTCTTCCTCATCTTCACTGTCATTAAAAGTGCCCAAGGTCTCATCTAGCAATGCCATGGGATTTCCGGCCTCTTTCCAAGCTCTAATTTCCCCGACCTCACTAATGGCTTGATTTTTTTCCAACTGATAGTTTTCTAACTCAAGATAGCTGATCACATTCTTTGCCCTACCAAGATTATCTTGAAGCTCACTAATCTTGGCATCCATGCTTTTGAGTAGCATATTTGTGATCCTCTCCTCATCCTCATTCTCTAGGTCAATCAGTTGAAACTCTTTCTTAGTTTCATGTTTATCATCCTCTTCAACAATGACATGTTCTGTAACCTTCTCCTTGCCTTTATCAAGCTGTTTTGCTAATGTGGAAGGCATGGCCCCTTGCATCTCAAGTGCAGCAAAAAAATTCTTGTAACCCCTCCGGTATGTAAAAGGAAATGGTTCAATGTCACTCATTTTAGTGCCATCTGTCTCAAGGTTCTAATCATTGCTTGATGCTTTGTCATCATGATATGAGGGTGAAGGATTATGAACAGGTGATTTGGAAGGGATATCTTGTTGATGATGGCCATGTGGAATAGTGAAAATCTCATGGGCAATGAAGGTATCCCATGGAATGTCTTTTTGCTGGAGCTGGTGCATAACAACCATCTTGATGAGTGAGTGATGAAACAGGCTTTGCATTTGTTGAGGATAATCTCTCTTTTGCACTATGTAGGCCATTTTGTCAATGCTTCGGTAAAGATAATATGGTATATGCAACATTCTCACTCTAGTAAAGTGCATAAGAAGACGGATGTGGTAGGAGTAGAGGTGGGAGAACCTTCCCTCACATGTGAAATACTTTATTATTATTCTCATCATAGGTGCATATCTATCAAGAAGATGAGAAAAATGGAAGATGGAATTGTGGTGGTCGTTATACCTAGGTTTAAGGTCTGGTTCAAAGTAACTCATGTCTAGGTTTTCTTTCTTGAAGCACTTTTCTCCCACAATTGGTATTCTTGTAGCATCTGCAATGGAATTTGTAGACAACTCAAAGGTAACCCTAGCAAGATTGACCTGTCTGTCACGTAGGTTGATGATGAATAGTCTTGTTAACTCTAGTTGGCTTTGGACTTGTTGCACCTTTTCACAAAATTCAAAGCAACCTACATGTTTTAAAGCAAGAAACAGTGAGGGGTGAGGCCATGAGTTCTCTTGTATTGAGGGGTTCAAATATGTTTATCTTCCCTCCCTTGTGATCATTCCTCCTTTTCATTTGTGCCTCCATACCACTGTCTTCACCCTCAGACATTGTAAACCCTTTTTTGGAAACCCTAGGGCTGATGAGAAATGAGATGAAGGGAGGGTATGAAATGGAAGTTTTGCAAATGATTAGAAAGAATTAGAATGAAGGGAATGGATGTTGTGACAAGAAAGATGAATGAAAACCCTAAAAAAATGTAATTTCCTTCGTTATGACTGATACTCTGTCTAGGAAGATTAAATAAGCATATAGACAATGATTTCAAGCTTGAAACTTAGGGTTTTCTTTAGGGTTTTACTTCCATTGATTAAATGATGATCAAAATAGCTTCAAAGTGGGTTAGGGCATGCACTTACCACTTATTAGTGCCTTAGAAGACTTGAGCAAAGATTTGGAGGCAATTTGATTTGATTTTGGTGATTAGAGGAGGGATAAACCCTCTTTGTCTAGGCACGCAACGCCAAACCTAAGTGCGCAACACCAGTTCTGAGTGCGCAACGCCAAGTAAAATGAGTAGAGGACTTGTTGGTCAAGAGCGCAACGCTCCTCCAAGTGCACATATCCATCTCCCAGGCGCGTAGCACCTTCAAAAATTGTGTGGGGGAAAATTACAAGTGTGCAACGCCAACTCCTAGGCACACAACGCCAAGCCAAGTGCGCAACGCCAAGCAAATTTTCCCAAATTTGGCTTGAAAACTCACAAATTATTCTCTCTTGAGTGCTCTTGATCTTTTGAAATGCAATAATGATTCTCTTGAAGTGTTAAATGAGATTTTATAGATAAGAGGAATTTGATTTAATTATGAAAGCCCACTTTCTAATGTTTGAAACCCTTTTTTCCTTTTTTCACCGATATTCTGTACACTTTTTGCTTGTAGGTTGCTGGAGTCATGAAATTGGCTTTTATTTTGATCATTTAGGCATGACACGTTCATTTTGAAATCTTTGGGACTTAGTCACATAGTAGCATCTTCAAAATATTCTGTGGTTTCCACCATAAAACTCAACTTAACTCTTCCACCTTCTCTGGCCACTTTCTTCAAAATCCTAATTTCCTGTAGTCTTTACAAAAATCATCAGTGTTGTCTTCTAAGTTCTCTATAGCCCTTTCAAGTTCATTCATTTCTGTCTAGTTCACCTCACCTTTTTCCATATTCCATCAATCTATTTTGATATAATTTCTCCATGCTTGGCCTTGTGTGCTTCCTCCATGTCATTTTCTGCAAGTGATCACTGTTTTGGAACTCAACTAGACCATCAGTTCAAAACCCTAGTTATATACAAGACCAAGTTGTTCCCCTTTTCCTTTGTAGTAAGTTATCTTCATTTAGGAGTAGATAGTCTACCTCATCAATACTTTCTGCTGATAAATTTTTCAACACTCTTGTAGAACTGCTGAACTATTTCCATTTTTATCATTTGCAGACTTAGAACTAAGAAGATAATCCTCTTTGGAAGCTTTTAGGTCCTTCTTAAATAACCATGTCTTGACATTCTATTACATCTGAGCCAGATTCTAGCAAAGGAAAAGCTGTGTCTGAAACATCCAGGGATGACCTTAAACAATGTGAAACCCTAATTACCTAAAGGGAGGGTCCTTTGACCTAATTTTGACTAAAATTTGGCTTGGATATTTTTAAGTGAAAACAGAGTATTGCTATAGGTTATTATGCCCAAACGGACATGGGAATGAGCTATCTAGAGGAAAACCTAGAGGGAAGGTGGAGTTTATAGACAGGGGAAAATAGGCCAATGAGGTTATAGGCAGGAAAAAGGATGAAAATGGGAGACATAAGCCCATAATGAGTCTCTTAATAGAAACATGGAGACTGTGAGAAAACCAGCTAAGGAATAGTGAAAAAGGGTTTATGAAGATAATGAAGGAAGTGATATTTCTGAAACTCAAGATATTCAAGGAATATTTTTTTCAGAAATCTATAAACATCCTATAGTCATCTAAAGACAGTGAAAAATATTGATGACTAATAGTGGCTCCACTTGGGGAGGGAAATTCATTTCAGGCGGTGTTAAGAACCTCAGATCTTTGATTTTGCAGATGAGATGCCTCACATGCTTGCTGATTTCCTTCATTTTGAAGTTGTGATCTTACAATCTGAAAAACATGATTGCTTCAACATCAAACCTACCTACCTGTTTTCGACATAAATTGTCTACCCTAGAGACAGTTTAGAGTTGCCATAGACCAGTGCCTAGGACATCTTAGCATAGAAGGGGGCATAAAATAAAACTGGGGTGTCAATCCAAAGGCTCCCCTGCTATCTCTTGTTGAACAAGGAAATTGATTTTAAATGGGACCAGAACTTACAGAAACTGCCATAGGGGAAGTAATATTGCAGAGACAAGATGCAAAGCTCCAGCACAAAGCATCATACAGTTAAGAGACAATTTACTGTAAAGAGGGCCAATTCAAATAATATGCCACAGAAATCAAATATCAGAAAGTGAATGTGGTGAAAGAAAAGTTAAGAAGATACTAGTAAACATTGGGCTGATACCCAGATACACAACAGAACCATATATGGGCTTATCAATCTAAGAATCCATACATGACAATGGCGTTTTAAAAGCACCCTCCCAAAGCAACTAATATAACAGAAAGATGGTTGAGATGAATATGGAACAGTATATCATGCATGAGCCTATTTAAAGCGCTTGACTGATTTAATTATGGGCATCAACTAGGATGAATCCTTACCAAACCAGTGAGCCACTCGCATTCCAAAACATGATACAAGAAAGTGGATGAAATGAAATGTTATATTAAACACATAAGAGAAAGTTACATACTGTGAAATACCAAAGACCAGAATCCTCATTACAGATAGAACTCCTCCTCACTGAGACCCTACGGGCTTTGAGCCTTGATACAAAAGCCTTACAAAATGTATAAAAAATGCCTTTCACTGCACAATTCTCTGATAGAAATCTGGAACCCTTACAATGTCTTTTTCTTGGGTTTTTATAGAGAAAGAAGAGAAAAACCCTCGAAAGAAGTCAGTGAACATTTAATTGGCTAATTAAAATAGGAATGGTGAGAGAGTGACCGCTCACACTGTTTGACTGTGCTAAACTGACGTAGGTACTCTGCTACTGCTCTATGGAGTAAATGTTGTAGGTGCAGATTTCTCCAAGGATAAGATATGTGAAATAAAATATGTAACATTATGTACTTTCCTGAGGGTAAAATCTGTTGAAGTAAAACCTGGAGGATATGATTTTTAAGCACTTGTACTTTTTTCCTTCCATCTTTTGAATTCACATCTAAGATCTTAAATGCCAGAGGCTGAATTTCTCAATCATTCCCTGATATTTTGTTGTTGCTCCATTAATATCCCTATCTGTAAAATCTTTATTTTAAAAGGATCTGGAGGGTTTGATAGATTTCGAACCCAACTGTTTTAATGGGAGCTGTGTCGTGGCGGCTTTCCAGACCTTTCCCCATAAATTTACTTCTGAAAAAATTGTCCTTCAGAGCAAACTCAGCTTTTATAGTGGTGGCCTTGAGTAATAGCCATTTCTTCGTCGCTGCAGACCTGCAAAAACCACAAACGTGTTAGGAAAACAAATGCACAGGGGGTAGGTGCAACGAGGGCAGTTGTGAAGTGGCATGGCGTTGTGAGCTGGCGGAGTCATGCCGGATGGCAAAAAAATCACAGTGGAGCAGGGGTAAATGGACAAGATAGAAGTTTTTCCATGTAAAACACTAAAGTACGACATATGGATGAAATATATTAAAGGTGGAGGGGAAATGCAAATGACACTTGGGGTGATGACAGGGATGTACGAAAGACCAGGCGGAAAGAGTGACGTGGAGGTGGACTCGGGCGGTCGGCGGGCGTAAATGATTCCGGGCCATGAGATCTTGAAAACGAATCAACGGCCTAAAATGCGTTGGAGACCGATGAAAGGTGGGCCCCCGGGATACTGTACACTGGGTTTAACACATGCGCATTTTCACAGCGTGACGACCGTCGGATGATGCCTTTCAGATCGAACGACTCATGTAGATTTTGCTGCACGTCTTGAGTCGGACGTTAATGCGCGAAATGGGGCGGTATTGGAACAGTGCAGAGGGACACGTGATGATTAGCGTATGGAATCGCTGGCCGAAGGGGGAATACCGCCTGCCCAGCAAAGGTGGTGCGGAATAAACAAGCCGGTTTTCGCAGTGGTTTGCGGGCGTGGGGACCACCAAAGCCATGCGCTGTGGTGTGTTGATCTGAGTTCTGATCGGGTGGCTGAGATTGTGCCCGATGGCAATATACGGTAAGACTTTTGGTCTGGCGCATGGTCAAGGGGCTGGGTCATGTGGAATGGAAAATCAGAGGGACTAAGGCTAGACGGGCTAAACCTTGAATACTCTCGGGCGCGACCTTTCAGACCTGCACAACGTAATTTGGAGGCACAGGATGGTGACGATAGGCAGAAAACAATTTCCTCAGGTTCGGATAGGAAATTTGAAAAGGTTCAGGAGGGACGGGAGGCCAAAAAAAATTAAATGAGGGGCTGACATGGATAACACTACCCATCATACTTTTCCTAAAATTTTCTCTTCATTTAGGTGCACTTGGATTGCCAAACCCTGAACATCATCTTTTCTTTTGAAAGCATAAAAACTATCTATTCCTGCCCTTATATCATCCAAAGTCTCAGATAGACTGATGAGCCCCTTTTATTCTCTACCTTATCTACTTATCTATCAAGGTTAAACAGTTTGACAGATTTTCATTCTCTAATCTACTAACATAAAATTTAAAAACATGACAAAACCAAGGTTGAGCAGTTGGTTTGTCATGAGCTGTGGCATTTTGGACAAGCTGCACACAGATTTTATTTTTGCACAAGTAAAACTAGAAACTTGAGGGCTATAATTTGGATCTTGTCTCTCATCCCTCTCATTTATCTTTGGTTCTGATTTGAGCTTTGGGAACCAATATCTTTTCATAACCTAATCTACTGACGAGCCAAGTTTAAATGGTTTGGAAAATATTCATTTTCTAACTTATCAGCAGAAATTTAAAACATGTTCAATCATGGTTAGGCTGTATGACTGAATAAGACTTTCCTTTCTCAAAAGTAGTGGCATTTGGAGTTGCACACTTTCATAAATATTCTTTTTTGGTATGGGGCTTTCCCTCTTCTTTTTATCTGTCCTCTTCTTTTTATCTGCCCTATTTTCTTCTTTTATTTGTTTTTATTTTTTATTTTTATGATCTTTTATTCAAGCAGTGTTATGTACAATGAATAAGGCTTTAAACTAAGAATTTCAACAAAAGTAATGCTTGAGCATCTGGCCATTGACGAGACCTCCAAATAAATCTGTTCCATCCATTTCTTGTAGAAAGAATGCATTGTTACCTCTTGTTGAATGGATGACGTATGGACCTTTCCACAGATTTTCAAATTTACCATGCTTGCCTTTGTCCTCTCTTCTTGAAACCCACTTCATCACTTTGTCTCCAATCTGGAAATCATTGGCTTTAGTCCTCTTGTCAAAAATCTTCTTGATGCTCTCTTGCATTGCTTGTGTTCCGTTGTATACTTCTTCCCTTGATTGCTGCAATTGAATGGTTTGGTTCAGCCTCATTTGTATATAATTTTCCTCTTATTGTACCTGTTGGAGGAGCTTCATCACTGGGATTCCCAAGGATGTTGGAAAAACTGCATCCATGCCATACACTAGCTGATAGGGAGGCATATTGATTGATTTCTTGCTTGTTAATCTGTCTGGCCATAGTGCATGCACTAACTTGTTTTTCCATGACTTTTTTGTTCTCTTCCAAAAAATTCTTGATGATGTTTACCAAACTTTTTTTAGAGGACTTAGCCAACCCATTACCTTGAGGGTAATAAGCTGTAGAATGCCATAATGTGATGTGATACTTGTGGAAAAAGTTCACCATTCTCTTGGACTTAAATGCAACAACATTATTAGTGATGATTTCCTTGGACATCCAAATCTGGACAGAATATTGGTTTCAAGGAATTTTATGATTACCAAGTCAGTGACAGTCCTTGAAGGGATGGCTTCTATTTATTTGGTAAAATATTCAGTTGCAGTTAGGATCCATTTGTGTTGGGAAGAGGAAACAAGGTGGATTTCTCCAATGAAATCTAAACCCCATTGTTGAAAAGGAGCTTCAATATTAATTGGTTGTAAAGGCAAAGGAAGTAGTTTTCTCTTTCACTCAAAGATTTGGCATTTATGGAAAGTCACTACTAGTTTGTGGATATCAGGGAAAAGAGTGGGCCAATAAAAACCAGCTCTAAGGATTTTGTTGGTAGTGGTTTTCCAATAGATATGACCTCCACATTCTCCTTCATGACACTCATGCAAGATTCTATCTGCATTTTCTTCAAGTAAACATTTAAGCAGGATACCAACAGAATTTTTCCAATGTAAAACTTTGTCTACAATGCAAAATTTATAGTTTTTTGTTTCAATAATCCGACCTTTGTTTTGGACAAACCAGGAGGAGAATTTAGATTAAAAAGCACATATAATATATCAACATACCAAAGTGTGTTCAGAAATGCTTCTTCAATAGGTGGAGTCACAAAATCCTCTTGTTCATCCAAGGAATGCATCATGTTTATGTCCAGTGCTTGAAAGTTTGCTTCAACCATTAGTTTGGCTAGTCCTTGCCCTTTGATAAGCTTAGTGGGCTTGATTTCTCGATCATACTCTAAGATGACATCAATCCACTTACCTCTTTTAACATCAGGATTCTGAGTTAGTATGTCCTTAACAACTGCATGAGGAACAAAAGAAATGATATGTGAATGCAAGATGTAAACTATAAAATATTTTAAGGCTTTGACTAAGGTAAAAGCTTGTTTCTCCACGATATTATATTTGAGAGGTGCATCTCTTAATACCTTGCTGCAGAAATCTATGGGTTGTTCTTGTCCCATTATTTTCTTTTGTAGCAATACTACAACAATTGTGTGTTCTGATGCAAATGAGAAGATGAAAAAATCCTTGGTAAAGTCAGGGCTGATTATAATTGGTGTTTGGATAAGTGTTTGTTTTACCAGTTCAAAGGATTACTTTGCTTCTATGGTCCATTTGACTCCTATTTCTCTTTTCAACATGTTTCTGATGTTTCTTAGGATTTCTGAAAGGTTTGGTATGAACCTTCTGAGAAAGTTGATCGTTCCAATGAAAGATTGCAACTCTTTGATGTTCTTAGGGTGACTGATCTTCAATATCACATCAATCCTTTTTGGGTCTATCTTGATTCCTTCTTCAGAGATGATGTGGCCTAGAAGTTTTCCTTCTTGAAGGCCAAACAAATTTTTCTTGGGATTCAAAGATAGACCATACTTTCTACACTTTCCAAAGACCTTTCTTAAGTGAGCTAGGTGTTCTTCATCAGTTTTTTAGTAGGCTGTGATGTCATCAAGATATATCACAATGAAGTAACCTATCTATTCTGAGAAATAAATGTCCATGGCTCTTTGAAAAGTGGCCCCAACATTCATTAACCCAAAAGGAATTTTAACATACATGAAGGTGCCCCAAGGTGTAGTGAAGGCGGTTTTGTGCTGATCACTTGGAAGTACTAGCACTTGATTATACCCTGAAAAACCATCAAGAAAATATATTATTTTGGAGCCTACCACCCTTTGCAGTATATGATCCATCTTAGGTAAAGGGTAGTCATCCTTCAGGGAGGCCTTGTTTAATTTTCTAAAGTCTATGCATAGCCTAATTTCCCCTGTTTTCTTCCTTACTGATACAAGTTTTGAGACCCATTCCGAGTACCTAAGTGGGACTATTATTCTAGCATCATACATATTTTTGATTTCTTTCTCAACTAGAGGAATTAGGACAGGGTTTATCCTACTTAATTTCTTCTTGAATGGTTTCTGGTTTTCCTTTAGAGGGATCTTATGCTAAATGACGCTTGTATCATTGGATTTCAAGTCCTCATAGCTCCATGCAAACACATCCTTGAATTCTTTGAATATCTCAATGTATTTTTGTTTTATAAGAGCTGGCAGTGTTTTGGACAGTTTGATCATTTTAGGTTCTTCCTCACTGCCTATGTTGCATTCTTCTACATCTGTTTTGGTGGATTCCATTTTTGGCTTCCTAGCAACATCGTTGAAATCAAACAGTTCTTTTAAGGGGGCAAGTCCTCTAGGAAATAGTTGTCTTTGCATTGCAATACCTCAAGGTCTCTTTTGTCTAAATCTTCACACAATTCTTCCTTATGAGGGTGTCCTAGTAGATTTATATCAGCAACATAAGATGGCTCTGTTTTGTGTGTCTTTTCCTCAGCAGAGCAGTTCTCTTCATGATTTGAGTCTAATTTTGGCATTTCAAACTTAGTTTTGGGCTGGAAGAAGTCTTTAATCTGTTTTTAATTTTCAAATACTTGCCAATAATCTATGTTATCAGGAACTGCTGGTCAGTACTTGACCTTTACTGTATATTGTTTATTGACATGAGGTAGCTTACAAGTGCTGGCAACAAAGGCTAGTTCATTTGCAAGGCTGTTTTGAGTTCTTAGGACAAAGGTAAGTTCATATTTTTCAAAGGTTTTGAGGAGGTCTAAGGCAACATTTCTATATTCTCTTAATCTAGGATTCTTGGCTGAATATTCTCCTTTGATTTGCCTAATAATCAACTCAGAATCTCCCTGAACAGAAATCCTCTTAGTTCCTATACTTTTTAGCATTTGTAACCCTATGAGAAGAGCTTCATACTCTACAATATTGTTTGTACATTGAAAATCCAGCTTGTAAGAGTGACCTTCACAAGTGTTGTGTATCCAAACACCTGCTCCTGAACCAAATTTTCCACAAGAGCCATCAAAGCTCATGTTTCAAAGAATTTCAAGTTCAGATTTGCCATTATGTTGTTGTGCATGGTTGCTAGGTTTTTGGATGTTATGTTCTTCATTTTGTGTTTTGTTTGACTGTTTTGACAGGTCTTTCTCTTCCTCTCTTTCAGTTACTTGTTCATTAATGTCATCATTCATTGTACAAAATGAATGAATCAAGGTCTAAATGGATAGAATAGAGAGGGGTTTTGTTTAGATTATCTTGGCTACTTACGATGTATTTCATGTGAGATTCTCTATATAGTATTCTTGTTTGGTTAAAGACTGGGATAGTAGCATATGTCATGTCCATTTGGAGGGTTCCTTGAAGTTTGGCTCCCCATGATCTAGATAAGAGCATGTCATATTTCAGGGGAATGTGAGCCACTACAATATCCATGACTAGGCTCTTGGCTGGTTTTTGTGCCAGATTGACACATAGATCTTTGATAAGACACAAACATTTAACTCTACTTGAATCAAAAGAGTACAAGTCTTTGTATGGTCTGGTTATTTCGAGGCCTAATCTTTCCATCACTACCTTTGGCATGAGGTTATGTGAGGCACCAGAGTTTAGCATGGCATTGTGTAGGATTTTTTCATTGATGTTCAGACTGACATAGAATGGAGGCACAGTTCCCTCTTGACACTTTCCCTCTACCTATGGTCCAGACAACAATTCAGGCTTGTCATCAGTCATTTTTAGAATATCGGTGTCATTTCCTATGTTTAAAGCCTTCTGAACTTCAGATCTATATACATCCCGAGTCACTAATTAAATAAGGGTATAGATATTTTTATCTTGGCAATCTCTCCCTCAATACTGAATGGTGTTTGTGTTCTTGGCAGAGTTAGATCAGTTTTATCATACATGGTTTTTTCAGCAACTTTAGCTTGCTGAGTTTTATTTGGGATCTTAGTTAAAGCAATTTTTTCAGGGCCACTAGTTGATGTACTAGGGCAGCTTTGGTCACCATTATGTTGGCTGATTTTGTTTTTTCTTTGATTAGCATTATTAGCTATGGTGTTTGTATTTTCTGTTGTCTTTCTAGGACTGTTTTTATGGGTCTTCCTAGTAGAAATTTCTAATTTGTTCCTCTTAGGGATGTCTTGTGTTTTCCCACTTTTGAGGTCATACTGCCTATGAACCTCCATGATGGCATTTTCAAACCCTAGTTTGTATTCTTCAGAATCCTCATAAGTTCTTTCAGTTTAGTTTGAGGAAAACAAACCTTGCTCTTCTTCTGTGAGAAAAACAACATCCTCATTATTGGAGTCTATTAGATTGACATGATTTTCTTTTGGCTCCTCGGTCTCTCTCTCCTCTTCATCTACATAGTTTTCTTGGAAAGGAGGTTTGATTTGCTGGTCATTTTCTCTTTGTCTTATTTGAGGAGGGTCCCTTCTGAAGTTTTGGTTTCTATTCCTGTTTTGAGGGTGTGTTTGGTTTTCTCTTGGAGATGCTCTTTCATTCAAGTTGATTCTCTCTATCATCCTTTCCATTTTCCTAACTAGACTGTCAATTTTATCATCAGATGTGGAGGCCATAGTTTCCTCTTTGTATTTAAACTTCTTCTCTGCTTTTAATCTAGCCCTTTTAGCATTTAGGTTGGCTTCTACACTTACTGCTCCCCTTTGCATGTCCTCTAAGGTAAGGGGATCTCTTTCTCTTAATTGATAAGACATGTATGGACCAAATCGATCTGGAAATTTTACTAAGGCTAGGCCTTGTGGGGGTTTCATGTGGGGAGGGAGTGCATTATATACACTATTGAACCTAGTGTAGTAGTCTTGGACACTTTCCCCAACATTCCTCTTAAGGTTATCATACTCTGATAGGATTTGAAGATGATTTTTCTTAGTCTCCCACTTGTTTATGAATGTTTGATAAAGGGAAGGGAGATCATGAATGCTATTGGGAGTTAAGTTCTTGAACCATTTCTTTGCTTCTCCTCCTAAAATTTGGGCAAAAATTCTCATTTTTATAGTCTCCTCTTCTATTTCTTGGTATTCAAATGCATCATTCGTCTTGTCACATGATGTTGGGCAGTGGTAGAATCAACTCCAGTAAAGTGAGGGATTTTATATTGGTAGTCTTGAGGCATAGGCAGTAAAGGTTGTGGTAGTACCAGGGGAGCATACCATGCTGCCATGATAGGAGGTAATGGAATCCAAGGAGGATTTACAAGAGGAGGGTTGATGAGTGGAGGTGGAGGATGAAATGGAGTGTTTTGCACAGTGGGTGTATGAGTGGGGGTAGCAGATGTACTTGGACTAGCTAGCTGAGATTGAGCAGATTTGGATCGAAATGAGTCAAAGTGTTGGAGAAGCTGAAAATTAGGAGGAGTGGAAGGAGAGGCTTCTCTACTAGGACTCTGCTGTAATTTTGTAGGCTCAAGGTATGTCTGGTCTATCTAATTTTGGGACTTAGTTCTGAAAAGGTTTCTTCTATGGTGTAAGTCAAATTGGGTATCTTGCAAGGATGTAAGGTTTTCAGGGACATAACTTACTTTGTGAATTGGTATAACAATAGTTGAGTCTTTAGACTTAGAAGTTATTTTTAGGATTCTTTCTAGGTCATCAACTATAGTAGGAGGGTTTGGGTCAGGGTGAGATCTAGTGCAGATTATTTGTGAAGCCAGATTTCAGACCCACAACACAGAGAGGGTCAAAGTTTATAAGAATTTGAAAACAAAACCAATCTGTATGAATACTGAATTCACAAAGTGAGTGACTGGGTTTTCTTCTATCAGGTTTGATTAGTACATTCCCAAGGGAGTTTGTGAGAAACAATGGAGTCACCAGGTCTACTGGAGACCAATGGAGTCACCAGGTGGATGATGCTAACCATTTTGAGGATTTGTTTGTTGTCCACCATCAACAACTGGATACCAATCTTGAAATATCTTTAGGTTTTCTGAGTTCTTTATGTACCACTAAGATTTTCAATAAGTGTTCCCCAGTGGAGTCGCCATTATGTTAGGTCCCTATAATTTTTCATATTATAGCAAAGGAAAAGCAGTGCCTGAAACATCCAAGGATGACCTTAAACAATGTGAAAACCTAATGACCTAAAGGGAGGGTCCTTTGACCTGATTTTGACTGAAATTTGGCTTAGATATTTTCAAATGAAGACAGAGTATTGCTATAGGTTATTATGCCCAAAAGGACATGGGAATGAGTTAGCTATAGGAAACCCTAGAGGGAAGGTGGAGTTTATGGACATGGGAAAATAGGCCAATGAGGTTATAGGCAGGAAAAAAGGATGAAGATGAGAGGCATAAGCCCATAATGAGTCTCTTAATAGCAACAGGGTGAATTTGAGAAGACCAACTGAGGAATAGTGAAAATGGGTTTATGAAGATAATGAAGGAAGTGAGATTTCTGAAACTCAAGATATTCAAGGAATATTGTTTTCATAAATCTATAAACATCCTATAGTCATCTAAAGATAGTGAAAAATACCGATGACCGACAAAGAGGAAAAAAAAATGCACTTCTTCGTGTTTAAGGATATTTGATACTTTCCGTAGGTATCCAACATCAAGCATAGGCTAGAGATGTGCTTATTTAATAGGTAAAATAATGTCTAGTCATCGAAATACACTTCCGTAATCGTATATATTCTTTGTACTGCCGCAACAACAACCCTGGAGAATATAGATGGCGTGTTCTCACCCCAAATGGTATGAAGGTGTACTAAAAGGACCCCCAATTGCAAGAGAAAATGTGGTCTCGTTCGTCCATCGGACAATCCTCGATCTCGTGATACTTGTGATACTCGGAAAATCCATCTAACAATGAGTAAGCTTCATGTCCACCAACATTCTCTAAAACGTCATCGGTGAATGGAGTGGGAAATGTATCATGGATTGTATCATGGAAACATGCATCGTTCATCTTGCAAAGATCAACACAGATCCTTACATCTCCTTTAGTACTCTTATCCTTGAACATAATAGGGATAACCCACTCAGACTCTTCAACTGGTTCAATGATGCCAACTTCAAGAATTTTGTCTAGTTCTTCCCTTACTTTATCCTTATACTTTGGGTTTAGCCGATATGGGTGTTTCTTAACTGGTTTTGCATATGGCTTCAAAGTGATGTGCATTACCCCTAGATCACCCACAATTAATTTTATTTCTGAGAATTTCGTAGGGAAAATTTCCTAGTATTCATGGAGCAGCTCAGTGACCTTGCTGACTATGTCATCATCCCAATAGTCCCATATCTTGGAAAAATTGGGCTCCCCCTCTGTGCCTATGTTGAATTGTTGCCTTTTGAATGGTTGTGAAACATCCATCATTGCTATCTCAGGCCTTACAACCACGCGATGTCCTTCAGAGTCAAGGATATTAACATCGCGTGGATCCTCCTTGTCTTCCTCCTTGGTCAAATTGTAACATTCCTGACCTGTGCCATTTGTGCAGCCTAATCAGGCTGTACGAAATTCTTTGGTTCCTTAGTAATCTGGAATACACCTGCCTTCACTTTTTGGAAAGCATGATTAATGCATTCCCATCCATCCGTGAAGCTATATGTCAACAAGAACCCTTCTACCATCTCATCCCAATCTGTCATTCCATGACATAGTTCTGTTTCAAGATACCATTGCTACAGTATCGTCTCTAAAGAATGAAAGAACATGTGCACCCATTCTGGTTGAGGTTTTTCTCCCCAAGCTGTGGTCTAGTGAGCTAAATGCTCGCACGTATCCTTCTAGCCATCATACTTCTCTGCAATTATTGTGTCAACCTAAAAAAACCTCAACATTATTAGTTTTCAATATTCTGACCAACCTCCTAGAATTTCTCTGTGTTGACCCCACCATCGGGTTGGAGTGGACCTAAATTCAAAGTCCAAAGCCTCATACCTTTGTTCCTCCAACACTTTCCACTCAAATTCCTCTAAGAACAAGACAACATTCCCCATTCCACCATAAAATGGAAAGTCATAATTTTTGAATTCGACAAATACGTATATTTCGTAACCATGTTACAACACTTTGTGGTCACTTCACGAAATCTATTCTCGCCGTTGCTCCAACTCTTCATTGGAATCGAAAATGATGAACTCGTCGTTACCCAAACATATTCTTCCATATGTTATGGGATTAATCCAAATACTCTTCATCACGTGTAGTCACCGATAAATTTGATCAATTGCAACACTTCCATATGCATGATGGGAAGGCTCGTATATCACTCACCTTCGGAAGGATCTAATGAATAATAAAAACGGGGTACCATCCTTCTCAAACACCATCTTCCTATTCTTCACGTTTATTATAGCATCCATGTCGTAAGCCCAATCAAATCCTAACAGCGTGGGGTAAGGATTACTATCGTCAACAATCTCGATGACCTCAAAGTCGACTAACACACTTGCACCATCAATATCTATGTCGATTCCATGCAAGTGCCCCATAGGAATTATACTTAGTTAATTTTCCATCCTTAGTTGAATAGGAAACCATTGCAACTTCAGTTTTCCCATACGCTCCCATGTCTGTTTGTTAGAACATTAGCATATGATCCTAGACCCATAATGACTTGATCCATCTCATAGTCTCCGATCTACAAATTTAATATCTAGGCCGCCGAATGAAAGATATTCTACAACTGAACTTCCAGGCAACCCGAATAGGTTAACCCTTTTAACTTCTCGCCGAATCCATGGGCAGTCAAAGACAACTTGGTGAATCAAACCGGCGAGTTCATTCAAAGGATTCGCAGGTTCATGCATCGTATCAAGCATTAACCCTACTCTTTAATGCAATGAGTTTATTTGAATTGGGTATACGTTTAAGTAAGAGCTTATATGAGGTATAATACCTATACGGTGCTAGCTATACCAAACTGCCCCGGGATATCAGCTCGCTTCTCTTCTCGATTCTTCTTGTATACTTTTTTTACTGCACATTGTTCCATCCATAGCTCTTCTTTACCAACACAATTATCAAGCAGCTCCTTCAATCCTTCTACAACCCTCTAGTCCCTTAACAACTTCATGCGTGTCTGTAGGAAAGATGCTAGGACTGACAGATCGACTTCCTTCACTTCAGCACTCTCTTCAGGCCTCTTTTTTACCAGGAACAATTATCTCTAGCAGTCGATGTCGCAACCTTAGGATTCATAAACAATTTCTTCGCTGCCATGAATGTCTCCTTTTCGCGTGGTACACCAAGCCCAACAATCTTATCTTCAGTGTTACTTACCCATGTCTCCGACACAAACCTCTACCCATCTGGGCAGTTTCCTCTAGTATTTATACCACTGCGCATTACTATATTAACACTTGGATCTCTTTGGCACGGTTCAACCTTCATCATATTTATGTTATGTGCTGGCTACTAGTTGCGCCTCTCCTACATTTTAGCTAAAAAAATGGGACAATCTTATATTTCATGACCAAATTCCCGATTCCTGGCAATAATTATAGGACACAGTAGTAGCATTCTCGTAATATAGAGGAAGTGTCCAATCTATCCATTTCCGTCATTATAACATAAAATCTTTCTCTCCGCCCTTGACCAACGCTTCCTCCTCGACCATGTCACCCCTTGTACCTTGGAAACGAGAGGCATAGTCGAACCCATAGCTTCGCGAGCTTCTACTTGAATTTGATATGCACCCGGACTATTCTGTAGCATTTATATAATCGCTTCTCCTAAATTTTTTTTCATCGTGCCCAAATGAACTAAATAAGTTGCGTAACATTTCTTTGGCGATCTAACCAATTTTTTTTGATAAGTGACAAAAAAGCTTTCATGGAATATTGGCTTGAAAATTCACAAATAATAGACCATACATTAGGCCCTACACTTGGCCCTCCACTCGATCCAGGTTTTAACAGATTCGGAATCCCAACACCCACATTTTCTTTAAAAATAGGACACTAGTCTTTGTATTGACCCTCATCCTTGCACTTGATACACCAAACTTCTGGGTGAACCTCCTTTTCCTTATTTAGATCTTGGAGCTCCATGTGAAAACTTTCCAACTGAGTCTAAATTTGTTGCACCCCTATGCTTGCATCATCTATTGGTGAAGCCTCCATCTTCATCGTGATCTCCAGTGCTTCAGCCTAAGTTACGATCTTCTATTGTGAAAATAGCAATCTAAGATGTGGCAACAGTGTAGCAATAAAACACTCTTTATGTTGTTCATCTGGGATCTTAAAGCTAATCTGACTCAACAATGTCTTAAATCTCTAATCTACCTCCCATGTAGTCTTAGTAGTCAGCTGCTTAATCTCTTTGATCTCAGTGATACACTAGGATTGCGACTTCGATTTCTTGAATTCAGCGTTCAGCACGGTCTTTATTTCAACCAATGAAGCATTTGCATCATTTGTAACAAACTTCATGTACCAAGACAATGCTCGATCTTGCAGCACAATAACCAACTGCACTTTCTTCATATATTTTTTTGTAACATTCTATGAACTCCATATCACTTCTACTACAAACCAGAACTATTCAGGGTCATCTATCCCCTTGAACACAAACATCTTCGGGGGTTGGGCCATGGTGAATGGGGGAGGTGTAGGTGGAGGGAAAAAATGGGATGGAGTGATGATAAGGGTGGAAGGTTGGTGAATATCCTCAACACTTTGCTAACTTTCAGATCTCAATGATAGACTTCGCAGAGTAGTGGGGTTGCTTTCTACTTTCTTAGATTCAAACAATGGTCTATATTCAGTTGTAATATACATAGCCCAACCTATTCTGAACCACTTACCACTTCACATAGCACCAAGTTATTTTTCTTCAAAAATTAATCTAAGCGAAATCGTAGTATACTCTTTTTGAAAAATAACATTTTAATCCATAACTTCAGTTAATTTAGGTACTTATCTCTCAGGCCTTTGAAAAATTTGCGCTCTACTTCACTATAGGACATAGATGTATCAATCACGAACTCAGTAATGAATCCTCCAAGGATACTATCATTCCAGTAATCAACATATTTCGCGATCTCTTTATTAGTATTTTTCAGCTTCTCAATCAAATATGGGGTCCACACAGTACATCTATTATTACAATACCTCGTTTTTGTAGCTAGCCTTGAGATCCACTTGTGCAACTTGCTAGAGAATGATGCAAAGAAAAGCTCATACTGATCTGTATAGATATTCTTTTGTAACCAATGTTCAACAGAGAGACTCAAATTTTTTCTTTCTTGCGCAACAAACCCACATTCCTTCAGATCTAGCCAATCTTCAATCTCTTTCTTAGACGGATGCCACATCCAACTATCCCTCAGTCGGATCCCAGTCCTGGAAACAAAACCATTTGTTTGATTTATGGGGCCCTAAACCAGGTTCGGAGTGACTGCGTAATACAAAAAAATCCACTATTATCGGCCCTTTCGGCAATGATCTTCTTGCGTAGACCGAAGTCTCACCCGAGGCAATATATGGAATGCTAGAACCAGGTTTCTGCATCCTGAGGGATAGAGGACAATGGATTTATGGATTTTCCTTCTTATCATAACTTCGTAGGTAAAATCTATCACTATTACCAGCATTGTTAAACACAACTGTTGAACTTACTCAAATACTGCACGATATTACTTATTCATGCATTAAACACAATAAATAATCATAAAATGAACTCTTCTATTCAATTACAAAACAAAACTTATTCGGCATAATCATTTATAAAAAACAAGTAAAAATAAAACACGTCAACATAACTCAGATATTCTCCACATTTCATTCATGCATATCCAAATATGTCTCATGCAATCACTTTATACCCTGCGCACACAGTTGCAAGGGTCTACACGCACAATTGCAGTCTTTCTAAGGTGTACATGCACATAGCTATAGGATCCTTTTATTCCAACCCAAACCATAGACTCTAATTCATTTTTACATCCAAATTCATTACATATCATCAATCATAACCTATCTATGACTTATATCTGGACTCCTTATATATATTTAGCTTTTACAATACCATGGTCGAAAACCATGGGCGAAGTCCAACGTTCACAAAACATCCCATCCCTTCACATAATTAAGTGGCTTTGACCCACCCCAAAGCCCCTAAGACCAAAAATATACTTCACGCTCCACTCCTCTATCTACGGAGTCTTTACTTCGTGGGGGATCTCGGCTCCAACAATTTTCCTCTCAAAGGGTGAGAGGTTTTGGCCCTGGTTGATTGCCTATATTCTATGTATCTTGTCCCTTTATGGTTTATGCATTGGAAATTTTTTAATGAAGAAGAACACTAATAACCTAATTAAAATAATATCCTAATCTAAAGAAGTAAAAATCACTCACAAGTAGTGACTAATAGAAGAGAAATAACCTAATATCGATGCCCTAGATTTCATCAACATGGTATTAGAGCTAAGGTGACTAAGTCAAATAAGGGCATGTTATCAAGGGATACCCAAGGATCAAATATAAATGAATGCAAAAAAGTGAAGATCATATTGAATTCAAGAAGACTACAAAGAAGTATTAAAATCACCATCAAGAAAAGAAGGAAAAAACCCTACATTTACTCAATATTAAGTGTTTTGAAGACTATTCATCTAAAGGAATTTATATCAAAAGGTAGTGTCAAGGCTCTCTCTCATTGAATAAATTTCCTTACCATTGAATGTACATCACCAATAAGTCATAATTGACCCTCATCAGCAAGAATTCACCATCAAAAGGGATCTCCCTCTCTGTGATATCTATGATCATTACTGAGGAAAAATATCCTCAACAAAGAGAATTTTTCTATTCTCTATGTCATCATCAACATCAAGGAAGAAGCAAGGAGAAAGGAGAATCCTATCAAGTAATTATATGACCTTATCTAAATCTTTAAAAATTAATTTTTGCAAGGAAATAAACAAATTGGTCGGGGCTTCAAACTACCTCGCATGGAAGAAAAAGACAGATCTAAATCTCATTGAAAATGAGGTCATGGATCATGTCAAAGTATTTATCACCAAACGGGGAGAAGAATATTCTCAAGAACTTGAAAATTATATGAAAGCGAAGCTAGGGCTCAAAATATTCTCATAGAATCCATCAAGGATCCCCTCATCCCATATGTATCTAAACTCAAAACTTCAAAATAAATCTATGACAAACTGGTAGAGTTGTATTCCGTAAGCACTACTGCAGAAGTCATCTCATTAAGACAATACATATACAAGCTGAATATGTCTAGGGAATATGGAATAGCCTCATACTTTATGAGGAAATCTGAGATTTGGGATCAACTACAAGCTTTGGGGGAAGTCATGTTTGATAGTGAAATGAATACAATGGTATTAAATGCACTACTGAAGGAGTGGGGTAACTTTACTTCAATTATTTATGGGAAGAAAGAAGCTACTCCATTCCGGGATCTATGGTCACTATGTAATATTGAACAATCTAGACTAAAGGAAAAATATGATGTGGGAGTAGGTGAGAAAAATCAAGCTTATGCTATAATGACAAGAAGAAAAGGAAAATTTGGAAAGTCTGGTTCTTGGAAAAATAAAAGGGACATGTAGAAGATTCAATGCTATGGGTGTGAGGAATATGGACACTACAAAAGAGATTTTCCTAAAATCATTAAGGACAATAACAAAAGAAGAAGAGAAGAATATCATATCATCTAAGAAGTGGAGGAAACTAAAAAGAAAAAATCCAATATATAGGAAGTAAGAGATCTCTACTATGATTGAGATAGTATTCCTCACCTAATTTATTTTTAGATTCCTAAGTCTTCTATTGTAAGATATGGATGTCATGATTCACTAAGTAAAATAATGAGATGCATCAAGGCATCATGGAAGAATTGAAAGCAAGAGCTCGAGATACCATCATATAAAAGCATGAAAGAAGGTTAGAATATATGGAAGTCAAGTATATAGCTCTTGGGAATCTCATTGAAAACAAAAGTGGCAAGGTCATCTAGTACAAGGTTCATCATACATCTGTCAAATGGAAACATCTGCTGATGGTGATACTTTATATCCTCAACATTTTTTTATGGAATATTCAATGAAAGGTTCACCGATCATGAAGGGAAGCAAGTGTTTCATCAAGGATTCCAAATTTGTGGAATTCATGGGATGATGGTATGATGACATAAAAGTGAATCAGATCAAGGAATTTGATGCTGCCACAACAACAAAAACCCACACTACACATATAAAATTTAAAATGCATACCCACATGCATATAATCCATAAATCTGGTGCGGAAGCTTCTTATTAAATCTTCAAAAGAATATTTTCTCACTTTTAACCCATGGTTATAAAACCCAAAAATAATAACTTCATGTCATCTGACACTTTCTTTTATTTAAATAAACCCCTTTATCCAAGGTTTTCTCCTTTAATTTATTCACAAGAAGAAGCCCTTGTTTAAAACCTTTACTCCAATATAATTCCTATCTACTCATCAGCATTTATATATTGGACCCATAGTTAATTCAAACACACACATGTTTCCGCATGCTATCCTCAAAATCACATTTCAACCATTTGATGCTATAGTCATTTATTGGACTATTTCTTTATCTTTTTAACTCAGAAAATAAACCCACCTTATGGAAATTTGTATCCATTTATCCGACTTTGGTTAAAAACCCAAAGTTACCAACATATGTATGTTGGGACCCACAGCTATCAAACAACTCACTGTCTACCAATGATCTATCTGCACCCGTCCATCCATCGAACGGTCATCGCACTCCATCTCCCAATCCAACGATTATCACATAACAAAGATGCACACCCTTTAATATTTCAAACTTATGCGAAATAAGTGGTTTTCCACTGCTATGTGTCGCCGCCTGAATGCTATCACGTTCGATCAAGCAATTACCACTTACCACTCTAAAGCTGCACGAAAACCACCGGCTGGTTTTCGAAACCACCTTCACAGTTTCGTCTTCTATACAGAAACCATATTCATGATTCCGTTGGTATTTGACTTACAATTCCACATGAAATCCTTTAATATAGCTCCTCCGCACACTTAGTGAAACACTTAATTCATCGATTCATATTTCCACTTCTTATTGCGGAAAACAAAGATCTTTTCTCTGTTATACTTTCAAGCATCACTGTAATTAAATCTTCTGCCTCGATTTAGTTTGTTGTTTCAATAGGACCATGTTTTTTCCATCCAATCCCTTCACTGTATAATAGTCTCTTTTGACTTCACTCTTGTGCGCTCTCCACTGTTTATCGGTTCATAGGTTTCATAAAATCCCTATATATGAACCATCAGTTTATAAGTCAGCCTTCATGTAATTATGTTTGGATATCAAATTGCAAGGTCATATTTCTTTCAAAGTCATTGATCCATATTGTGATCAATGATCAACCTTTGGTAAAGGCAATCCACACAGAATTCAATTTATAAATGATAATTTGACCTTTTAAAACCACACTCAATCTCCTGAAATCATTCATTACATCATTGAGTTCGAGTACTCTGTTCATTCATTTCCTTCATTAAAACTCAATAAATCAGTGCACACAATAATTTAGAAATCAAATTCCTCCATATATACATATAATCAAATAATTACAAAAGACCTCTTGTCTCTGGCCTGATATTCTAATCAATGGCCCTTTTCTCCAACTGCCCATAGGCTTACCACAACAAACCCCTGTTTTTCCAAAACCCTACTTTCTATCTAAAAAATCTTCTACTTCCTTCTATGCCTTGAGGCTTATAATTTATACAAATGGACTCTATAACCAATTCTGGTTTAGATCCTTAACTTGTTCAACAAATTCCTCAAAATCCTCTAAGTCCTAAAATCTATCCTTTATCCCTAAAAATCCTTTCAAACCCACAAAATCATGAAACCAATTCTAACTTAAAATTTACAATTAATTCCTAAATATCTCAATCCCTATGAAATCTCAACTATCCTAATTCTCTCATGTTCGCCAATCATTCGGGAACATTTACAAAATTCCTCTCAATATTTAATTAATTCTTATTCTAAATCACTCAAAACATTAATAATTACATTAATGAACCAATCTTCTTTGAAAACACTAGATCCCTATGTCTATTAAAATACATGATTTTCTGAGCCTAATGCTCCTGCATCAGAATTGAATATCTTTCAAGAAGGGAAACTATTGCAGGAAGTTTGGATGAACCAAAGGAAAAATGAGGTATGTATTCTTACATTTTAGATTGTGAAAGTCATGTTATATGGTTGTAGTTAACATGGATCAATGAGCTATCTAAAGAAAATTATCAAAAGTAAGGATCTCCTCCATGAATACATGGGTCACATATTCATTAGATGAAATCAACATAAAATGTCTTCATATGAAGTATGAGGTGGTTGAATACAATTGGGGAACTCTGATTGGAAGCTCCTTGGAATGTAATGTGCGAAGAAAGTAAGGAAGAGATCATGGAATATGCAACCATGGTAAAGGAAATCAACATTTGAAAGCCCAAGAATATTTGACTAAGATATATCCATGGAAGGTATGAAGACTATGATGAAGTATGAAAAAGAAGAGACCCTTGAAAATATATATATTTGGGATATGTGTCGATATGTATCCAGGATGTTGATGCAAACTAGCCTAGATGTCATGATGAAAGACAATCACAAAGGTAATGTTGATTTTAATTTTCATTCCTTTATTTTTATATCTACATGGGTTTATGGAGAGCTTCCAAGGGAATATCTATGGATGTATTCCACCACCGATGCACATGTAGTAGGATGAAAGATACTTAAGTAAAACATGGCATGAAGAAAGCAGCATGTCATGAAGGAAGGTCATATATGGACTAATGAATCACTTTCCGATGATGACATGGCTGACTCATGGATGAAAGTGATGGATGGTTGGTGTCATATGTAAGAGCCCTAAACATGAAGACTCCTAGATAATGAAAATAAGTTCATGACATCGTGAATAGGAGCTCTTCAAGCAACTAGTTGTCACATCATCTCTACCTGAGGAGTTGTTGTAGGTCCCTCATTAAGATGGAGCCTGGAAACAAGTTTTTTACTTGGAAGAAACTTGGAAATTCCTAAGGCAAGAGGGAGCTTAGGTACATTCCTTCTGTAGGAATGAGTACATTCCTTTATTGGAATACATATTTCTACCCTAATTAAAAGGGAGAGATAGACACATCATTCTTGTCTTCACTTGGGAAGACAGAATGTAGGATTGGGTAATCATATGGCATCCGGTGCTCTTTGAGGATGTATTAGGTCATCTAAGAGAAGAGTATTCATTGAGGACTGATATTCTTTGAGGATTGGGAATATAAGATAAGAATAGTCCTGGTGGAACACACCCTGAGAACATGGGTGGGGTATGTTCCAAGAGAGACAATGATGAGGGTGTCTATACATCATTGGTCTCGCCAACATTGTGCTCAGATATTGTGGAGAGATAGAGTTGTTAGTCAAGGACTTGCTATGAAAATGATGATTGATATGATGTTATACATATGGGTTACCAATCTGATTCTTCTTATGATAAATTCTTCAGATTGAGAATGACCGAGTACCATTATGAATATCTCCCTAGTTAAGAGGGAGTGTTGAAACGTGACTACGTTTGGTCTTCATAATGACATGTGTAATTGTGATTTTATGTAATCGATGAAAATAAATAAAAATAAAATTATTGGAATGCTTGTCTCATGGTTTTCATGAGCAAGGGATTCTATTTTAATAATGGCTCCCATTGTGAGCCTTTAGGATTGAGTCATCTATTCATAAAATTTAAATTTAGTATATGTCATGTATGAAGGACCCTACTTGGGCATATTATATTTTTTATGAGTCAATAAAAGTGTCAAAAAACACTACGATACAAGCACTAGAATCCTCCTAAAGGTCATTTGCAAAGAAATAATATTTTTTCATAAAAAGGACACATCGGTTCAGCTGAAGTCATGCCATCTTATTATGAGGCAGCAACCACTATAAATAGGTAGCTCATCCTATTTCAAAGGAAAAAAAATTGGTCATTTGTAAGTATTAAATTCGGTTGAAGTCTGAAATAAGAAAGAGAGTGTGAGGTTTACAAGAAGGCAACCTACTAACCAATGAAGAAGGGAAGATGAATATCAAAGTATTTAAGCGTTGTGTTTAGGGGTTATCTCCTCACACATATGGCATAACCTAGGGTTGTTGTTTTTGTAATATATTAGTCCTAAATAATTCAATGAGAAAGTATATAAGACACTTTATATGCTAGCCGAGATCATTAAGAGAAGAATTCTAGTAAAGCTAAGGAGGATAGTAGCCTAAATCCTCTCCATATCCTCACACATGCAGAATTGTTGAAGTATGAGAGTTGCATGTCCGTGAAAGAAGGTCGAAGTAACCGAGATTAGAAGTAAAGGAAGGAAGTTTGACTAATGTTGAATTAGTCAAGAAGAAAAAGCTGGAAGGAAGGGTTTGTGACTTGATCTTGGAGAGGCTGTGTCATGGGTCTTGGTATTGGTATTCATCAATTGAAATCTCTATAAGAAGAAGAATTTGTTCGGTTTTTCGTTGCAAAGAGTGAGAGGTTTTGACCCTCACTAATAGCGCCCTATATTCTGTGTCTCTTGTCTCTTTATGGTTTATTCATTGGTAATTGTTTGATGAAGAATAACACTAATAACCTAAGTAAAATAAGATCCTAATATAAAGAAGTAAATATCACTCACAAGAAGTAACTAATAGAAGAGAAATCACCTAATATCGATGCCCTAGAATTCTCAATAAATGAGTGGGATGGAATCCATTAAAGTGGGGATAATGCCCAGATATGTGTGAACTCGAGATCATTTAGTTTGAAGAATATTATTGAACAAGGCTTCTATAATTTACTTTTTATTTTTACCCATGTACAATTGTCATCGTACTTTTTTGTCTGGAAAATTGTGATGATCATTGCATGTTTGAAATAGTTATAGGTGCATCATCACACTTTGACAATAGGAAAGGTGCAATGAACGTTTAAACTAGGGTTTTTAGAAATGTAATCCAATATTATTTTATTTATTAGAATGGATCTTCTTCCATATTTGTAGGGGAATGATGAAAAGGTTTCATGAGATAGAAAAAGATCTATATTTAGGGTCATTTTCCTCAGTGTGACAAATTTATGTGTAACAGATTCCCCCCTAAAGTACAAAGTCGAAAATTATATATGAAGACTAAAGTGGTTTATCATGCAAAAGTTTGGATCAAATACTGATTTGTTGAAGACACATAAATAAAAAATCAAAGATTACATACAATATCATCATGAGATCATATTTGATGTAGATATTTCCATACTCAATATAGTATCTAAACAACTCGTAGACCTAAGTATGTAAATTTGCAAAGATCCATATAAAAAAATCAAAATCATGGCCACTAGGTATACATCATGGATCCATGCTTGAATAGACTCAATATCATGAACACAACCATCATCATACATTGTGGATTTATACATCAGTCATGAAACTCCACGTAGCCTGGATGGATGAAACTAGATCTAGGGTCTTCATCACTACCACTCGATAGTATGAGTCTAACCATGTGAATGAAATGTGTTGAAGTCAAACATGGAAGAAACCATCTGATTACTAGAGAATGAGGACCATTAACATATGCAACAAGAACCACCAATAATGTCAATGGCCCTAAAGATACCCTGGTACAATCTATGAAGTGTGAATAAATGATCTAAAGTTGACTTCAACTTCCTAGATAATGTGTTGAAGTCGATAGGAAGTGACCTGTTGTGGGAGGGCCTTGATGTATCCCCATTAATGACATGAAATAGGTATCAATATTTTGAATAGGAAAAAACAGTTAATTCAATATTGACTTAGGTATGGTCAACATGAAAGAGGGATATATGTACTATAAAATATTTTCACTGAGGTTGAACTTCTCTTGAACATATTGATGACACTATATGGAGTTGGTAGCATTGACGCAATATGGGATCAAAAACTGGTATGCAGTCTTTCAAGGAGGTGTGATCAACGAATAGGTAAGTGGATTTACCAACCCAATTAGACACGAAAGTGAAGGACTTTCATGTTCAAGAGTGACTTACTGCCAAATACTGACTCTATACACTATTTTCCCAATTTTCCCCACCATTTCTGGCAAGTACCTCCTTATTTTTACACAATGTTGAGGAGGATAAAATATGCTTGTAATATAAGTTTATCCTTTAGATAAGTCCTTAGAAGTTGATGCAAGGGCATTAAGCTCAAAAGTTACTTTGTACATAAGTAGACATAGGGGGGTCCCATGTTCTTAAATATTCTTGTAAATATTAATATTTTGAATGTTTTGGTAGGAAATTGTAATTATCCTCAAGTCATTTTGATAACATGAGAAGTTGGTGGAGATAGGAATACAAAGAGTCAGTTTAGGATTAATTTAGTTATTGAGTCTAGATTCAGGAATTGGAATGCTAAGAGTTGCTGAACTGTTTGTATAAATGTAACCCTGAAGAGGTTAGAGAGAACTAGAGAGGAGGAGAGAGAGTTGGAGAGGTAGAGAACCTCTGCAGCAACAGAATAGGAGGATAATGGCCACCAAATCGAATATCTGGCCTGTCATGAGATTGTAAGAATTGTTTTGAGATTTATCGCTTTTTGCTTATATATATATATATATATATATATATATATATATATATATATATATATATATATATATATATATCAGTTTATGGAAGAACTATCTTTGAATTAAGTGTGTCTGGATGGGATTAAACCCTGTTTGAATGTCTTTGAATTTCAATGGTTACTTTTGGATATGTGTAAAATAAATTGTATAAAAATGTGTAAATATGTACTCTGCAATTTGAGATTGTATGTACCTTGATTGGACTGAGTTCTGCACAAATAACTGCAAGTAAATTGACTTGTCAGGTGAGGTGAATCGATCACTGTAAGGATCGATTCTGAGATAAAAGAATTCCTGTGTTCGCTATCTGAGTGAGAGTTTAATTCCTTTGAAAAGGTTGGATTGCATGTGATCTGTGTGGAGGATTGTTGGGTTATCGATATGAATAATCCTGTGTGTTCTCGATGAGAGTATAAAATTCTATAGCAATTAAGAATCCGGTGATTGACCATCTCTGTCGGGATCGATTGAAGTTATCGTGGAAGTGTGATTAGTTGTCCAAGGATTTTGAGCACTGCGAAACATAGTCGCAAGAGTTATGTATGGGCGGAACTCTGCATCGGAGTAGATAGATGAAAAGAGCCTTTTTATATAGAATGGGCAGAACCTTGAAGCGGAAGCTGAGTGGAACCTGGAGTGGAGAAGCAGAACCATGACCAGATGAACATTGACGATAGTTTGGAGCTGGACGATGGGTTTTATCGCACCACCTTTGCAGCGAAAGCAGTATTTGAGGAGTTGGGAGCGATTCCATAGATTGACTAACGCGTGTCCCCGAGCGACATTGCAAAACCACCTCCACTGCACGCCATCGCGCATTAACCATCGTCCAACGACTCGGTGCGATATTGATACATACCGTTGATCTGGAGGAAGGCGCATCGCACGGTGATCGCCTTCGGAAGTAGCACGGAGGTTAACTTAAGGTACGGGTGTGTGTATTTGATTGATATCTGTCCGATTAGATGTTGCGGCGCGGTGGAACATGAGCCCTCCGATCGGGTCAATGGTTAATCGAGGTAAGTGACGTATGTTGGTGTGGGCCAGACTTTAACATATAGTGGTAATTGATAATTAACCAAAGTCCAGTGGTATATGGTATACAGTTGGAAATATATGTATATGCCGAGGGTCAATTTATATGGTTTTAATAGCCCAAAGTATTATGTCGCGTATAATGGTTGTATATGCGAAGTTGGCGCATATGTATACATAATGGATTGTCGAGTTATAACTATAGAGGAGTGTTGAATTAATATCTCAATTCTATGAATTGAGATATTAAAATAACCCGGACTTATTTGTTTAAATTTGCCAGCGTAGAATAAAGGGAGGTTGTGAGATTGCCCGGACTACAGAAGAGGATTGGACATGAAAATTTGGATACATCACACACATAGATGGACGCTGGGACCAAGGTAAACCGAGGCCAAGGGTGGCAACGCTGTCAAGTGGTATTAGAGCTAGAATTTAGTTAGCTCGCTGAAAAGTTTGTTTTGGAAATGCACATGTACTGAACAGGAAAGAAAAGTTGAAGTTTGTTTAACAGAAGACTGCAGATTTGGAAGTCTGACATGCAGCATACATACTTGAAATGAACAGGATTGTGGAGTGAGTGGAAGACAGGATCATGACCTTGCAGGTAATTAACTTTAATCTGATTTGAAATTGGAATTGCAGAATTATGGTTGCTGAAAATTGAAGACAGAGTTGATAGTGAAGATAGTGAGCCTGGTATTCAGCTAGAGGCTGGATAAAGAGGACAATTGCAGTGTTCTCAATAGAGATGAGCAGTTTTTAACTCTGGTTGAAGGATTGTTTGCAGAAGACAGAGTGCAAACAATTGAATACATCTCAGCAGAAGTAGATCACAGATTTGAGAGCAGTGATTGAAGAATCCAGCAAGGGATTCTGAGTGCAGAAAGAGTGTGGCAGAACCTGGAAGATTCCCAACAGAGGTTGGATGAGCAGAGAGCAGAGGTGTTCTTGAGAGAAGTTGTAGGGTGAAGCTTAGAAGGTTCCTACAGAGAAGGGGACCAGTACTTGCCAAAAGCCGGATCTCGGGAGAGAAGCTTGGTGAGGTAAGCTGCAACAAGAGAGTTTGCTGTTGCAGAGACTTAGTGCAGCTTGTGAGTGAAGAAATCCTAGAGAAGAAAATAGCTACTGAGAGCCATGGCAGAGACTGCAGAGATTGCAAAGGTTCTGGGAGAAGCCACAACAAAAGAATGACAGAAGATGCCAAGACAGTTGGCATGAGAAAGAGACTCACACAGAAAGAGACTCACAGATGAAGAATATTGGAAAGAATTTGCTGAGATCAAGGAAGAATTTAATGAACTAAAGAGAAGGATAGAAGAAAGCCAGAGAGTTGGTTGGATTATGAGGAAGAATGTGAAATGGCAACCATTACAGTTGATGTTGAGGCAAAAGAAGATTGCCCTATTGAGGGAAGAACTCAGAGCAGCTGAGTTGAAAGAAGAAATTTCTGCTTGTGAAGCAGAATAGAGCATAGATGAAGAGTGGAGACCTGCAGGAGATCTTGTGAGACATAGTGAAGACTTGAGGCAGCAAGAATCTTGTCTTGCTGAAGAGGAAGTCATTGAGGAATTCCTGAGTTATTGGACAAGTCCAGATGATGTGAAGGCTTGTGTTCTTGAGTCTGACAAATGTGAGGTGATGACAAACTCCACAGAGGAAGAAGAACCCAGAGTTCTTGAGGCAAGGATGGAAATTGAAGATTCCATATGCAGACCTGTTCCAGAAGAAGTGCTTGAGGGAGCAGCCAAGACTGAAGAGTCTTGTGATTTGAAAACTAAAAAGTTGTGTGTTTGCAGGTACACCACAGGAAGATGAACAAGCTTTAGAGTTTGTTGATGAGAAGAAGACATTGAATCTGAAATCTGTTCAGATCAATGCTGAGATAGTGAGATCTCAGGGAGAGATGAAGACAGAAGGGTCAAATGAAGATATCCAGTAGAATGTTGAAGCTGAGAGAGAAGGGCCAACAGAGGATTGGTCAAGAATAAGCAGAGGCATAAAAGGTTGTGTAAGATTCCCGAAATCTACTCCTATTGAAGTTGTTGAGTCATATAGGAGGTTGGATTCTCAGAGAAGAGAATTGGAGGAGCAGAGGACCTATGCACTGGATAAGTTGCTGGGAAAACAAGGCAGGAAGATCTTCATGGATGGAGCTCATGGAGCAGATGATGGAAGAAAAGTGAGACTAGCTGATAGTCTCATGAAGGATGCAGATCAGCATGCTGAGGTGTTGACAGAAGGTTTGGAAAGGAGTTCTGCACAACATACTGCTATGTTGTCAGAAGAAGAGAAGGCATTGAAGCATTGGAACTTTAATGCTGATGATCCATGTGTTACTCATGCAGAGAAAGATGATGAAGAATTTCTAAGCCTTGAACCAGACTTAGAAATGCAGGGAGAAGAATTGGTGACTAGGTCATCAATTGGGACCATTGGGTCTCATGGTTTTAACACTGACAGTTTGCTTATGTGTACAGGTGATGCAGAAGACAATTCATCCTTTGAAATTGTCTGGAGAGAAGAAAAACTGTTGTTGAAGGAGGATGAGGCAACCATGTCTCATATACAGGGAATTATTAATGTCATTGACAGAAAAGAGTTGGCTAGTTGGGTAGGCCAAAGCCAGCCTGAAGAACAAGTTTTGGAAGCTGCTGAAGTGAGGAAGAATCAGCATTCCATGCTGACAGAATATGAGAAAGAAAAGTTCTGAGAACTTGATTGGATTTCCAGAATCCATCAAGAGGATGAGAGGCAGTTGTTGAAGATTGCCCAAGAAGAGGGAAGAGATATTGAAGCTAACTTCCAACATGTTGAAGATATAAAACAAAACCAAGAGAAATGGCTGAACTATTTGCTGAGAGGATTTGAAGAAGAGGAAGGGATTGCAGACCCTGGAGCAAGGATGCCTGAAGCTGTGAAGAAAAGAGGAGTAGATACTAGCTTGCAGAATCTAATTTTGTTTACTAGTATACTGGAGAAGTATGTCACTGCTGGTGGGAAATTAAATAGTGGATTGTTTTCTGAGAATGAATTTGCAGATGATGAACAAAAGAAAGGTGTTGCAGAAGGAAATATCCTAAGGGATATTCAGGTTGGTTGCGCAGAGGCAACATTGGCAGCAGCAACACCCATGGTGGCAGCAAATGCAACATGGAGGATGACACCTGCAGGAGTAGTAAGCATGTTGATAGCATGTGAGATTGGAAGCAGCAACAGAGGGCAAGATAGTTTCCAGCCAGAGGATAAGCTCGACATGGAGATTGAGTACATCAGAAGACTGATGATGAGAGTGACTCAGGAGCAGCAGACAGCAGCAGGAAAGCAGGAGAGTTTCAGCAGGAGAAAGACAATGGCGGATTGTGAAAGCATAGCTGGGGGCAGATTACAGAACAGAGTCTGGAAGCTTGGAGAAGATCAGTTGAAGAATGATGCAGCTGATGGACAGCAGCAAAACCAAGTATGGGATCCTGGAGGCAGAGACGAAGAGCACATGATCAGGAGACCATGAAAAATTTGAAGCTTGGGAGTCTGATGCAGGGGAATTAGGCTCAAAAGTTACTTGTACATAGGTGGACATAGGGGGGGTCCCATGTTCTTAAATATTCTTGTAAATATTAATATTTTGAATGTTTGGGTAGGAAATTGTAATTATTCTCAAGTCATTTTGAGAACATGAGAAGTTGGTGGAGATAGGAATACAAAGAGTCAGTTTAGGATTAATTCAGTTATTGAGTCTAGATTCAGGAATTGGAATGCTAAGAGTTGCTGAAATGTTTGTATAAATGTAACCCTGAAGAGGTTAGATGAGAACCAGAGAGGAGGAGAGAGAGTTGGAGAGGTAGAGAACCTCTTCAGCAACAGAATAGGAGGATAATGGCCACCGAATTGAACATCTGGCTCGTTATGAGATTGTAAGAATTTGTTTTGAGATTTATCACCTGTATATATGTATATATATATATATATATATATATATCCGTTTATGGAAGAACTGTCTTTGAATTAAGTGTGTCTGGATTGGATTGAACCCTGTTTGAATGTCTTTGAATTTAAATGGTTACTTTTGGATATGTGTAAAATAAATTGTATAAAAATGTTTAAATATGTACTATGCAATTTGAGATTGTATGTGACTTGATTGTATTGATTTATGCACGAAGAACTGCAAGTAAATTGACTTCTGAGGTGAGGTGAATCGATCACTGGAAGGATCGATTCTGAGATAAAAGAATTCCTGTGTTCACTATCTGAGTGAGAGTTTAATTCCTTTGAAAAGGTTGGATTGCATGTGATCTGTGTGGAGTATTGTTGGGTTATCGATATGAATAATCTCGTGTGTTCTCGATGCGAGTATCGAATTCTATAGCAATTAAGAATCTGGTGATTGACCACGTCCGTCGGGATAGATTGAAGTTATTGTGGAAGTGTGATTAGTTGTCCAAGGCTTGTGAGCACTGTGAAACATAGCCACAAGAGTTATGTATGGGAAGAACCTTACGTTGGAGTAGATAGATGAAAAGAGCCTTTTTATATAGAACGGTCGGAACCTTGAAGCGGAAGCTGAGTGGAACCTAGAGTGGAGAAGCGGAACCATGACCAGATGAACAGTGACGATGGTTTAGAGCTGGACGGTGGGTTTTATCACACCACCTTTGCAGTGAAAGCAGTATTTGAGGAGTTGGGAGTGAATCCATAGATTGACTGACGCGTGTCCTCGAGCGACATTGCAAAACCACCTCCACTACGTGCCATCGTGCATTAACCATCGACCAAAGACTCGGTGCGATATCGATACATACCGTTGATCTGGAGGAAGGTGCATCACATGGTGACTGCCTTTAGAAGTAGCATGGAGGTTAAATTAAGGTACGGGCGTGTGTATTTGATTGATATCCGTCTGACTAGATGTTGCGGCATGATGGAACATGAGCCCTCTGATCGGGTCGACAGTTAATCGAGGTAAATGTCGTATGTTGGTGCGAGCCAGACTTTAATACATGGTGGTGATTGATGTTAACCAAGGTCCGAATGGTATATTTTCTACAGTCGGAATTATATGTACATGTTTAGGGTCAATTAATATGGTTCTAATAGCCAAAGTATTATGTCGCGTATAATGGTTGTATATGTGAAGTTGGCGCATATGTATCCATAATGGACTGTCGGGTTCTAACTATAGAGGAGTGTGGAATTAATATCTCAATTCTTTGAATTGAGGTATTAAAATAACCCAGACTTATTTGGTTAAATTTTCTAGCGTAGAAGAAAGGGAGGGTGTGAGATTGCCCGGACCAGGGAAGAGGATTGGACATGAAAATTTGGATACATTTCACACACAGATTGAGGCTGGGACCAAAGGTAAACTGGGTTAAGGGTAGATCCCGCCGTCAGAAGTATTTTTAACAAACCCTAGTAATGAGTGGTTTGGTCTCATCATAATTGTTGAGTCCTAAATTGTTTATATTTTGCGAGTCTAGTGAAGGGGTAACGAGACTTATTTTTCACATTTAGAGAGTTTGGAAAAGAAATGAAAAGGAAAATTCATAAAGTTATTTTCCAAAAATTTAGTCCCCCAAGCCCAAAAATGTGTAAAATAATACGAGGGAGAACTCTTTTGACCATGATTTATCAAAGTATACCTTTTTCCTAAATAGTCTACGCAGTATGTAAAAAGGGTAAATGTATACCTTTTTCATACATGTTAATGAGTTCGAAAGAAAAAAGTTTGCTAGACAATATTTTCATATTTTGAGAGTATAAAAAGAGGTTAAAGAGGACTCAAAAGGGTTCCTTTTTCATACAATTTTAATGAGCTCGAAAAAATGATAAAAGTATACTCACGTCCTTCTCATAGTTTAACGAGGTTGAGAATGGAAAATAGATCACTCACCAACTTTCAATTTAATTACCAAGTAGGAAAATGTAGAAAGAACTCTGCATTTTCATGTGCTTTACGAGAATGAAAGATAGAAAAATAATCTCGGTATTTTCATGAGTTTAACAAGTCTTGAAAATAATAACCAAATGGACACGAGATAGATTTCATTTTTACGCAAGCTTGAAATAGAGATAAAATTGTGCTTGAGATAGGTTTCATTTTTACACAATCTTGAAATAGAGAAAAATTATGCTTGAGATAGGTTTCATTTCATTTTTACACAAGATTGAAACAAAGAAAAAATTGTGCTTGAGATAGTTTGCATGCCCCCAACATAATGAAAAAAGCTAATGGCTTAATTATATCATGATTGTAGAAATTTACAGGGTAAGTTCCTTAGATCAAAAACCAAAGGTCAACGCTCACAAAAATATCACAAATCAATACACCAGTATTTGACATGGTTAAAACCCTCAAATAGGGAAATAGTCCATGACCAAAGCCAACGTGGCCACTTCAAGAAATTTATTAATATAAAGAAATGAAATTTACATAAGTTTCTCTCATAAATGGTCGTCGGACAAATGAACCTCCATGCTCTTTAAATAGAGATAATGGACCAATCGAATGCTAAGCCACTAATCAAGTGTCGGTAATACCGAGGAGAGAATGAACCGTCAAATCACTACATATTGTGACCGTCGGATTATAAGTTACAAATGTATGCAACACAGAAACACATTTTACCTAACTCTACGCTAGACCAAGTTATACTTAACTATTTCCTATATGTCGGAATATCCTAACTTCCCCCCTTAAGAACAACTTGGGATAGGATTGAAGGATTTACAAAGGTGACACAATAGGAGAAGGAAGGAGGCATTAGAGCCTATCACCCCTTAATGATAACTTTCCTGAACTCCAAACATGATCAAACTTTGGTAAACTTCACTTCTATGAGAGCCTTTGTAAAGATATCAACAACTTGATCATTGGTTGAACAATACTGCACTTCAAGAAAATGATCATGAATGAGCTTTCCGATGAAGTGTATGTGTAGCTCAATGTGTTTCATCTTATTTTGGTCTTCCGAATTGGATATTTTCATGTTGAATGGAACTGCGGTTATCACACTAAAGTGTAGTTGGATGTTGTTGGTGAAGACCAAATTCGGACAAGATCTGATGAATTCATGAAGCCACATGGCCCTTGAATCCTTGCGAGCTTCAACTACACCATGATACTCTTCTTACGTTTGAAGAAAGAGAGATGGCACTTTGTTTCTTACAAGACCATGTAATGGGTTTTGAACCAAATCTAGTGAAAACATAAATCCTGTGATGGGAATTTTGATCATCATTATCATCAAGGTCACTGACCCAATTGAATAAGTGAAACCAATCAACAAGGGATATGCTCCTGCACTATAATGAATCTCGAACTGAATTGTACCTCGAATATATCGAAGTAATCTTTTATTTGATTTCCAGTGACTTTCATGAGGTTGGTGCATAAACCGAGCAACAATACCAACGATAAAGGAAATGTCAGGACGGGTATGGGTTAAATACAAAATTTTACCAACAAGTTGATGGTATAAGGTAGCATCAACTTCGGGGGTAGTACAAGTGTGTAATAATTCCCAAATGGGAAAAATCAGCAATACATGTACACAAAACACAATTTTCAGAAATATAAGCATTAATAGAAAAATGTAGCGCATGGATCCATTATATTTGACATTATAACAACCAAATCTGAAAGGAAATCAGAAACAAATCATTATAGCCTAGTTAAACAGGCATCCCATGCTCAAAACAACCCAAAAACACTGAAACCCCAAGACCACTGCAAACAGAACTTACTACAGAAAGTGACAGTGCAGTTATTTGAGCGTTATACTCAGAAATATGAGAGACAAAATAGATCTGCTTATATATTAATCAATGAGGCCTAGCCTCTTTTACAGAAATCTAAGATGACCTGGAAAGGGTTTCTTGATAAACATGAAATGCAAGAAGAAGATGCTATAGATCTATGGCGGAATCACGTTGTGTGGATAAATCTATACATAATAATGATTGATCATGAAAATAAAATGGCTGTAGCTCCTCCTACTAGCTTCTCAGGAAAAAGACTGATCCTCCTTCAGGGAAACTAGCTCAAAATACAAGGGATTAAATCCCTCCACTGTAATACCTTAAGACATAACACAGTTTCTGCAAGGGACTACGCTGTCTCCGAAGGTGATTTCTTGGCCTAACACAAGATAGTGGAAAATGTAGCACATGATGCTCCTCTCAGATTTCTTAAACAGGATCTCCAAGCAAGAGTGGGGAATTCCCGCATGAGAAAACCCTTACACTAAACAATGCAAAAAAATTTGCTAAACAGCCAAAGAATGCAAGAAGTCTAAATAGACCACATACACAATATAATCTTCAATCATGCCCCACATGGCTTCCATTCCCTCCATTATATAGTTGATGAGCTTCCTCTCTAAGGGTCCCACCCAATTATGAGGTTGCTTCCATGCAAAGGCTCCTCCACCAAAATTACGCCATCTCCATTAGTCCCACCCATCTATTCACAACGCTGTTTGATTTAGTCAACCGTGACTTAGTCTCCCTGCATTGTCTCCATTCACACCCAAGTTGTCTTTATTTTGACTAGCTAGATTGATCTTCATTCATACTGAGCTGTCATTATTTATGATCCACTCCTCATATAATAATGTTGTTGACTTGGTCAAAATTGAATTTTTTCACACATTTTATACTTTTTTCGCACATGAGGATGCTTTATCTAGTTATTAACATGATCCATTTCCACATTAAGAGGGATTTTATGCCTACTTAAGCAACTTATGGGCCTTCTTACCCATTTATTCATCTAACTAGATATTAAGAGAAAAATTAATATTCCTATTAGCTGCATCCTAATTTAGGAATATTAGAGTCTTCCCCTCCCAAATGTTGCTTCTCCTCAAGCAACTGCAAGGGTGCTACAAAACCTCCCCTCCTCCTCTTGGGGCCTCCACATCCAATAGTCTCCACCATTGCTTTAGATATTCTGCAACAATTCTATCTCCCAATTGTTCCTCCCAAGTGTGTAAGTTGGCCTTTGGTGGATAAACCAAATGGATCTCATCATGAAAGAATGGAAGGTCTATATGGAAACCTTCTTGCTGATCAATGGCCTCCTCAAGATAGAAGTGATGACAATCATGGGGAACTTCATTACCAATGAAAGGCTCCCATCTCCATGCTATCATCCAAATGAAATGAATCACCTCCCAACTTGGTAATTCATAGAAAAGCTCCTCCCAAATTCTCATGAGAGGTGTGTTCCAAGTGTTCCAAAAAATCATATGGTCCAACTCATAAAGAAGCAAGTGATTCACTATAGTGGCCATATCATCTCCCATGGTCCCCTTGAAACATGTAATGCAAAAAGTGTGGGAAATTTCTTCCCCAAAGGACACATCCAACCAATGTGTCTCTCCTCCAATCATGTTCCCAAAAAAAATAATAACATCTTCAGCATATGGAATCATAATTAAAGTCATGCTAGCTGCCATATGTAGTAAAGGAGAAGGACAATGGTCCCTCATGTGCAATCAATGCAGTTTTACTCCTAACTGCCATAGAATATGATATAACAAGTGTTCTTTCCACCACTTGTTTGTTGTCCCATTCTCCTTGTATGCTTGGAGAAGGTGTATGATAGTTGGTGCTAATGAAGCACACCATGAGGAATACAACATCTTCCCAAAATCTCCTAGGGAATGGTCAACATCTCCATTTCTCATGGCCCCAAATAGCCCATGAAGCTCATAAGAAAATGTGCCCCCTCTTGGAGCAAAGCCCTGTACATGAGTGTTAAGAAAATACAAGCATATAGTAGATACATCATGATGTTCATAAATACAAGTCTTACCATACACTTGATTCAAATCAGTGAGGTAGCTCATGGATGAGCTCCCTTTCACACCCAAATAATAAGGAGGTGGTAATGATAAATCCTCCCAAGAGATATGTTCCTCCTCAACCAACAAATGGTTTATGCACTTCCTCATATGAGAGTGAATCTCCTTTTTGAAATATTCCCACATGAATCCCTCCAAGATGGTACATTATGCTTTAATAAATTCAGTCGGTTTAGAAAGCAAGATCTCATAGGCTGCATTAAGTAGTTTCTCCTTGAGCTTGGAGTCTCTAGTCAAATACATCTGATCATGAGAGTAAATGACCCCATAAACCACTTTATACCTCCTATCTATCACTTGCCCATCAAGAACCTTACATGTGAAGAGGTTCTTGGAATATTCCATCAAGAGTTGGGACTCCCATTATGGATCTAGGCTCCCCAACAATGACAGCACTGTAGAAATCTGAAATGCAGCCTCTACCATAACATGACTCTCCTCTTTAACATGCTTGATTCCATAGTCACATGTTGGAGTAATATCAACTTTATTTTTCTACCTTTCTTACAGTTGATCTTGCTCAAGACAAGATTGAAGCAGATGGAAGTCAACCTCTCCTTGAAAATTTTTTGTCTTCCAAAAATTCCTTAATTTGTCCCATGCATGCAAGAGTGTTGATATCCTCTTGTCATGTTCAGAAATATTTTTTCTGTGTGAGAATATCATTGGCTTCACCAAGGATATGGAGTGGAAATTTGACATCATATGCATGTTATCATATACTTCTGAATCCTGTCTTTCCAGCACAAATAACTGAGTGGGAGATATCAATGTCCATTTCAGAAAATTTCTTACCTCTCCTTTGATCCCATCAAAGATTCTCTGCGTTGTGCTAGCTTCTCCCAAGGCTCCTTCCTTAGCTAAGTATGTCAATGTTTCTCCAAGTTGAGAGAAAAATTTATTCTTCTTCCAATCAGGGGGTCTCCCTGGTGTAATGCCTCCATGCAAAGAGACATCAAGGCATAGATCAAGATGTCCATGTGTGTGGACTGAATTTTCCTTGCCTATATTGCACAAATCCTCCTGCCTCCTTTGTGCATCAATCTTATGAAATAAATAGGGATGTATGATCCTTATCATATGATGCTTTCCCTCCCCTTTATCTTCTTCTATCTTCAATATCTCACCATTTGACAATGATGGCACATGCTGCACATGTATTGTTCCATGTTCTCCATATGTGAGAATCTGTGGAACTTCTTGCAAGAGTGCAAGAGTTTCTCTCCTTGGAGCAAGTGCTCCATCTTCCTCTTCATGAGGTACTAGTTGTTCTCTTGATATGACTGCGCTGTTATCTCCAGCCTTCTCTTCCTCCTCATCAATAGTTGAAAATGAATCATCATCAATAAGAGACCTTAGATATTAGTCTTCCATTGAAGGAGGAATCTCCATGTCTTTCTTTTGAGAAGAAAGCTCATCATGCAATGGGGACTTTGCCCTTGGCAAGGTATACAAGTGTTCATCCCCTTCAATGGTTTTCTGAAATGGAGTTGGATTTATTGATCCTTCCAACCCATGTAAAGGTTTTGTTTGTTTTGGTTTGATAGGCTCCATAGAAGATGTTTCGTAAAAATTTTCATCAAACCTTTCCACTAATCTTCTAATGAACTTTGCATAAGTAGATGTATTTGCATTATTTAAGGAAAAATATTCAAACAACCACCAAGCATAAGCCTTACCCTCAAGATGTAGCACTGCTTCTTTGATGAATTCATTTTTTGAAACTTGATGTTGTTGCACATAAGTGTCTAGCTGCTTCACCCAAACCCTAGCTGGACATTTAGGTGATGCATAAAAAGTAGATAGAAAGAATCTACCCACACTATGCTACTTGATCCTTGTGCTTCTTTCCTCCTTGATCTTGTAAAACCCTTGGAAGTTCAAGTGATATTTGAACCCCTTAGATTGAGCTTCATACTCTTGCAAATAATCACCAAGAGTCTCCTTCTTTGGAACATCTTCTTTCTCCATCTCATTTTTCATGAACATATGACTAGTAGAGCATTTTAGATCTGATGGTGTGGCTGAATACTCACACCCATAATATGAGGAGTTAGAGCTTTCCTCATGTATAGATATTTTTGAGGGATCTCCATGTTTTTCCCTCCTCATTTCTTTGATGTCTTTTCTGATGCCATGCAGAGTGTGTAGAAGAAGTTTTCAGAACTTCTTCCCTCCAGAAAATAAGGTTTTGCCTTGATCCCTTTTGCAGATCCTCTCCTTCTCATAAGAATACTCCATAATGGTTGTAGTACATAGGCTGAGCCAAGATTAGAGCTCTGATACCACTGTAATATTCCCAAATGGGAAAACTCAGCAATACATGCATGAAAAACGCATTCTTCAGAAATATAAGAATTAACAGAAAAAATCAGCCCATGGATTCATTAGATTTGACATTATAGCAACCAAATCTGAAATTAAATTAGAAAAAAATCATTATATCCTAGTTAAACAAGCCTCCCATGCTCAAAACAACCCAAAAATGCTGAAACCCCAAGACCAATGCAAATAGAAATTATTGCAGAAAGTGAAAGCGTAGTTATTTGAGGGTTTATACTCATAAATATAGAGACATAAAATATATGATGATTTATTAATCATGGAACATAAAAACAGAGATCTAGTCTCTTTTACATAGATCTAATATGACCCGACAAGGGTTTCTTGGAAAACATGATATACATGAAATATTTGTTGTAGATCTATGTATAAATCATGCTATATGGCTGAAGCTCTACATAAAAATGGCTGATCATGCAAAGAAATGGCTGTATATCCTTTCTCTTGCTTTTCAAGGAAAAGGCTGATCCTCCCCCTGGGAAACTAGCTCACAAAACAAGGGATTAAACCCCTCCACTGCAACACCTTAAGAAATAACGCAGTTTCTGCAAGGGACTGCACTCTTGCTGAAGGTAACTTCTTGGCCTAACACTAGGTAGTGTAAAATATAGCACAAAATGCTCTCCTCAGATTTCTTAAACAAGATCTCCAAGCAAGAGTGGGAAATTCCCGCATGAGAAAACCCTTGCACTAAACAGTGCAAAAAACTTAGCTAAACAATCAAAGCATGAAATAAGTCTAAATAGATCACATACAAAATATAATATTCAATCATACCCCATATGACTGCCATCCCCTCCATTATATAGTTGATGAGCTTCCTCACCAAGGGTCCCACCCAATTATGAGGTTGCTTCCATGCAAAGGCTCCTCCACCAAAATTACGTTGTCTCCATTAGTCCCACTCATCTATTTATAGTGTTGTTTGATTTATTCAACCTTGACTTGATCTTCATGCATTGTCTCTTTTCACACCCAAGGTGTCTTCATTTTGACTAGCTAGATTGATCTTCATTCACACTGAGTTGTCTTTATTTATGATCCACTCCTCATATAATAATGTTGTTGACTTGGTAAAACTTGAATTTTTCCACACATTTTAAACCCTTTTCACACATGAGGATGTTTGATCCAATTATTAATATGATCCCTTTTCACATTATGAGGGATTTAATGCCTACTTAAGCAACTTATGAGCCTCCTTACCCATTTATTCATCTAATTAGATATTAAAAGCAAAATTAATATTCCTATTAGCTGGATGCTAATTTAGGAATATTACAAAGTGACTGAAATATTGACTCCAGACTAAAAGGGAGAAGGGGTTGGCTTACAGTCTTCCATGTGAAAGTGGCATAGAAGATCACATGCATACTTGGACTAAGAAACGGTAATACCTTATTTGGATTGCAAGACTTGAAGACCAAGGAAATAATGCAAGTGTCCCAAGTTTTTCATTTCAAACTTATTTTTGAGGCATACTTCACATGGTTTATATGGTTGGGATCACTACCAGTAAGGATAAGATCATCAACATAAAGAACAAGGATGATTAAGGACTTACCCACTTTCTTGGTGTATACAGTGTTGTCGAAATGACATCTAGAAAAGCCATTATCTAAGAGAAAGCTACCCATATTGGCATTCCAATCCCGAGGGGCTTGTTTGAGACCATAGAGATATTTCATAAGGCGAAAAACAAGGCTAGAGTTGTCTTGGATAAATCCAGGGGATTGTTCCATGTAGATTTCTTCGTGCAAGTCCCCATGTAGGAAAGCGGATTTAGCATCCATTTGATGAAATTCCCATTTAAAGGAGGTAGCAAGGGAAAGAACAAGGCAGATATAATTAATTTTGGCAACATGGGAGAAGGTTTTAGTATATTCAATGCCTTCAACTTGTGAAAATCCTTTAGCAACAAGATGAGATTAATGTTTATCCACTTTTCCATCTGGTCCAAACTTTGTTCTGTAAACCCATTTGCATATGAAAATTTTTCTTTGCTTTGGAAGAGGAACAGGATCCCAAGTTTCGTTTGCCAATAAGGAATGCTATTCTTCGTTCATAGCTGCATCCCAATATGGATGACCTAAAGCTTCTTCAAAGGTGTCTAGATCATGATTTTATGGAACTTGAGCCAATAAGGAAGAGGCTCTATCGAACTGAGAACGTGTACGACATTGATCTGCAGGGTCACCTGCAAGAGAACCTGCTGCATCCCAAGTAGAGAAAACCCATTTGAAAGTTGTGGAGTTGAAGGAAGATCTTGAGGAGGTGGAGGAGGATTTTCACCTTCGCTATCATCATCCAAAATAGAAGGAATGTTGTCAAAAGTAGAAGAGATAGAGAGAGGTGTCACATATGCCGAATCAGGCTCGCGGGCCAAAGGTGGCACACCCATCGAACTAGGCTTGCAAGCTGATATATTTTCATCAAATTTTACATCTCTTCTAATGATCACATTTTTGGATTTGGGTTGAAGAAGTCTATATTCTTTGAGATCTTCAAAATATCCAACAAAAATTCAGTTTTCACTCTTAGGTTCTAAGGCTTTATGTTTCTCATCTGAAATATGGGCCCAAGCTTCACTTCCAAAAATGAAAATTTGACTTACATCTAGTTTTATTGAGCTCCAGGCTTCTTTTGGAATTATATTCCTTAAAACCTTAGTAGGAGTCAGAGTTACTATGTAATTTCACGGTTAATTGCTTCTACCCGAAAATTAAGACCAAGTCCTTTAGATTGAAGCATACAATTATCCATTTATTTTAGAGTGCGATTCTTCCTTTCAACTACACCATTTTGTTGTGGAGTATATAGAACATTATGTTGCAATTGAATTCCATGTTCAATGCTAAATTTGATAAATTTGTTGTTAACATATTCTCCTCCATTGTCAGATCTTAACTTAAGAATTTGATGTCCAGATTGTTTCTCAACAAAGGCCTTAAAGGCCAAGAACATGTTAAAAACTTCACTCTTGAGTTTTAAGAAGTATACCCAAGTGCATCTGGAAAAATCATCAATGAAATTTAAGAAGTACTTGTAGCTAGAGAAAAAAACAACTAGAAGTGGACCACATAAATCACTGTGCACAAGCTACGAAGGGGGTGAAGCGTACCAAGATGCACGTTTATCAAAATTGTCCCAATGATGTTTTTCGAGTGCACAACCAGAACAAACACCATCTCAGTAAGATACCATAGGAAGACCTGTCACCATATTTTCTTTACATAGAGTTTGAAGAGAGCGATAGTTTAAGTGACCAAATCGCTCATGCCAAATTTTTCTTGCTTCATCATTATGAGCAACAAAAACGGAGGGAATAAATGATGACACAAAGTTGTCAAACTTATACAACCTTGTGGAATAATTAGCAATTCCAGTAGCTAAAATATGTCTAGGATCTCTTAGGTCCTTAGTTACAACATCATGAGGTGAGAATTCTATGGTTTTCCCTTCACCTGAATGAGTTATCTGATAAACAGATAAAAGGTTGTAGTATAAGGTAGGAACACATAATACATCATTAAATTGAACTTTATCTAGATGAATAGTTCCACACCCTACAACACTAACATATATTTCATCACCAACATAAATATTTTTGGTGTTACAATCATTTAAATAAGAAAACATGGCTTTATTTTTGGCCATGTGGTAATAGGCTCAAGAATCAATGAGCCACTCATGAGAATGACAAGAAGAAGATACATTCAATGCATAACAAAATATTGATGCTTGAAAACCACAAGTAGAAAGTGCCATTCTTGAAGATGAAGTTGAAGAGTTCTCCAAATTAATGTTGTGCTTCTTCATTGCTGCTATTATCACTCCAGTAATTATCTAGTTGTGAGATTTTTGGTTTTTTAGTTGAGAAAACTAGAGGTAACCATAGGCCAACTTTTAAACTCTATGATCTAGCCTTCCTAGGGTTCAGAGAGGGCTCTCTCTATAAGATTTAACTTTGTTTTTTTGATAAAATATTAGGCTAGTTATGATTGTGTAATTGGTTTTGGTTTTGATTGATTTGGTGGGAAAAATCACTTGAAGAGATGGATAGTGGGAAATCTATTTTTTCATAGGGCTAAGGAGTCAAAAGTCAAGCAGACAGAACTGGGATCAAGGCCAAAAACTCAAATGTTTTCAGGGCAAGATAGACAACCCTTGGAGATCTTGAAAAGTTGTTTTGTGAGATGATAAGATCAGGATAAAGGGAAATGAAGGGTTATTTGATCCAAAAAAGGGAAGTAATAGGTAGAAATCAAATGAAAGAGGGAGAAATTAAGGCTTCCCTACTCTGGAAATCAGAAGAAAACATAGAAATGACAAATAGTTAAGACATGGTGCTTTTAACAAATCCCGAAGTAATCTTCCTATTCATTCATTCAAATTTAGAACACATAATGGATTGCATGTAACAAATAAATATAAAAATGACAAGTAGAAAATACTTCACTCCAAATAGCTCATCACATGAATCCAAAAATATGATGCTAGTTGATCTGATCCAGTCTGCTACTCAAAATTTGAAACACAAAAAAGCCTTCAAGTCCGCAAAAATGACTATAGAAATCTTCAGCAATTTATTCCACACTAATACTTCTAAAGATGAAGTATTTATTTACAAAATATCCTAGAATGCTTCTAGGAATTATCTAAGGGAAATAGAATATCTTTACAATAATAATAGAGAAAGCTACTCAACAAATTAGCAAGTTGCCCTATCAATTCAAATAAAATAGAAACTGATTGTGGATAAGATGCATCTGGTTGCCTTGCTGTCTTCCTTGTTGGCTTTAGATATTTCTAGTTTGGTTTGAAATCTGATCTACTTATTTGATACTCTTTCACTGATACTCTTCAATCTCTGATACTCTTTAACCATTTGTAAAACATGTTTACTGCTATAAAAATATGTTTTGAATGTAAATCAACAAACTGTTTTCACTGTTATCTTTTCTGCCTTATTACTTTTCACAGTAAATATGTTAATGAATGCCAATCTTCCTCACTTGTAATTTGTATTTTCTTAAGCTTCCTGAAGTTTTCATCTGCTTTTGTGTACCTGGAAAAAGTTGGTTTAATGACAAACCATTAGGGGAATTTTGAAGTCTAAAATGGGCCTCTTAAGAAAATTGTACAACCAAAATAAAATTTATAAGAACCAATAGGATTCAAGATGATGATGTCAACCATGGGGGATGATTCACCATTTTTTAGGTAAAATGGTAAAAAAATTAAAAGATAATAAAATAATAAAACTACTTTCCAACGTGTATTTTCAACTTATTTCCCAAATTTTTTACTCAAATTTTGAGCAGGAGTACTTGTTAGAAGCAAAATTTAATTCCCCATCCAAGGAGTACACATGTTGCATACTTTTGTTGGATTCTGCTACACAAAAATTGGGAAATACAGAAAAAACGTGATTGCAATCACGTTTTTCAAGTATTTCTCATTTTTCATATAGCAGAATCCATCAAAAGTATGCAACATGGGTACTCCTTGGATGAGGAATTAAATCTTGCAACCAATGAGTATTCCCGCTCGAAAATTGAGTAAAAAATTTGGGAGATGAGTTGAAAATATGTGTCGAAAAAGTAGTTTTTTATTTTTTCCCTCTAAAATTTGATGATGCAATCAAATATTATTTTATTATTTCCACTATTATTTTATAATTTCCTTAGGAGGCCCATTTTAGACCTCAAAATTCCCCTAATGAAGTGTCTTATTTCATGCTGTAAGAAAAATAAGTCCTCAAAACTCCTGAGTAAGACTTTTCTTGTTGGAATGCCTTGTCCACCACCTGTTTTTTCAACTTGCTCCTTGGCATATTCTCTGATCTTTTTATTATAACCCTCATGAGGCATTAATTTGTCATTAATGACCAAAATATTAGGCAAAATTATTTGCCTCAAATTCTCAAATTTGACCATAAACCTAGTTATGGTAATGTTCATGTTCTCACACTTTTCCTCAAGCTGCTTCATTAATTTCTTCTTGGTGATAACTTTGCTTATTTCAAGGATAGTTTCAGTTCTATCAGTAATTTCAAGTTCTTCCAACTCTTGCCTGTTCTTGCTGTTGAGAAACTTTATCAGTTTTAAAGCTTGTTTTGGTTTGTTATCTAATTCCTCTTTAGTTTTTTGGATCTCTTCTAATGCTGCTTTGAGTAGATCTCTTTGTTCAAAAATCATTTGAATGGAAGGCCATACATCATTTATGGCTTCTATGATCTTGTTCCACAAATGATTTTTTACATAGGAAATTTGTTCCTTCAAGGTCAATTCCTTCTGTAATTTCTTCAATTCTTCATTTAGTTTGATGGCCTTTTGCTCATGATTTTTTGCATTAATTTGAGCCAACTTCTTTTGATCTTCAAGATTTTCAATCATTTGTTTTAACTTGTTAACTTCACTTGTCTTAAGAGACATTTCTTCCATGGCCTTTACCAGTTTGCTGGCCTCATCTGTACGGTGAACTGCTGTTGTAGATGACTCTGTAGCTGATGTTGTGGATGATGTTACTGGCACTGCAGTAGCCAGTGGAACTTTAGGTGCTAACTCTTTAGCTAGATTTGATGGTACAACTGTAGTAACCATAAGGATGATTGTAGGTGCTTCTTGTGTTTTTAGTGTTTCTTTTTCCTGGACAAGCTTGTCCATCTGAATCTCCATGTATTTTATCTGTGCTGTAAGCTGAAATATTATGTTCATCATATCATCTTTCTCATTTTGTCCTTCTATTATTTCCTTGGTTTGAGGATGTTCACTTTGAGGAAGTTTAAGCTGTTTCCTCAAAGCTGCAATATCCTCATTCTTTTTCTTTATTAATTGTTCTGTTGCCTTGACATTTACTTGGTCAAATACAATCTGTATGAACAATTCTTCCAAAGATTTGATTCTTAGATCCTTAGCATAAAAATATGCTTTGTCCAATTTCATCTGATCTTTCATATTTGAGATGGTGTTTTGGAGTTTTTGAGCACTCATGGCTTTAGTTGTAACAGTAGAGTACAATATTTCTGAAGTTTGTCTAAGGAATTCAATTTGATCAAGAGCGTGGATTTTTTCTGTTTGGACTTCCAAATCAACCTTCTTATAATCTGCCATTGTCTTTAGGGATTTGACTATAGGTTGTAATATCGACGTGATTAAATTTTTGTTTGAATAATCAAAGGCAGACAAAATTTTGTTTTGCACACTTGGTGTTTGTTTCAGATATTGGAAGTAGATATTGTTTTTGATTTCTTCATTCTTTAACTTGATTTGTTTATACTTTTCTTTGATATCTAGATCTTTCTCCTCAGCTGCCTATGAGGATGAAGCTTCCATGCTCTATTGCTTTTCTATTAACTATGAATTTTCATTGTCAACTTGTTCTTCATTCTGATTCTCAATAACTGGCTCATTGATGATGAAAGTGGAAAAATTTGTGTTGGTATCTGGAAGATCTGTTTCTTCAACATCAATGGTTACTTTATATTTACCTACCGAATCTATTTTAGGCCTTTTATTATATCTGATATTAAACCTTGTTTCATTAGTGGTTTCAGCAACATAGGTACCTTCTTCTCTTACTCTCTTAGTGGATTTCTCTGTTTGATCAACAGTCTCTAAAGTGTGACTAGTATCACTTTTCTTCACTACATCTATTAAAGTATCCTCTGTCCACTCAGTCTGATTGGAATATTTTTCTATCTTTGGTTTTGTCTCATGAGTGAAGGGTGTTAACTTACATTTAACTCTCATCTTACTTAGAATCCCTTGTGGATCATAATTCCGAGGAAAGCTTTCTTCAAATGTACACTCCAATAGTTGTTTAGCTGCTTCTGGCTCTGCATCCCTCTGATTGCAAATGAATGGTCCTACTCGATTCTTCAATTTCAATCTTTAATAGGATTTTATAGACTTTTACTATTTTAAAACAAGAAACAAGGGTTTCCTGAGTTTTTTAGTGAATGATTTGGACTAAAAGTATTTTGAGATTGGGCACAAAGGTTTAGGATAACTTCAGAAGGTTTCTAGGCTCAATTTGGTGTTTTATAACAGAGCGCAAAAAAACAGGGATTTTTTAGAAAATTTGATAGGGTTTGGCCTGTTTTTTGGACTTTTTGATAGGGTTATGTGGTAAATTTGAACGTATGAATGTAATTTCTCTTTTAACAGGGATTTTCATATTTAAAATAGGCTTAATTTTCTTTAAGAATACCTGTTATACGTAGGTATTGGGCTTTGAAGACGGTTTCTGAAGGTTTTGAATGGGTTGAATGAATTATGTGGTATCTTTTCGATCTTTGGAACAATGTGAAGCTCCTTTGCAATATTTAATGGTAACAGGTTTGAAATTTGCAGTCTTTGGCATAAAAATGGCGGAAAAAACACTTTTTTTACAGTCGGGGTGGCTTATACAGGGTTAACACACATAAAGAGATAGGAAATGAATGCATTTCCTATGTTTATTATGCATATTAGGTTAAACGGCACCAACAATTAATGGAGGTTTAAGTCATGAAACTAGTGGTTTTTGAGTTCAAAGGATCAAAACCATGAACGGTTATTGCGTGGAATTTCGGTGGTAAATGGTTTTTGAGTAAACCAACGCGATACAATAAAAGTGAAGCATGTGTAAGAGGGAGAAAATCCCAATACCGCCCATTTCACGTGGAAATGAAACAAAGAATTTTGCGCAATTTTATTTGCGATATTGTGTTTATGCCGTCGAATCTTGGGGTTCGATTGCGAATAGCCCAAATTTATTGGGGAAGTTGCATTGGGGCTTGGTAGTGGGGCTGAGATATATTAACGTGACTGGGAGGTTTAAACTTTATAAATAAGCGTTTTAAACAAAGTTTAAAACCTTAGGTTTAAATGATATGCGGCGGGGTTAGGTTTAAGTGTTAATTTAAACATATGCAAATGTTTAAATCATACATATGGGCACGAGTTTAATATTATATAGTTTTTCAACCTTTGACAGTTGTTTAAAGCTATAGGGGGCGGGATAAGCTCTTATAGATATGTTTTTAAACCAATGGGATAGGGCGGGATTTAATATTTCGTACATGGGGTATTTGAAAATTGGTTTAAATATAAAATAGATTTTTTGAGGTTTATTTAAATATAAGGGTTTAATACTATACGAGAGGGAATAGTTTTAGGGAATTAATAAATAAATTACAAATTAATATGAAAATAAAGGGATAATATAATGAATAAAAACACATGTTTAACTCTAAGTAAAGTTTAAAAAACATAGCTTGTCTTTGTTGTATTACTTCACACTTTAAATTAGGATAAATGTATTTTGAGGGTTTATGAATGATTTTTGAAAGGGAATGAAATTAGTTATTTAGGGTTTCACTTTTACTAAGTAAACATGATTTTTACTTAGGAAAAAGGGATTATGATTATGAATGAAGGATAAATGCTAATTAATGTGGGTTTTGTGTAGGGATTCAATATTTTAAACCAATCAGTCATCAAGCCTTGGGTCCGGTCCCAACAGAAGTCAGAGAAATGCTCTGAGCCTTTTTAACTGATAGTTTAGAATACTGAATAATTGTAGGGGAGGGGAAATTAGTGATTTTTTCCCGATGATACTTTATTACATGCTTGCACAACTTCTTTCTACCTACCCATCCTTATTTCTAACATTTTTTACTTCATTTTCATGGGTGCATTTAAGCTTGCAAACCTAAATCCAATTTATTTCAAAGCATAAAAAGTATCTAAGTCTAACCTTATTTCATTTGAGGGCTCAGATTAAACTATTGAGCTCCTCATTTATTCTCTATCTAAAACATGAAATTCAAAGCATGAAAAGTTAAGATTAAACTGTTTAACTAATCATGGATTATGGCATTTATTGACAATCTGCACATAATCATTATTCTTGCAGTAAAAGTAAATGGTAGTGTCATTTTGACTTGCTCACTTTCAGGTCTTATTTTCATGTCTTTTTCTTTTGGGGTCTATCTTTTCTAAGTCCTTTGATCATTCTTTTAGGACTTTTTACCCTCTTTTATTTTTTATTATTTTTAATTTTTCAAAATATGGGAAAACAACTTGCAGAAAGCAATGTATGTACATATTTACAAGACTATTAGAGTCAATTCAAAAATTATGAATCCTATTATTATAGGACCCTAACAGTGGCTCCACTTGGGGATGGCATTTCCTAGTGAAATGTCAAGAAATTTAAGACTAGTAGCCTTTGGAATTTGACTGTGATGACCCTGTAAGTATCTTCTGACATCTGCAATTATTTATTCTTATGATATTTTACCTCTCAAAGCTTAGGGCCTTCTCTCTGAGCTTCAACTTTGTTAGGAAAACATCCAATCCAATCTAAAATCTTCAATGTATATGTATAATGATCAAAATAAATGAAACTAACTATTTGTAAATTTAGGAGAGTAGTAGTGCTTGAAAATTCTACCATTTACTGCTCCTTCTGACATCTCTAACCCATCTATTTCTTTTAGGTAGAAAGCATTGTTACCTCTGTGACCATAAATGACATAAGGTCATTTCCATAGAAAATCAAATTTTCCATGTTTGCCTTTGTCTTTCCTTCTTGAATGCCATTTTAACACTTTATCTCCAATGTAGAAATCATCTTCTTTACTGTTTTTATCAAAAAAATTCTTGATCTTATCCTGGATGGCTTGAGACTTGATATAAACTTCTTCCATTTTTTGTTGTAAGTGAATAGTTTTATTAATCCTTCTTTGAATGTCATTTGTTTCAACTTGTAACTCTTGGATAATCTTCATTATTGGTACTCCTAGGGAGGATGGAAAAAGAACATCCATTCCATAGACAAGTTGGTAAGGGGAGGTACTAATGGATTTTTTGGTAGTAAGTCTATCTGCCCATAAGGCATTGACTAACTTCTTATTCCAAGTCTTTTTATTATCTTCAAGTAAATTTTTTGAAGATGTTTACAAGGCTCTTATTTGAGGATTCAACTAGATCATTACCTTGAGGGTAATATGTAGTAGAATGTCTTAGGGTAATATGGTATTTGTGGAAAAATTCAATCATTTTATTGGATTTGAATGCTGCTGCATTGTCAGTAATTATCTTTTGGGGACTTCCAAATCTTGAAAGAATGTTACTTTCTAGGAAAGAGATAATGATAGTATCTGTGGCTTTCCTAGAGGGTATGGCTTCAATCCACTTAGTAAAATAGTTAGTGGCTGTTAGAATCCACTTGTGTTGGGCTGATGATGGGGGGTGAATTTCTCCAACGAAGTCAAGACCCCATTGTTGAAATGGCATTTCAGTAGAGAAGGGTTTTAAGGGTAGCGGTAACAACTTTTTATTACCCTCAAAGATTTGGCACTTATGACAGGAGGTATTTTTACATCATCAAACAAGGTAGGCCAATAAAAACCAACTCTCAGAATATTATCTGTAGTAGTCTTCTAGTAAATATGTCCTCCACAATCGCCTGCATGAAATTATTCTAGTATTTTTTCAACTTCTTCTTTTAAAAAACAATTTAATAAAATCCCACTATGATCTCTCAAAAAAAGTACATTGTCTAGAATACAAAATCTTACTGCCTTAAGCTTTAAAAATCTAAGTTTGGTTCTTGATAGTTCAGGAGGAGCTTGTAAGTTTAGTAATATAAATATAATATCAGCATACCATGGTGAGTCTAAAAAGGTTGCACTAATCTCTGGAGTCGCCATCTCTTCCTGATCATCTACTTGGGCAATAAAATTTGTGTCTAGGGCATTACAATTTGATTCAGCAATTAGTCTAGGTAAACCTTAACCTTTTATTAACTTGGTGGGTTTTATCTCTATGTCATATTCTAAGATAGTGGCAATCCACTTACCTCTTCTTCCATCAGGACCATCCTGAGTAAAAATGTCTTTTACTACAACATTTGGGACATAGGCAATGATGTGAGAATAGAGAATGCAAAATCTGAAGTCTTTGATAGCCTTTACCAAAGCTAAGGCTTGTTTCTCCATGATATTGTACTTCAAAGATGCATCTCTAAGTGTTCTGCTAAAGAAAGCTATGGGCTATTCATAACCCTGGTCATTTTTCTGCAGTAAAACTGCAGCAATGGTGTGTTCTGAAGCAAATGAAAAAATGATGAAATCCTTTTTAAAGTCAGGACTTATAAGGACTGGAGTTTTGGTTAAGGCTTGTTTGATAGATTCAAATCACTGTTTGGCCTCAATATTCCATTTATGAACTGAATCTTTTTTTAGCATGTTATTTAATTGTCTAATTATCTCAGCTAAGTTGGATATAAATCTTCTTAAAAAGTTAATCTTACCTAGAAAGGCTTGTAACTCTTTTATGTTTCTTGGTGGACTGATGTTAAGAATTGCTTCTATCCTAACAAGATCTATTCTGATTCCTTCTTTTGATATTATGTGTCCTAGTAACTTGCCTTCTTCTTATCCAAATAAGGTTTTCTTAGGATTTAATGAGATGCCAAACATTCTACATTTTATAAAAACTTGTCTAAGATGATCCAAGTGTTCATAATCCGTTTTAGAAAATATGGCTATGTCATCTAAGTAAATTACTAAGAATTCACAAATTTCCTTTGCAAAGGCTATATCCATAGCTATTTGAAAGGTTTCCCCTTCATTCATTAAACCAAAAGGCATTTTTACATACATAAAAGTGCCCCAAGGAGTAGTAAAAGTTGTTTTGGGCTGATCCTCTGGTTGGACTAAGATCTGGTTGTATCCTGAAAAACCATCTAACAGTGAAATCATAGAAGAACCAACTACCCTTTGTAATATGTGATCCATTTTTGGTAAAGGGTAATTATCTTTTAAGGATACTTTGTTTAGATTCATAAAGTCAACACAAAATCTAATCTCTCTTGTTGGAACTAGGTTAGAAACCTAATCAGAATACCTGATTGGTGTAATGATCTGTGTATCATATATTATTTTCACTTCTTTTTCTATCAAAGGCATAAACACATGATTGATCCTTCTTAACTTTTATTTAAAGGGATTTTGATCTTATTTTATAGGGATTTGGTGTTGAATTATGCTGGTGTCATAGGATTTAAGGTCCTCATAACTCCAAGCAAAAACATCTTGGAATTCCTTAAAAAGAGCAATAAATTTTCCCTTTTCTTGTTGAGGTAAAGCTTTTGAAAGTTTGATCATTTTGGGTTTTAGTTCTGTACCAATATTTCATTCCTCAATATCAGATCTAACTGGCTCCATTTTGTGTTTTCTAGCAACATCATTGGAGTCAAATAGATCTTCTAAAGAAGTTAAACCTTTTGGTTATAAATTGTCTTTAAGATTTAATATTTCAGATTCTTCATCAATTATCTCATCAATTTCTACTCTCTAATTTATCTATATTGGATTGACTAAATCTAGTGGGTTTAGAAAACTTTACTTTATTTACATCTACATTATTTAAATCAATTTCTACATCTAAATCTTGATCTATGGTACAATCAATGTCTATATTACAGTTCTGAAATTCACCTTCATTATTCAAAAAATGATAAAATTGGTCCCATGAGAAAATTTGCCAATATTTGAGGTTTTCTGGAATTATTGGCCTGTGTTTTACTTCTGCAGTATACATATGATTGGGTTGAAAAGGTAAATTACAAGTATTATCAAAGGTTGCTAAAGAATGTGCTTGTAGGTTTTGCCTTCTCGATATTGCAGAGAAATTACATTTTAGTAAATCATTAATCAAATCTAGTACAGTCTCTCTATATCAGCCAAGTTTAGGATTGTAAACAGAATAATCACCTTTAATTTGTTTAACAATCAATTCTGAATCTCCCATTATTGCTATTCTTTTACCTCCTAAATTTCTGATTATTTGGAGTCCTAGAATGAGGGCTTCATACTCGGCCATATTGTTTGTGCATTTGAAATTCAACCTGAAATCATGGCCTTCTGCATGATTTTTCTCTATATTAGTTATCCATCTTTGTTAGGGTCCCGTGATTTGGCCGATTGGCGAGCCAAATGACAATGTAACATCAAACCAAGCTTTGGAGCCCAAGGACCTAGCCTTCCTGGACTCAGAGAGGGCTCTCTCTATAAATGTAAAAGATATCGGTGTGTTCGCTTATGGTGTTCTGATATTAGGCTAGTTATGAAGTGAGTTTTTTGATTTTTGGTTTTTAAGTTTGTGAGGGATAAAACTGATCAAAGATATAAAAATGGATAACAAGAAGTCAGATCAATTGGGCTATGGGGTCAAACAGGTCAAGGAAACTCTGAGATGATGATGTAAGGTTGTTGTAGGGCCGATTTGATTCACGGTAGAAGGGATCTTTGGGCAGAATGGAGTAAATGGACATCAAGCTTGTGAAAGACGAGGGATTTCAAGTGTAATTAGTTGATAGCAGACATAAACATGTTATAGCAAGCCATTAATCATGCTAAGTGTAACTATGAGCTAATTAATACACAGAAATCAAACATTCCAGCCATGCATAGAGGTATAAGACCCTCTAACTTCGGGAAATGGCTATCAGACTTTGGGGAAAACACATAAGACAGACTAAAAACTCATAAAACTATGTCGGAATGCCTAAACATAGTCTCTAAGTTATTGGGCACTTTGACAAACAAGCTTTCATAGTTTTAGGCAAAGGGCTAGATCGGGACTAGGCCTCCTTGGTTCAACAAGATGATAAGCTAATCAATCAAAGAGATAGTTTTATGGACAAAACTATGGACAATCATAGGTAGGCAGGGCAAACCATACATCCTACTCAACATGCATAGAACTTATGAATAAAACTAGCAACAATACCTTAAGTTACTAAAGAGCAGTTAAGAATTCTTTAGTATAACTAAGGAAGAAGAAAACATAAAGCTATGAAGATTCAGGAATTTTGAGGTGCCTCCATGGGCATATCTCAAACTTAATCTCTACTGATCTATAGCAGCAAGAAACATGTATTATGAATGAAAACTAGAAGACAACAACAAAGCAAGAAACACTATACCATTCTACCATGTCATGGAATCCATCAACAATCCTTCATCATTCATCAAAAGCATCCAAGAGGCAGTCCAAAATCATAACACAAGTATGTTCTTCAAAGCTCATATGACCAATATATTGATTCTTCTCTCAAGTTCAGCCTCTTTTTTACAATGAAGCCTTGTGGAATAAATAGGCTTGAGGGAGGAAAACCTCATGGAGCAACTAGCTATCCCATTGGCCAAGTCAAAATATATAAACTTGTCCTTGAGGCTTTGCAAAGCCCAAGGCACAAAATATCCCATAAAATATCTAAAAACTGCTAAAAACGGAAATTATATTGACTTTACATGATTTTCCCATGATAAAAATAGCTAAACGCACATTTGGGAAAAGCAGATTTTTGGAGTTCAAAAATTACAAAAATACTTCATATTTATGCCTGAAAAAGGTCCCCTGACTTGCTGGATGCAAATGGAAGCCTTCCCGATGTCTAAATGAGGCTCATGATGGCCCGTTGGAAAGCTCTCTGTGTCTACTTTCCGGCACAACTAGAATCGTCTCAATCTGATGCCTGGAAGTCCTCCAAAACTGTACCTGTGTGTAAAAAACCAGGAAATAGCAGACTGCTGATATGGCGGGCAGAATGTGCAAAAAGAGGGCATTTTTCGCCAATTTGAGGGGGCGAATGATCTCCGAATGCTCTGAAAATCGCTGGGGACCTGCTCATAGAATTATGGCATCCATCGGTATCATCCTTCTCCCTTGGCAAAACCTCAAACTGAAATGGCGAAATTATGAGTTTTCGACCAAAAACCCAAAAAATGCCAAAAAACAAAAAGTTGCCGAAAAAGGCCCAAAATTGGCATGCATGACCCTCAGGGGTCCATAGCAACATGCTCCAAAGCTGAGGCCAAAATATCAAGGGATGATATGCTTTTCCCTTCTTTCCGTGCTAGGCGCTTCCCCTTTGCCTTCTTCAATTTCTCTTGGGCTGCCTTTAGTTTGCGCCGGGCAAACTGATTTAGTTTTTGGAAGTGATGTGTCCTCTTCCTTTGCAGCTCTAAATCTCTATTCGCCCTCTCAAGCTTCATTTCCAAATGCTTGTTAGCTCTTTCAAGCCATGCTTCTTTGTTTTCTTCAATTTCCTGCTCCAGGAGTGCAGTGAGAGGAAAGGCTTGGAGATGAGCTTGTTCTTCTGCTCTCTGCTTTTCTAAGGCTCTTTTAAGCCCGATGGTCCTAGGCCTCTTCCGCCTAGGCTGGTCTTCCTCCTCCTCCTCATCAAACTCTCCAATGAGCTCTTCTATTCTCGCTTGCGCCTTAGCTGCCTCCTTTTTATATTTGATCGCTCGTGCCTCATGAACAGCTGTGTGCACATTCATCTGTTTGTTTTCAATCTCCAAGAAGTGGTTGAAATTCCTTGCCCTTTGAAGATCCTCCTCTAATGCCTCAATTTTCCCTTCCTTATGGATTAGGAGATTTTCAAGAAGGCGGGCCTCATTATCACTGTCATCGCTTTGGATAGGGATGACAGCTAATTCACCTCCATGCTTTGTACTTTCTCCAACTTTGCTTTTACCTTTGAAAGCCAATCTGGCACTTTTCCTCCTTGGCATGCTAGAAGGTGTCCTTTTGGGCGATTTCCTCTTGCTAGGAACAATCTTTGTCACTGTTAGGGTGGCAGCTTTAGTCCCTCTTTTTCTTGCTGTGCTGAGCTTTGTTACTTTGAGAGGAGGAAGCACAACTGATTTACCTTTGACATCTTCCTGAACTTGCTGTCCTTTTTGAGGCTGCTGGATGTTTTCCTCTTGATGTTCACTTGGCTGCCCCTGTTCGCCAACATTAGCTTGCTGTTCTTCATCAATGCCTTGTTCAATTTGTGGCTCAAGAGGTGTCTCAATTTCCTGCCCAACTTGCTGTTCTTCATCTTGCACCTGATGTTGTTCCTTATCTGCTATCTGCTGTTGTTCCTCAATTTGTACCTGCTGTCCTTCATCTGGGACCTGCTGTCCTTCACTTTCTATTTGCTGCTGTCCCTCATCATCTAACTACTGCTGTTTACTACCCTCTCCTTCCTCCTGTTGACTTGGCTGTCCAGTAGTCATTCTAAGCCTTCTAAGAGTAGGCCTACTGGACAAAGGTACCGGGTGATGGATAGGCTGAGTGGGAAACACATGAACAGGAGGGACAGTAGAGAAATCTGGATGGCTGATGAATAAATCCCATGGAACCTCTTTCTTCTCTAGCTGGTATAGGAAGATAATCTTGATCAAAGAATGATGAAAAAGAGAAGGGATTTGCTGAGGTGGGGCCTTCTTTTGGACAGTAGATGCCATTTTCTCTATGCTCTTGAACAAAAAGTAAGGGAGGTTTAGTTGCCTGCTTCTAGTAAAATGCATCAATAATCGGACATGGTAGGCATAAATTCGATCAAACCTCCCTTCACAAGTGAAATATTTCATTATGACTTTCATAAGAGGAGCATAACTGTCAAGGAGATATGAAAAAGGGAAAATAGCAGTGAAAGCCTCTCTATGTTCAGGCTTGATGAAAGGCTTGTAATCTTCTAAATCAAGATGAGCCTGTTTAAACCATTTTTCGCCATGATACGGAATCTTGGTGGCCTTGGACACATACCTTGGAGAAATTTTGAAATCAAGACCCGCCACTTGGAAATGTTTTTCTTTGAATCTCAGGGCGCACAAGTGTGTTAATGGCGAAAAACTCTTGACTTCTTCTATCTTCTGGTAGAAATCTAGGCAGCCTACTTCATGGAAGTTGAAAAGTACAGATGGATGAGCATTAATCTCTTCTGTAGAGATGGGCTCATATCTTTTATGTGGACCGCTCCTGTTGTCTTGCCTTGGAGGCATTTTGACCTGAATATGCTTTGGAAGAGACAAACTGCCTCACTGTATGTAAAATGCCCTGTTGGAGTCAAACTGTGTCACTTTACTGCTTTGACAGATAAACAATGTGATTTGGATGGTTTGCAACAAGTTTCTTATAATACACAACCTCTGCTCTCTTAAAACTAGCCTTCTACCTTTGAATGTACCTCAACCAGGCAGATTTCTCAATAGGGTACCATATAGTAAAGAGGAGACAGACTGTTGGGTAATTTTCCTGTGCACAGTGTTAATAAATCACTTTTTCTTGTGAATTTGTTAGAAGCCAATCAACCCATCTATATCTGTGTCTCCAAGGTAAAATTCAATCATTAAAACCCTGCTCTTCAGAAAGTGGCCTTCCACCTTGAGAATATTTCAGTCAAAAAATTTTCAATATGAAATAATACAGTGAAAAGAAGGGCAGACTGCTAGGAGGAGTTGGCTGTGAGAAGTGCTAAAATCACCCTGTTCTGTGAATTTTTTTTAGATGTCAATCAATACACCTGTATCTCTGCCTCAAGGTAGAATTTCAATCATTAACAACCTACTCTTCTTGGAGTGCAAATAAAACAACAGACTTATGGATATGCAGTCAAACTTCAGTGTAGGTATACAGTCACTATATTTCTGAACAAGGTAACAGAGTGTTTGGAAAATGCCTCAAAAAGGTTTCAACAAGCCTGCAAGAGTCTTTACTTTGCAAAATAGGCAAGACCTCCTACCAATGTAACACCTCTAGTTATGTTAGAGAAACCTTTACTTTGGATGGATAACAACTTCAATAAGCTTGAAAAACACAAGGCAGTCAACCAACAAACACAGTGAATACTGTCCCTTTGTGAGAAGTGTGAGCAACCTTCCCCTGTAGCTTCAACCTATAAATTTCTGCTCGATCAAGAACCCTTTCTCCTACTAAACTTCACTGTTCTCTATATGTATGTCACTCCTTTAAACAGAAACATACTCCTAAATTTAACCCCGGTGTGAGCATACAGGCGAATTCACAGTTAGAACAGAGGTAACAGATTTTTAGGAAAGCTCCAAAAGCTTAAGCAGAGGCTGTAAGAGTTTCTCTTTTTCAAAATAATCAATGGCCTTTTTCAATATGGAATATCAGTCACCTTTGGAAGAATGCCTTTATGACTTCTGAAAATCCACTTGGCAGTGAGGTTTTTAAGAATAGAAAAACAGTCACAGAGTATATAGTGAACAACTGTCCTCTCGGTGGTTGAGTAGATAGGATAAGGTGGCAGATTTTTTGAAAGGTATTTGAAGTGCTGGCAGAGGTCAGTGGGAAATTCCAAACAATCAAGGTTTATTTTCGATGAACTTCAACGATAACATGTTGTTTCAACAGATATGCTCATGCAAAAACCACCTTTATCACCTTGGAAATTTCGAAAATTTCAAAGGCAAATTTCAAAATACCTCTTTGAAATCGTTGGAAGATCCTTGGAGAAGCTTGGAGTAGCTTTGTATTCCCTTTTGAAAACGCGTTGGAGGCCAAAGAACTGAGCGGCACTTTGTGGTGAAAGGGCGTCGCGCAGTTCACCAACGAGTGGCCTTGTCGGGTCGGGCAGTCGGGTCGGGCGGGCGCCGTGTACAGGCGCGTCGCGCGATTGTACAGGCGCGTCGCGCGATTGTACAGGCGCGTCGCGCGTACACGGGCTGCCTGTGTAAAATCGCCCCCAGGCGCGTCGCGCGAATTGGCAGGCACGTCGCGCAGCTACAGACAGTGCAAATTACTGCAATTTTGACCCGAATCTCCTTGTTTTGATGCCAAGTGAGGTACAGAGCTCTGTTTGAAAATTGAAAATGAAAAGATCACCCTCGACCTCACTCCTTAATATGTCATTTCAACTTCTTTAACGGTCACTTTTCTCTTTAAAGGTAAAGTGGAATTTTTGTTTGGCTTTTTGCAAGGTTTTCGCACTCTTTTTGATCTTTTTCAGCAATAACCTCGGTGAATTTCATACCTGAACCTCTTTATAAAAACAAAAATGGCTTAAAAAACCAGAACTTTGTCTCACTTATGCACAGGTTTTCGAAAAGGTGATTTCCAGCTTTGTTCCTTGGGTGACACTTCTAATACCGAACTTCAATCTTTGAAAAATAACTCAATAACCTTTATATCATCTCTGCCACTGTGTTTTAATAATACTGGAGATATATATGATGTAAAGCAACCCCTCTTTAAAGCTGTCAAGAACATACCTGAATGCTAATTTGTTTCTGAAAGGACAGGGTTTTGCACTGTCAACTTGCTTTGACAACCCCGGAGTTTACTTGCTTCTTCAAACCTTTACCTACTGTGGGTGCCAAGTTTACTGGTCTTCTTGGACTTGATCATGGCCCTCTTATTTGAGAAAGGCACCTCCTTTCAACATACTTTCTTGCTTGTAGGTGTATCATCTACGCTATATTTGTCCTTTGAAATGATGCAAAACTGTGTTTGTTTCAAATCATTTAAACAGTGACAGTCTATCAAAACAAACTCCTTTTGCCTATTCATAAAGTTGTATACCTATTCACAATGTCCATCTTGGGAACTAATCTTGAATAGCCTCCCATTGTTTGTGATGTATATTCTGAAAGGGGAACTTTTATGAACCAGGAAGAACAGGTCTCTTGGAAACAGTTATCATTTTGCTTTGACCAGTGTATTGACCTTTTTGTAATAGAATCATTCCAAAGCTCAACTCTGTCCACTGTTTTACCTTCTTGGTGATATTTTAAAGAAAAATCACCCAAGATCTATTTGAAGAGTTTTGAAAGCTATGTTGTCAAAAAGGAGGTGGTCTGTCTTCTTCCAATTTGTTTGATAATTTCTGCTTCCAGGTGATTTATAGGCTTCTCTTTGGATTGTAAGTGCCATCTTTTGGTTGCATTCATTCAAACTATTTTTCTCTGTTTACTTAAGAGGAGTTCCCTTTAGACTTCTTGGCATGTGACAGTGAGGTGACTGTGTGGCCTCTTCCCCTAAGGAAACTGCCCTTTTTGTATCAATGGCCTGCATAGTCAATATTGTCTCCTGTCCACTATAGGTATAGTTTGACAGACATTTTCCTATGGATAGGAAAAAAAATATATTTTGAAACATAAACATCATCTTTTACCTGTGCAATGACTTCTATTTTCCTTCTTTGTATCCTTCCACTGCACCTTTTGACCAATCAGTCCTCAACAACATCCAATGCTTTGGCCATCTGCTCATAAATGGAGGAAGCCTTTCACTGAGCAAAGTATCTGAATATTATTTGATAATGCTGCATGACAAGGGTTTGCTTGGATTATGATGGTAAGCAACCAACTTAAAAAGAACATCAATAATGGCACCTCTGCTTGCAATCACCACTATGCTTCAGAACAACCCTAGTCAAATTGTCACTGTCTCACTGTACTGCTCTGAGGGGAACTGAGATGTCATCATTTGATTTGGTCATCTTATGACAAATTATTTGAAAGATAGTCTCTGTGACTATGGAGGTCCATGCCTTTTGAAAAACAAACACCTTTTCTTCTGCCTGTGTGATGACATGATTTGTCAGCACCTCTTCAATTTGGTCTTGTGGAACAACAGGCTCTTTATGATTAGAATTGTTTTCACTCATGATGTGCCTTTCTAAAGTTTAACAATTCACAGGATTTGAAAACTTCTCATGACTTCCTTTACAAGACCAAAGTCTGTTTTTCTTTGAACTTGCATACCTCAGATTCTATCTCTGCTGTGATTATCACTTACACTCAGAAAACCTAGAATCTCTGTTTCACTGTTCAGTAAAAAGAAAACCTGGACTTTTGCAATCCTCAAAGTCAATACTGGCCAGCGCCCTCTGCTTGTAGATGAAGGAGGCGCCCTAACCCTCTGCTTGTAAATGAAGGAGGTTCTGGGCCATGACAATTTACCAGTTTGCTGTGACAGTGGTGTTCTTCTCTTCCTGTGATTTTTCATGCTGGAAGGAAAATGCAAGGTTTTGATGAGTGACTCTCTGTTTGCAGATATATCTCAGGCTCATGTTACATTTAGAAGTAGTTGTTCCTCTAACTGTAGATTCAAGCATTTACTCCTGAGATGAAGTTATATTTCCTGTCTTTGTAGAATCCATAAAACACTGTGAAACACCTACTAATCAGCTTGAGATTGTGGTTCATGCAGTGCTGAGACCTAGGGATATAAGTGGCGCGACTTAGAGCTGTGATCAACTTGATTTGCAGAGTAGGAGGTTGGTCATGATTGGTCTGTAGCAGATGGAGGCTTTTTTGGCTTTTTGATGATTGCCAAGGGTAAAATGTCTTAAAGCGCCACTTCCTAACATAGGGGAGACTTTTGCAACAGACTTGGACTTTTCCTTTTGGAGCTGATGGACAGACCAGGGGGGCTGAAACTAGAAAAAATAGTGATAATGGATTTTGACTTTGACATGGGCGGACTGATAAGTAAAAGGGCGAAAAAAGTTTTATGAGGGTTTTCTAGATGACAGATTGACATATGGAATTCAGCTTCTAGAAAACTTAGTTATGGATATAGTCATCACTAACATGTATCAAACTGGTAGCTAACACATACTCTTGCTCTTGCTCCTAATTTATTTACCAAACCATCAAAGTCTAAATGCCATAAGGATTCATGAGAGATATTATCATTGTTTGGTGTTTTCTTTTCTTCTCTTAATTCAACCTTGATTTCATTATCAGTTTCTACATTACAGAGGATGAAAGAGTCTAGATCAATAGGTGTGGTATAAATTAGGTAATTTACTGACCTTTCAGCACTAATTACCATATTTTTTATTAATGTTTCCCTATATAACTTCTTAGGTTGGCCAAAAACTAATATAGTAGCATAAGTCATGTCCAATTGTAGAGATCCCTGTAAATTTTCTCCCCATGAGCGAGATAATAACATTCCATATTTAGGTGGGATATAAACTACTGCAATGTCCATTAATATACTCTTACCATGATATTGATCTAAAGTTACACCCAGATCTTTGATTAAACCTAGGAATTTTACTTTACTTGAGTCAAATGAAAATAAATCTTTATAGGGCCTTGTGATGTCTAAGTTCAGGGTTTCCATTATAGCTTTGGGCATTAAATTATGTGAAGCTATTGAATCTAGCATTGCATTGTGTAGGATTTGATCAGGAATAGTTAAACTAATGTAAAATGGATGAACCGCGCCATCTAAATGCTTTCCATTCACATCTGGGTAAAAAATCAACTCTCGTTGGTCATCATTCAGATTTATGGAATCTTCTCCATCATTTATGTTTAATGTTTCAGTTATAGTTGATTTATACAAGTCATGTTTTACCAATTCTGTCAGAGGAATTGGTATTTTTAGCTTAGCAATTTTAGATTGTATGTTGAATGAAGGTTGTGATTTACTTATTTGAATCAATTCTTCTTTGGTAACTGTAGTTTGTGTTGGTTTATCTTGTCTTTCTACAACTATCTTTTCAGTTTCGGTTTGAGTGTCTTGAGTCTTAATGCTTTTTGTTTTCTTAGGTGTGGTTTGTGAAGCAGTAGATGTTTGTTCAGATTTGGAGTTGTCAAAAGCTGTTTTTGCAGTGGTAGATTTTGGATTTGCTGATTTAGGATCAACATTGAGCATTTTAGTATCTAAGGTTGTTGTTTTATCAGAATTAGATGCTTTAGGAGCAGCAAATTTTTGTGAATATTTTGTAGCTTGAGAAAATTCATAAGTTATGTCCACAATCTTAGGGCTTGGTGAAATGTTTGGGCTGGAAACATTTTGGGAAGAACTAGAGTTTTGCTTATTTTCCCTAGGGAGAATTTGCAGAATTTTTGTTTTGGGAGCTTCTACTATTTTGTTATTTGGTGTTTGAGATGTTTTCTTAGTAGGAGAATCATTGTTTTTCTTACTTCTTAGGTTATACTAACTGTGTACTTCGTTCATGGAAAAGTCATAACCTTGTTTGTAATCAAATAATTCCCTTGAATCTAATTGGAGTGGTTGGAGTTCAAATAACTCTTGACCTTCCTATGTGAGAAAGATAGTGTTATTATCATATATTCCCATTAAATTGATGGTATCCTCATCATCATAATTTTTTGAGAACTCTCAGCATAGTTCTCCTGAAAGGGAGGTCTTATTGTTTGGTCTAGGGCTGAGTCTTTTGATTATCCTGAATTTGTTTTTTTTTCTAAAATTGGGATTTCTGATTTGTTGTTGATTGTCGCATTGAGATCTTATTTCTATGTTATCTAACCTATCCATCATCCTTTCTATGGTTTTAGCTAAAATATATACTTTTGTGTCTGAACTAGAGGCTTCTTCTTTCATGGTCACTCTCCTCTCATTACTTAATCTTGCTTTTTTAGCTAGAATGTTTACTTCTACACCTACAACATCTGTTTGCATTCTTTCCAAAGTTTCTGCATTTCTTTATCTTAACTGATATGCCATGTCAGTGTCAAATCCATCTGGGAATTTGAGTAAGATAGAGTCAGGAGTGGGCTTTATATTTGCAGGAATTGAATTGTAAACACTGTTATATCCAATTCAGTAGTCTTGTACAAATTCATTTGGAGCTCTTTTCATTACATCAAATTCAGACAATATTTGTAAGGGGTTTTTCTTCTTTTCCCATTTATTTAAAAATAATCTATGGAAAACAACTAAATTAGCTATACTACCTACATTAATACTTTTGAACCATTTCTTTACTTCTCCTGTTAATGTTTGTGCAAACAAACTCATTCGTACATCTGATTCATCTATCTCATGGAGTTCAAAGTAATCTGTCTTTTTTTTTATGTGTTGTTGTGTAGTATACTGTGTAGTAGCATCAAACTATGGTATTTTACTTTGGTAATATTGGGGCATCTCATGAAGTTGTCCTGGAAGAACAAGGGGAGCATACCTAGCAGCCATAGCTTGAATTCTAGCTTGGCTAGGAGGTAAAGTAGAGGTACTTGGAATTGAACTAGAAGTAGTAGCTGATGAAACTGGATTATAAGGTGCTGAACTAGAAAAAGCAGTTGAAGAACTAAAGGCTGAAGTTGAGGTACTGGGAAGTGAAACTGGAATATATATGGAATTACTAGGAAATAAAAATGATGTGCTTGAAAAAGCAGTGGTGAAGCTAGTGGATGAAGTGGATGTAGCGGATGAAGGAAATACATTTCTAGGCTGTAAGGGTAATCTAGCACTAAATGGATCCGTGGATTGAATGGTAGTAGAAAATATAGATGATGTAGTGGTTTCTAAATGAGGAATATAATATTTAGATGTATAAGCTAACAATTGAGCAAATTATATGGCTTCATCAATTTATTTAAGAATAGTAGCATTAATTTCTTCAAGTCTGTCTTGATTTTTAACTTTCCTTAATTCATAATTTGCTGCAATACTTTTCTTTTGTGATTCCAAAAAAGAAATAAAAACAGGGTCTAAAACAAAAGTACTTAAATTACTTTCAGATTTGGTCTTGAATAAAGAATGTTCAAATTCTAAATCAAACTCTATATCTTGCAAACATACTAATTCTTGGGGTAATGAATTGACTCTTATTAATGAAACTTTAGCATCTAAATCTTCTCTCTGTTTTTTCTTTTTTCCTATTCTGTATGGGTTTTCTAATATAACAACAGGTTTAGGGTCTAGATTAGACCTAGTATAATAAACTTTCTTAGAAGCCAGAATTACAAATTTTTATACTCACAACTAGTTAAACAATCTTAAAGGAAAAAAGATGATAAGAAATGATTTCCTTTAAGGTTTATTTAACAACTAAGGATTGGTTAGATCCCCAGTATGGTCACCAGTATGTTATCAATCCAATAATTCTCTAGTTGTGAGATTTTTTGTTTTTTAGTTGAGAAAACTAGAGGTAACCACAGACCAACTTTTAAACTCTAGGATATAGTCTTCCTAGGGTTCAGAGAGGGCTCTCTCTATAAGATTTAACTTTGTTTGTTTTATAAAATATTAGGCTAGTTATGATTGTGCAATTGGTTTTGGTTTTGATTGGTTTGGTGGGAAAAATCACTTGAAGAGATGGATAGTGGGAAATCTATTTGTCCATTAGGCTGAGGAGTGAAAAGTCAAGCAGACAAAACTAGGATCAAGGCCAAAAAGTCTAATGTTTTCAGGACAAGATAGATAACCCTTGGAGATCTTGGAAATTCGTTTTGTGAGGTGGTATGATCGATATAAAGAGCAATGTAGGGTTATTTAATCTGGAAAAGGGAAGTAGTAGGCAGAGGTCAAATGAAAGAGGGAGCAATTAAGGGTTCCCTACTCTGGAAATCAGAAGAGAACATAGAAATGACAAATAGTTAAGACATGGTGCTTTTAACAAATCCTGAAGTAATCCTCCTATTCATTCATTAAAATTTAGAACACATGATGGATTGCATGTAACAAAGAAAGATAACAATGACAAGTAGAAAATACTTCACTCCAAATAGCTCATCACATGAATCCTAAAATATGATGCTAGTTGATCTGATCCAGTCTGCTGCTCGAAATTTGAAACACAAAAAGCCTTCAAGTCCAAAAAAATGACTATATAAATCTTCAGCAATTTATTCCACAATAATACTTCAAAGAGTGAAGTATTTATACAAAATTGTTTATAAAATATCCTAGAATGATTAAGTGGGGTTCCTGTTTTGGCAGTTAAGCAAGACCAAAATATGGGGACAACAATGTAACACTTTGGGGGAGCTGAGAAGATCCCTCTTGGACCCAGGAGGGATCTCTCTAGATAGAGCAAGAATGGTATATCTTTGAAGCTCACATGAGATGTTAGGCTAGGTATGAAGCACAAAGGGGTTTAAAATGATTTGTTTGGTTGGTTGCTGGGGTTAGTCACGAGATCATAGACTGAGAAGGTAATGAGAAGGAAGGAGCAGAGCAGTAGGATGTTTCGGTAAAAAGGATAGATCAAGAAAGTGCCATCCATTGGACTATGGAGTCATGAAAGGGAATTACTTGCAAACCACTAGCTAAGGCTTTCAGAGGGCAAGCCATCTATACTAAAGGATATTTTAGATAGATGGTGGAATGGAACATTAAGGATTGAAAGTGAAAGAAGGAAAACAACCCAAATTTCTGCCTATAGATCAGGTCAAAGGTCATTTAACTCGAGGCCTGCTTGGACATACTCAAAGGCAGTTCTCAATGAAGTCACAAGGGGGGAAGCTTATAGATCGGACCAGAGGTCATTTAACTCCAGGTCTGCTTTAGCATGCTCCAAGGGAAAATAGAGATAAGTTTAACAGAGCCAGGGTCTATAGATCAGAGGAGGACTTTGAACCTTCAATGCTTTGACACCAGCAAAAGATCTTAGAAAGTCCAGCTGGTCGCACAAGGATCCTAGTGGATAGGGCTAACTCTAATCCCCAGTATCCCAAATCTTCCAGCTTAAACCCAACAAGAACAACTAAAGATAGATTTCATTAATTCATACATCAGCTAGCAGCATATGGAACTACTACACTGGTTAAATTTGTTTGAAATCAATCCTCAGATAACACATACAGCAGAAAAAATTGAAGGCAAGGAGAGCAAAGACATAGGGTACCTAACAAAGGTAAATCCTATGCCAGATTTCTGATGCAAGCCAGAAGAAATGAATAGTATGAAAAATGTAATAAACAATGCGATAAGAAAACATCACCCGTAGTAATAGAGCAGGATCCAAAGAAATTTGCTTGATTAATTGATGCAAAACCAGTCACATGCACTGAGCTCAATGGCTGTTACAGTCCAGACTTTCTCCTCCCAGCCTACTACATTACAAACTACTCTGCTATTCCCTCCCAAGACTGTTCTAACACTCAAAGTGAATCCCTCTAACAGCAACAACAACAACCAAACAACAACCTTTACAATGAGTTTCTTCATTGAATTTTATAGCTGAAAAGAGGCTGAGGAGGTAGATGGAAAAATAAATGTAGTATTAAAACTTGGAAGAGGAAGAGGGCTGAGACCCCATTCTATTTTAAATTCTGGGTATTTATCTCTGGTACTCTTTGGATGATGGAGTGGTCTTCATTAGGTTGCAATTTACTCCAGGTATGTCTTTGATGTAGTTGCTGTAGCCTTTTGCAGAATTCTGGTGAATAAACCGAGCTGGATAGACAACTATGAGGTCTGCCATACTGCACAACTAATGCACTGGCAGCATAGGACTGTTGTCAGGGCAGAAATTTCCTCAGGAACACGGTATAGAATGGAGATAGTATGGGAACATCGTCCTTTATGGAAAGAATATTCTGCTGATGTGAAAACCTGGTATTATTATTTTTTGTGCATTGGACCTTCTGATCGATCCTCGGGGTCTTCGTTCTAGTACTCTGCCTTTAAATACATGGATTAAGGCTCAAAAATCTTCGATCACATGCCTTAAGCTCCCTGCCTTTGCACTGATACTCTTTTGCTGCTCCATTCTAGTCTATGTCAGTGAAAACTGCGCTTTAAATGGTTCTGGAAGGTTTGAAAGAGTTTAGCTCCATTCTTTGACTGCACATCCTGTCATGGTTCCTTCCCAGGCTTTCTTCATAAATACGATCTCTGCGCATGCTCTTCCCTGTGTCCTCAGTCACTGTAACAGTGATTGTGGATCATGGCGGTTTTTCGCCACCCGTAACCCTGCAAAACACACAAACTTATTAGGAAAACCATGCATGGGAATGGACGCTTTGATGGCCTCTGGAATGGTGATGGAACTGTGGAGGAATGGCGAAAAATGCAATGGAAGGCTTGCAGAATGGTGGCACGACATGGTGGAAATAGTGAGTATGAATGTAAAATGGCGAAAAAACAGGGAAATGGACTAATCATAGACCGGGTGGCAGAGGACACGTGGTGAAAAACCTGGAGGACAGGTGGCGCAATACCAAGAAAACGGAAAAAGCGATGAAAATGGGTGACATGGATTATTGGCGGTGGGGCCGGTCAAAGACAAGGGTGATTGAATATGGACTGTCCGATCTCAGGAGGAGATCGACCGTGAAAAACGTAGCGGAGGGTGACGGATGGTGGGCCAGGGGTACTATTTTCCTTGGATTAACTCTCGCGCAACTTCATGGTGCGACTACCGTTGGATGGCCCACCCCAGATCAGACGGTGTACAACAATATTGCGCTAGATCTGTAGATCTCTTGTCGAAATTTAATGCACGATGGAGGGTGGTTTGTGAACAATGAGTGGAGCCGCGTCGGCCGGTGAGTGGAATCGCTGCGAAATGAAAAATACGCGCCCTCACGGCGGTGCGATGGGCGATAGTTTTTTCACGGTGTTTTTGGCGTGGGGATCACTTAGGGTGGGTGAACATGTGGACCGTTGATCGGCGGGTTGAATGAGCGAGTGTGATGCGACCCGGAAGGCAAACGGAGTGGGCCATGGGCGGCGTTGTTGCGAACCATCCGTCTAAATAGATCGACGGCTAATAATGCGCCCCAGGTATTCGTACGCGGTAAGCGCCCCCCGGGCTGGCGCTTGGTTCTAGCGCCTAGGTCACGTGGAGAAAAGGTTGAGGGGGCTAGGGCCGAAAGGGGGCTAAGACCCAAATATGTCCAAATGTGGGTTTTTTGGCCCATTTTAATGCAATTTGAGGCTAGGAAAGGGTAACAATAGAGGGAATAAGGGTTTATTAAACCAAACCAGGGGTGTGTGTAGGATTTAGAAGGGATTTTGGGTGAAAAAAGGGGGACTCTAACAAAGGGGACAAAAGGGTTGAAAAGGGACACTTAGCAAGGATACAAGGGACAAATGAAGGCCTTTAGGAGCACAACTTTTTGCAATCAGAGACGCTTTATAATGGAAATCAGCAGAGGGGATTTTATCAAAGGACAAAAGGTACAAGGAGGCTTCAAGAATGATGTGTTTTCAGGGGAAATGCATTCCTTGAAGGCTCAGAAACATTTTAGCTCCTTGTTTGCTTGTCAAAAATTTGTAGGGGGATAACGACTTCTAGGAATTATCTAAGGAAATAAAATATCTTTACAACAATAATAGAGCAGGTTTCTCAACAAACCGGCCAAGTTATCTATCAATTCAATAAATAGAGCGATTGGATAAGATGCGGTACAGTGCTTCTTTGGCAATATTTCATGGCGACTTTAGATATTTCAAGTTTGTTTTGAAATACGTGCGTATCCGATACTCTTTCTTGATAATCTTTAACTATTTGTAAAACATGTTGTATTGTAAATCTATTTTGAATGTAAATCGACAAACTATTTTCCTTTATTGTCTTTTCGCCTTCTTACTTTTCATAGTAAATGCTGTTATTATTTGCCAATATTCCTCTTGGAATTTGTATTTTCTTCAGCTTCCTGAATTTTTCATCTGCTTCTGTGTACCTGGAAAAAGTTGGTTTAATGACAAACAAGTGTCTTATCTCATGCTGCAAGTAAAATAAGTCCTCAAAACTCCTGAGCAAGAATTTTCCTATTGGAATGCATTGTCCACCACCTGCTTTTTCAACTTGCTCCTTGGCATATTCTCTGATCTTTTTATTATACTCATCCCGAGGCATTAATTTGTCATTGATGACTAAAATATTAGGCAAAATTCTTTGCCTCAAATTCTCAAATTTGACCATAAACCTGGTTATGGTAATGTTCATGTTCTCACACTTTTCCTCAAGCTGCTTCACTAATTTATTCTTGGTGATAACTTTCCTTATTTCAAGGATAATTTTAGTTCTATCAGTAATTTCAAGTTCTTTCAAATCTTGCCTGTTCTTGCTATTGAGAAACTTTATCAGTTCTAAAGCTTGTTCTGGTTTGTTATCCAATTCCTCTTTAGTTTTTTGGATCTCTTCTAATGCTTCTTTGAGTAGATCTCTTTGTTCAAATATCACTTGAATGGAGGGCATACATCATTGATGGCTTCTATGATCTTGTTCCACAAATGATTTTTCACATAGGAAATCTGTTCCTTCAAGGTCAATTCCTTCTGTAATTTCTTCAATTCTTCATTTAATCTGATGGCCTTTTGCTCATGAGTTTTTGCATTAATTTGAGCCAACTTATTTTGATATTCAATATTTTCAATCATCTGTTTCAACTTGTTAATTTCACTTGTCTTAAGAGACATTTCTTCCATGGCCTTTACCAGTTTGTTGGCCTCATCTGTAGGGTGAACTGCTATTGTAGATGACTCTGTAGCTGATGTTGTGGAAGATGTCACTGGCACTGTAGTAGCCAGTGGAACTTTAGGTGCCAACTCTTCAGCTAGAGTTGATGACACAACTATAGTAACAATAGGGATGAATGTAGGTGCTTCCTGTGTTTTGTGTGTTTCTTTTTCCTGGACAAGCTTGTCCATATGAATCTCCATTTCTTTTATCTGTGCTGTAAGCTGAAATATTATGTTCATCATATCATATTTATCATTTTGTCCTTCTATTATTTCCTTGGTTTGAGGATGTTCACTTTGAGGAAGTTTAAGCTATTTCCTCAAAGCTGCAATATCCTCATTCTTTTTCTTTATTAATTGTTCTGCTGCCTTGACATTTGCTAGGTCAAATCCAATCTGTATGACCAATTCTTCCAAAGATTTGATTCTTAGTTCTTAGCATACAAGGATGCTTTGTCCAATTTCATTTGATCTTTCATATTTGAGATGGTGTTATGGAGTTTCTGAGCACTCATGGATTTAGTTGTAACAATAGAGTACATAATTTCTGAAGTATGTCTATGGAATTCAATCTGATCAAGAGCATGAATTTTTTCTGTTTGGACTTCCAAATCAACCTTCTTATAATCTGCCACTGTCTTTGGGGATTTGACTGTAGGATGAAATACTGACATGATTAACTTTTTGTTTGAATAATCAAAGGCAGACAAAAGTATGTTTTGCACACTTGGTGTTTGTTTCAGATATTGGGAGTAGATATTGTTTTCGATTTCTTCATTCTTTAACTTGATAGTTGAGCCCTAAAAGTGTCTTCTCCTTGGCCAAATTCCACTTTATCTTATCATTCCTTTTGTCATTCATATACCTAAAAGATCAATAAGAATGATTAAAATCACTTAAGGAATACATGCAATGACTAACTTGTTGTACTTTTGTGGTTTTGTTGTCTTAATGATTTCTGAGCAGTTTTAGCTACAGAATGTAGTCATTCTGTAGCTAGTTACACATTCCGTAGCCATTTTGGTGTTTGAACATACTACAAGTGTCATATAAAGAAAAGGAGTATATGGTTAGATTCTAAATGTTTCCTACATTGTTCCTTGTCATCCACGAAGGCTGAATCAAAATCTGGAGATGCTTGTGCACGTGGTCAAACCAAGAGTCCAAGAAGCAGATTTCTATAAGGATAAGGACTCTCGATTTGCTTTCAGCAAATCACAAGTCCTAGCAAAGAATTTTAGTTTGATTTTGACTTTGGAATACACCTGTGCCTACTTTCATTCAATAACAGTTATGTAATTTCCTATAAATTTAGCTCGGTGAGACCGAGGAAACAAGTTAACTTTTATTTGCCAATACTGTAATACTCTGTTTCGAAGTATTTTTGATAATAAGAAGAAGCATAAATTTGATGTTGTGTTGAAGAAAAACTTAAGGAGTTAAATATTTTCATGCTAACTTGATAGCAGAGGGCCCTTGCTATCTAAGGAGACTTCCACATGCTTTATAGATAAGTAACTTTTAAATCTGTGTTGTTACATTTCTTACTTAGACAATTTTCTGAGTTTATATCTTTTAGTATCATGTCTTATTTTGTTTGTTCAACTAACAGATCCTCATGATGTTATATTTAGTCATTTCTTAAAGTTTTTCAATATATCTCTATTCATTGAATGGATTTAATTGTGACATCTTGAGTTACCAGCACTTTAGTTTTTGTCATTTAAATTCTCATTATCCTATAGCCACTCTTTTTCTTAAAAGGCTTTTCCAACATATCACTATTGACTGAATGAGATTTGGTTGTATGATGATAAGCTAATTAGGTTGTATTTCCTACTCTGTAATTAGATAGAAGATCCTCATATTGTTACAAATAGTCCTTTCTCAAAACTGTTCCAACAAATCTCTAAATCACAGAAAAGATCTAATTGTAATACTATGGGTTACTTGTTGTTTAGAAGATTCTTATTTCGTTATATCTAGTCTCTTTCAATGAACTATTCCAAAAAATCTCTAACTGACGAATGAGAACTAGCTGTGGTGACATAAGAAGTTTAAAATATTCATAGGAGATCCTTAGCATATTGTAGCAATTATCTTCTCAAGCTGTTCCATAATATCTCTAATATATGAACAGGATTGCACTACAATATTCTAAGTTATTATCTATTTTTAGAAAGACCCTCATCACATTGGAGTTCAATCTCTTCTACAAACTATTCCAACAAACTTCTAACCAAAAGGATTAGGTTGAATTATAATGTCTTGAGTTACATTTCATGTTTATTTGGAAGCTAGGACATCCATGGATTAGAATGCTCTGTTTTTCATCATTAGGAACATAATTTACAATTACACTCTGTTTTGAGTCTAAGGTTCTCTTGTCTTTCCTTTCTATCATAGATTTGATGTCATTCTTTTAAACATAGATTAGCATACTAAAATCTAAACATAACAAAACTCAAAAACATAAACAAAATATTGAAACCAATGAAATAAGAATAAGGATATTTAGGCACATATAGTGCAACTATACCTCATCAGTTCACAAGCCCTGGTCGATAATTTATGCTATCAATTCAAGAAACTGAATTGACTAAATATTTTGGCACCATTTCCGGGGAGGTATAACTAGGTAGCCTTATTTCCTATTTCCCAAAAACAATGATATGCGTAGAGAAAGAGATTCTAGGGGTAGATTTGTAAGAGGCAGAAGTTTAATTCCCACAACTCCACTCACTCCACCTAGACCAAGAAGTAGCACACCTCCAACCCAAACTCACATTCCATACTATACTGGTCATAGGCTTTCAGAAGTCTCAAGATCAGATATCCCATCAGGAAGATCCCCCACTTCATCCACTGAAGCAATTCTAGAGGAAGAAGATCCAAGGACTCCTACAGAAGGGATAACCTTTTTCACTTCCACAGGGGAATATATTCCAGCAGAATAATTACAAATCCCTAGTGAAGAGGAAGAAGAGGATTATTTCTTCAATATACCCTTAATAGAAGAACCAGCAGAACAACTAGCTCTTCCAACTGAACCCTATCTCAGTTCAGAAGAGCCTATCATGGCAGAAGAAGGGGAAGGAGAAGTCTTTAATGGAGAACATACACTATTTGGAGGAGGTAGAGGAAGAGGAGGAGATAGAGGAAGAGGTAGAGGAAATGTAGAAGGAGGAAGAGGAAATGCAGAAGGAGGAAGAGGTAGAAGGGGAACTAGAAGTCCTTTTGGTTTCCCTATAGTAGATGAAGAGACTAATGCAACTATGAAAAATATCTCACCTTCTGTTCTTCCAAACTTTCATGGACTAAAAAGTGAGGATCCTGAAACCTTCTTATTTGAATTTGAAGTTCTATGTAGAACCTATGATTATCTACAAGATGCTCAGAAACTTAAACTGTTCCCTTCAACATTGAAAGGAGCAGCATTAAAATGGTTTATGAGTTTAATCACTAGGTCTATTAGGACATGGGATGAAATGAGGAGAGCATTTCTAGATAGATACCTGGATTACTGTATACCAGTCAATCATAAGGAAGAAGTGTTCAAGATGATGCAAAAAGAGGATGAAAATCTGGAAGATTTGTTGGAAAGATTCAATTATAACATCAAGAGGGAAAAAATGGAAAACCTAGATCAAGAAACTTTGAAAGCTCTCTTGTTGAAAACAATTAGGGATGAATGGATAGATATCCTCAATATGATGGGAAAAGGGGACATATCTCAGCTTCCATTACCTGATATAGCTGAGTTATGTATCAATCTTTCAAGAGGAAAATCTAAAACTCTAAAAGGACCAAGAGACCCTGCTCTTGCAAGGGCAAGTAAATATGGAGTTGGAACAGTAAGTAGGGAAGAAATAGGTAATATGCTTGATGAATTCAAATCTGAGATTCTAGGGAGTCTTAGTGAACAAATAGACACCCTTAATTTACAAAACAAGAAAAAAGCTGAAACTGATGCCTTAGCAATCTTTTGTCCCAAATGTAGGAAGAAGCATGCCTTGCGAGAGTGTCCTTTAGATGAAAAAGTAATAGAGACTTGTGCAATTTGTTCAGAAAAACATGAGACCAAGAGTTTTCCTTCACTCCCTGGTCTTAGGGCAGTCTTTCAAGAAGAAACACCCACAATTTCATAGAATCTCTTAAATTTGTCTCTAGAAGACCTTGGCAGGGATCTCGGACACAAGGGTTTAATAATCAAATGCACAATCAACCCCCACCAAATTGGAAATCTTGGCAACAACCTTGGCCCCAATTCCAAAATCAATCTCAACATTGGGCACAAGGAACACAAAATCCATATGGAAGGTTCTCCCAGTATTATCAATATCCACCTTCTTATCCCTCATATTCAACAACATCAAACTTTCCCCCACAACAAAATCCTCAACAGAGTCCACAACATCGGAAAAAAATCAAAATCAACCACTTCCGTTACCATTCCTCAAAAAGAAAATCAATTGCCTGCCCAGCCTATACCAAACCCCAACAATAAAAATCCTCAAAATACATATATGATAGAAGGTCAACAATTTCCAACCTATTTGATTACTCCTTTAGATCTTAATGATGTTCAACTTAGGTCTGGAAGAATACTTGAAAAGAAGAAACCTTCTATAATTATACAAGAGAAAAATAATTCTGAGGAAGATTCTCTACGGGTAAATAAAAGTCTTGGGGGAAGAACATCTATTCAAAACGAAAAAATTGAAAAATCAAAACAGAAAGAACCAATAATTTCAACTCCTATATTAGATTAGCCATCAACATCTACTTCTACACCTCTTGTTGGGGACCTCTGTTTTGATAGATTGGCAAATCAAAAGACAAGGCAACATCAGAACCAATCTTTGGAGTTCCAGGATCTAGTCCTCCTGTTCTCAGAGA